>CM053783.1:335030661-335613161 GCA_028749045.1 Cupressus sempervirens | reverse complement strand
TAATCAAGTGAATTTGGTCAACTCAGGATCCATGCCAACTTTACTTAGGTAATTGAGTGAACTAAATTAACACAAGATATTCCTTCAATGCTCGAGTGAGCTCGATAAGAAATAACTTAGAACTTGGTTATAAATTGAATGCTTGGCATACATAGGTAACTATCTCTAGCACTCAAGTGAGCTTGACAATCATTGACTAGCTTGGTAAGGCTTGACATTTTGTGTAACATCAAAGACAACATACAATTGAATCATTATTTTCAACAATCTCCCTCTTTGGTATTGATTACAACACAACATGTCATAGTACAATGAAATTTTAGAGAAAAATAGAAGTAAGGATAATATCCTTAGTTTTATAATGATTCCCATCCATGAGAACTCCCTTTGACATCAATCTCTTCCTCTGGAATGATTCTCTTATTTCTCTAGCTATAATTTCTCCATCTAACAGAAAACTCTCCATTTTTACTGATACAAAATTTCTCTGATATTTCAAAAAAATCTCCCTCTTTGATATCTCATGCCAAAGACAACAATCAATGTATTTTTCATGTACTTAATGTACTGATTCATATGCAATTTTTTCTGATACCAATTGTTGGAAATGGGAAGGAGTAACTAAGAGGGGAAGGGTGAATCAGTTACCACAAAAAATAAATCCAAAAGTCCCTTTAAGATGTGAATACAATATAAAACCAATAACTTGTTGTAACTCAGTTAACACTGAATATTCTATTGTAACTCAATTAACATTAAATATATTACTATCACTCGGTTAGCATTGAACATGCAGATCTTAAGATATTAAATACGATTAACCTTACTTATATTAGTTGCAAAAACATAATAAAAATAACACATCACATGAGACACCAAGATAATGTGGAACCCCAATTTAGAAAAACCACCAATTGTAACTAGTTACTTTTTTTCACTCTTCTAAAGTGGGCCCTATTAGGAGGCAACCCGATTAAAGGTTACAAAACACACTATTAGGTGCGACCTTGATAAAGGATTTAATTCACCCTATTAGGAGTGACCTTGTTAGATGTATTCAAACACTTCAATCTATAAATGCCACCTTGTTAGAGAATTTTGAAAATATTTTTTAGGCTAACTCTGTTAGGAGATTTGATTCACTGCAACAATTATTAGAAAGTAACAATGACTTGGCCTAATTTTTGATGCAACTATCTTTGCTGATTTCAGATCTCTTTTCTAGCTTAAATACTTGATCCTCCTTTATTAGAATGTTCTTCACAGCTCACTCAATGCAGATACTCTAATATCCTTCTAGTTCACTTCCTTAATTTATCTTCTTCAATCCCATACTTCTTACAATTCAATCCTCAACTTGACCTTATACTTATATGAATAAACTTGTCAAGTTGGCTTGAATATACATTCAATCAAAAAAAATTCATCCCTTAAGTTGGCTAGCATTAACCTATAAATCAATCAAACTTAATATGTTGTTGGTCAGCTAATACAGAATTGAGTACTTAGTCAACTCATAAAACTCTTCATTAATCGACCCAACTTGGCGAATATTGATTTTGAACATACTTTCCTTTGGTAGCTAAGTGAACTCAGTCAACTTAGGATCCATGCCAACTTTTCTTTCGTAACTAAGTGAACTTTGTTAACACATGATCTTCCTTTGATGCCTAAGTGATCTTGGTAAGAACTAACTCATAACTTGGCTATAACTGGAATGCTCGAAAAACACAAGAAATTGTCTTCAACACCCGAGTGAACTTAGCAATCATCAACTTTCTTGATAAGGCTTGACATTTTGTGTAACATTAAAGACAGCATACAATTGCATAATTTTTTTCAACAAAAGTAAGCACTATGTGAGGAGATTTAACTAGGTTTGTTAGGACTATTTCGTTAAGATATTTTCCTTGATAATTGGATAGAATGTCTTCGTTCCTGATCCTTCAGTTAGCACTTTATGATAGATTATGGATCTCCTTTGTCCTTGTCTGTATTGATCTCCTAATCTAATAAACCTTGTTCTGCACTTCACTACTACGTTGCTCTATCTAATCTTTATCTTTGATTATCAAACTTATTCTTCCTTCACTTTTTCCTTGACCTTCTTGTACACATACATGATAATCATTATGGTTTAGGGCTTGGTCCCTTCTTAAATAGACAAGTCAAGAAGGTTCTAGATCAAGATCAATGATCCAAAGTTCTCCCTTTTTCCACTTAATCCTTCCAATTTTTTGATTGGTTACTCTGCCTTACTAGGGATTGATGTCCTATAACAAAATGTGTAATTATCTCCTTAATTATCTCTACAATCCATAATATCTCATAAAATTTGGACAAAATGATATACATAAGTGTTTGTGTCATTACAAACACATATGCTGAAACTAGTTTACTCTGCACTTGAATATCCTCATGCTCGGTCTCAATTGATATTCATGTTGTCCATTGGCTTCTATATGCTTGGTAGTTAGTGACTCAATTAGCATAAACTATCTCCATATTTCTCATATTTTCTTATCCTTTACTCGGCATATATTGTGACTTAGTCTAAACTAGGGTGCTCGATAACCTTAGACTTGCTCAGCATGTAATAAAAATATAAACAAGTCCATGTAAATCATCCTTCATTAGGTTGCTTAGTCATAGTGATCACTAACCAACACTGCCTAGAAAATGACTAAGTGTTGGACACTAATAAGGAACAAGGTTTATAGATCAAAATTATCCCCTTTTGACATTAGTCACAAAAATGCTTTGTCACAACTTAGCAATCCATTCAAAATTACATAATAATAAAAATAACAATCCCCCTTAGACTGTGATTCAGTCTCCAAAACACATGACTTCACTATCTACAATATATGTACATGTCTTCATACCCGTGATCTGTAATATCTGATATTTCATTTCATATATTTGATTTTCCTTGCGGTATAATATTTAATTTTGATTCTAATTTCCCCTTGGTGGCTGTGTTATGAGTATTATTTCCCCTTTTATTATGTCATGGTTAATATGCCCCCCTTGTTTTCGACACTTATGGCTTGCGGTTTGTAAGGGTCAATTGGTAATTATCCAAAAATGTTTTTTTATTTAGTAAAATCACCTCTAATCCATGATTCAATCTTGATTTTTTCTGATTCTAGTACCTCAATCTGGATTTCTAGTTGGGCAACTAGATCTACTAAACTATTTTCAATAGAGAGATGTAGATCTCTCGTGACTAAGTCTGTTGTGAATGATAGTTCCTTCTACATTACCTCCATATGAGGTAGTAAAATGGTTTTAATAGAAATAAATTTGGTTCATATGATATTATCTTTAGCCATCAACTTAGCTAATCTTCCTTGACCAAATGTCAATTTATTAAAAAAATGAGATCTTGAACTTGCATTCTTGCTCAAAGAATTGGCACTACCCTTCAAATCTGCTTGTAAATGATCAATTGAGAGTTGATTATCTGTGGTGAAGAATTCAACATCATAAAGATTTATATACAAAGAATAAATAATCTATAAAATACCTTCCAAACTATTTGCAAGGTTTGAAATCACAACCATTTTAATTGTAATCTTTGTTGAGAATTTCTCCAAAACTTTGTGCTCAAACTTTTTCTCAGCCCATCTCATCAATTTCTCAATAGTCTCTATGTCCTCATTATTTACCTTTTCAACTATATGAACTAATTGTCCTGAAATTGGTTGTTTCTCATTCACACCATGAATATCAAATTCATCTACAAAAATGTCTTTTATATATAATTAATCCCATTATAATAAATAGGCCTTCAAATAATATGAGGCATTATATTAAAATAAATAATGAAAGAGAAATAGGTGTATTATAACTAAGGAAAATCCCTTAACAAAAAAGTAAATCACATTTCCTCACCATCAATAAAAATAAAATAAAATAAACATATAATAGAAGCATTGAAGAATTGAAGCAATCAAACTATACATCTTACCTTCCCAATTATAGTCAGAGGCATTAAATTTGAATAAATAGTGGAACAAAAAAAAGTGTAGTAGCATCAATGAAAAATCCTTAACAAAAAAGTAAATCACATTTCCAATTACATCAAGTACATCAATCCGCTGCCAAATCTTATGATTTGCACTATCCATCTCAGCAATACCACAAGCATTTATAGCAAGTCCAGTTACAATGGTACTTAACATCCCATGTACATCTACTACAAGTTCATACATGTCAGCTAAATGGAATCACACAAGTAATGTAGCTACAATAGAATAGATAGGAATAATAACTGACTTATATCCCAAAGAAACATCAAATATGAGTTTTTTTCAGCTCTAGTTTACATGAAAAGGCAACTTTTTAAACAAGGTTGTAAAATAAATTAAAACAAGCAGTTATGATTTAATAATAAATAAATAAAATTGTGTTAACCACCCTATTAGATCAATGAAAAGTGGAAAAAATCACTTGTAAGAATTACTAGTATAGTAATTAGTAACATAACCAATCAAAAAGAAAAGACATAATCTAATTGAAACATAGAAGAATGAAAGCCTAAGTATTTGCACTAAATTTGCAAGGATCACTTAAACAAAATGCTTGTAGTACTGAAACATTGTCTCAAGTTTCTAGAGGTCAATAGTAGTTGGTAACATATATTGAAGATGCATATTTAAAGAAATCTACAATAGTGTTCCAACATCCAACACATGAGAAATTGGTGCATGGGGATTCTAATGCACAAATAAAAACTAGACAACAAAAATAGGTTATTCAATAGAACTTAGAACAAAATATTTTGCAAGCGTTGGAGAATGCTAACAAAGGACATTTGGTTCTAGCTACTTAAGTTTATTGAAAAGCCAATTTCAAAGAAGCTAGTGTGGGATCAGAGAAAGTAGCTCACCTAGTATGCAAAGCAATATTGACTTCTTCACCCATGTTAATAGAAGTATAGGGGTCACAACATCATATATAATAATCATATACTATCACAAAAAGAAGAAAAATGGGTGGAACATAAACAATATGTGAAATTTAGGCAGTCTATATAAATATAAAGTAAAACCAATCTACTGCTACCAATTATCCCCAACCCCCAAGTTTGATGAGCATATAACAAATAGAGGTTATGTGAATATTTTTGATGATCAGATTCTTCAATTTCATTTATCAAATCTATTAAAACTATCACCAAGAAGTGAGGTTGTTAATGGTTCCAATGTATCCTTTAATGATTCCAATGTTAATGGTTCCAATGTATCCTATCAAATATTACAAATTACCTCATTTAAGTATAACAAAATGTCTCATCTCATTATTAAAAATCAATAAGACTTCTATATTAACCACATTTTTAACATGTTACACATTATCTTTTTCAAATATTACAAATTATCTCATTCAAGTATGAAAAATCATCTCAGCTCATTATTACAAATCAATAAGACATAATTAAGACAAGTCATCAATCTTGAATAGGAACTCTATTTACCACCTTCGCAGTAGAACTCATCATACCCATCACCATTTTGAGCCATTCTTATCAAAACCTACATTAAAACTTTGTTAATGGAAGCTTTTATAGACATGGAATTTCTCCATAGTGAGCAATGTTATCATAGATGGATAAAACAATTGTTATTACATTCTCATGGGTAAAGTGTACTACATGAATATATAGGTTGAAAATCTAAGAGCATGCCTAATTTATAAACACAAATAGTATAACACTTTTATTACATTCAGTGAAGGAAATCTGTGTTGCCCATGCCAAAAATCAATAACAATAATTGGAAGGTGTGTGAGAGAATGGTGCTAAAACTAGTTGCATCTTTAAGAAAACAATGAACATTATCATGCAATGGAAAAATTATGAACATTATCAAGCAATGGCAAAAAATTAATCTAAACAACAATTGCCTGCAAAGTATTTTTGCATCTATTCCAAAGGAATCAAAGGAAAAAAACAAAAATAATACAAGTTGGAAGCTTAATGAATCTACATAAAATATGTCATAATATTTTGCAGAAGGGGTTCATGCCTAAAAGTTAATTTTAGAAAGGCTGGCACACTACATTCTAATCATGAGTTTGGTGTGTGAATTTTTGGTTTTGGGAGGATAGTTCTAGACCTGATCCTTGCAAGAATTCATTTCAAACTAGAATTTTACATTTGTCAAAGGATCTAGATCATAGTGTATGACAACATCAAAATATTTGTCAGGTAATAGTAGGGTAGACTAAGTTGTCAAAGTTGGTAAATGTAAAGTTTAGTCTTTAGATTCATCTACAATAACAAGGTGGCATGGTAGCATGATACAAGATGTTCTATACCTAATGAAGGATCCATTAATAGTGAGGGAATGCAATTATTATCCTTTAGCATACAAGGAATTGGGAAATAGTTTTTTATTTTATTTACTAGGTATGAAATTACCTAGTCTTTTAGTTGAACTCGGGAGAGGGGTAACTTTTGATAGAACACTTTCACACAAACCTAGAAGATGTGATATAATGCAATCCATATTACCTTTACAAAGTTAGATGAGAAATAAAAATCTAGTTATATGGGAATTTAGGTAGGCAAAGTGATCGGATGAAGCATTTTGTTAAATCCAGTTGTTGCTTTTAGAATGCAATGTTTCACAATAGAATAAGTGAAAGCATCATTTTGACAACGTCACTTTAGAAGCACTAGATCAAGGGCTGGTGAAAGGTGATTATGGAAGATAGGTCCTCTCTTTTAGTGTACATGTGATCAAGGTGAATGACCCATTGTGTCATTTTGTATTTTTTAAAAATCCATTTGTAACATGCAACTTTTGTTTATTGTTTCCATGAGAACTAAATAATATACCTCTAAAGGTTAGGCGATTTTATCCTATGCAACATTAACTGATTTGATATGTTGACAATTCTTATTAAGGTTGAAAATGTGTGGGGATTTTGATGGAGAGTTATTAGAAATCAAAAAATTTGTATTTATGGCACAATTAGAGCTTTAGACTTTTGAGATAGTCATCTATTTTTAGACATGAGTTGTGTAGTATTGAAAAATCAAGCAAATTCATTCTAGTGTTGCTTATTAATTAGAGTGCTTTTAACATATTTTCTATTAAACACATATTCATATCTTGTAAGGGCTAGTAGAAAAGATCATAATTGTTGGAAAGCCCTATGGTTTTCTTGTAATGTCAAACTTGAAAAGTAGATAGGATGTATTTATATATTTTTTCAACATGTAAATCAAATGCTTGCCTGTTATGAAACACTTATTGTTAACTACTTATTTGGTAGACAAATCAATACTAGTTCAAAATATCATTTATTGGTTTGTGATTATGAGAGATTTCACAAAGGAGGTATTCCTTGACTTATAAATAAATTAAAGTTTAACAAGAGACCAAGTTAAATATATGAAAATGAATTTTAGTTTTTTATCATAGTGGTATATGACTACATATTTTTCTACATTTTGATAATAAAAAATTAGGCTCTAAATATAATAAATTATTGATCTAATTTAATGGTTTTCATTTTTTTTTTTAAGGATTATATGACATATTATGGTTTCAATGAGATTTAAGAACTCACAATACCTACATTTTCTCTTCACTGAGATATGTAAACAAAATTTCTTTTAGAAGCATGTTGAAAGGAAATAGATAGAGGAATAGTCCAATTGCCTATCACATTCTTCTCCTCAACTTGTTTAAGCATAATAATCTTGGACATTCCACTGGAAAAGAAACATTGATATTGAATCTAGGAGAAGGCACCTGACCTTGATTTAAGGATCATTGTTAAGCCCATCACACTACAAACTTCTCTACTTCAATTACTTGCTATGGGAAAGAGAGGACCTTATATAGAAAAATAGAAACTTGTTTAGTAAGAAAGACCAATCGAGATGGTCTCCAACACTGTACGGTAGCATCTGTTCTAAATCAATTGATCAATTAAGCAATCAAGACAAAAATTTAGAAAGCCGATACATGCCACACATAAGAACCAGATATTTGCAGCTTCAAAATGAGATTTTCCAACTTCTCACCAAAATGATTAAAACTCCCTCCAATTTTTTTGACATCAAAAATAAATTAGTTAAATTTTCTCATAATTTCCATGTGTGTTAATTGAGGTTAATTTTTTGTGAGAAATCTTAGTTTTTAATTATATGTAAAAATAAAATTACAAGGAATTTTTCTAATTGGTCTAAAATTATTATTATTTTATAATTAATTAAAATATTATATTTTTGAATTTTAAAAAACTAATATTTATATTTTTTATTTATTATTATTATATATTATGTTAATAAATTATAAATTTTTTAACTTTTTTTAAATCATAAGTAAGAAATATTAAGTGACGTTTTTTATATTTAATATTTATATTTTTTACTTTTAAATAATTATTTCTTTTTTATTTTTCAAATTCAGTCTATTTTCATTTTTATAAATTTCTAAATGGCCATATATCTTTGATTTTACAACTTGACGCATCAATAGAACATTCTTAACAACTTTGACAATAAAAAGGGGTATTTAGGTACTTGTAATCTGAATGATGTTGAAACCCTATACAGTAAAATACATAAATTATAGATAAAAAAATATCTAAAGAACTAGTTCTCATGTTTTAAAATAAAATTTATAATTCTTTTTTATTCTTATATATATATATATATATATATATATATATATATATATATATATATATATATATATATATATATATATATATATATATATATATATATATATACATACATACATACACACATATGTATATATGGTGTTTATCAATATTTGATTTTAAAATCACCTACATGTTGGAAAAGAGAATAGAGTAACTGAGAGGGGGAGGGGGTGAATCAGTTACTACAAAAACTTTCCACAGTCCCTAAGATGTCTGAATATACCCTTGATCTGATTAATAAAATGTTGAAACTTGATAATGCAGCAAATGATAAATATTAAGAATTGATATGATATCATGCACAAAGTAATTTAGCAATTAAGAACACAAGAGACACCAGATTTAACGTGGAAACCCAATATGGGAAAAACCACCAATGTAACTTTTTCACTCTTCTGAAGTGAGCCCTGTTAGGAGCCAACCCTGTTAAAGGTTACAAAAACACATTGTTAGGTGTGACCCTGTTAAAGGATTTAATCACCCTGTTAGGAGTGGCCTTGCTAGAGGTCTTTAGAACAATTCAACTGAACTGTCACCTTGTTAGAGGATTTATTGAATGGTTGTTAAACCAACTCTGTTAAGAGATTTTGAATACATTGTTACAATGGTTAGAAAGTAACAATGAAATGACCTCTTTGCTGATTTCATATCTCTGTTATGCTTGACTGGATCCTTACTGATCAAATACAACTTTGTAGCTCCTTTAACACATCTGATCCTTCATCAGACTTTTCTCAACATTTTCCTCTTCATACTATAATTCGCATTCATAAATTTTTTCATAATCACACACATTAATTCATAACTTGAATGACCATATATACCTTTCAGATTATCTTAGTCGGCTCAAATCACTGACTAAAACAAATAATTACAACAGTCAGCTAAAAGTAATTAATTAGCAAATCCCTATACTGGCCGACCCTGCACGGTGAACTTTGTTCAAAAAATAATTCCTGTGTTAACCGACTGAGCTCGGTTGATACAGCGAACTTCGTGACAAACCATCAATCGCCGGGAGAACTCGGTAATTACTGAGTTTCCTGAGATAATCGAGTGAGCTTGGTGGAAACTAACCTTTGGAGACTGAGTGAAGCTTGGTTAACACTGACTTTTCCATAATTCATTTGATGACCGAGTGAGCTCGGTGGAAACTAACCTTTGGAGACCGAGTGAATCTCGGTTAACACTAGCTTTTCACATTTCCTTCGTTGACCGAGTTAGCTCGGTTAACACTGTCTTCCACATTTCCTTCAATGATCGAGTGAGCTCGATTGGTACTGTAAATTGCATTGCAGACTGTCTGAGCTTGGTGAACTTGAGACTAATGACTGATATGACATTTTTGTGACATCAAGGACAACATTATCCAACAATATCCCTCTTTGGCATTGATGGCAACACAACATGCCATAACAGAAATGAAATTTTGAAAAAAAGTTCAACAAGATAACAGACTTCTCCCTCTTTCAATAGTCTCCCTCTGTTAAGGGACTTCATGGAAAACTTTTCAAATCTTCATAAATTTCAAAAGTTTCAAAAGGATATGACAGTAAAATCTCTCCCTCTTTGACAACACATGCCAAAGACAACAAAAGTTAAGTGAATTATAATGTACCTTCAGTATTGATTCATATGCAATGATTTCTGATTAAACTGCATCAACAGATAGATCTTCAATCCTGTATGCGTTGATGCATCACTAGAACTTATTTTTAGTGAACTTCAGATAGAGGAATGACTCCTAACTTACCTCTGAGATACAAAAATGCATCCTTAGGTAAAGGCTTTGTGAATATGTCAGCAATTTGTTCTTTTGTATGGACATATTCCAATCTGATCTCCTTGTCTTGCACCAATTCTCTAACAAAATGATATTTTATTGCAATATGCTTGGTCTTGGAATGCATCACTAGATTCTTAGATATGTTGATTGCACTAGTATTGTCACAGATCATGACAATTGGTTCTTTGATTTCCATCTTCATTCTTTGCAATAACTGCTTAAACCAAACAATATTTGAATAGTTTACTACTGCAGCAACATACTCTGCCTCTGCTATAGATTGGGATGTACAATTCTGCTTTTTTCTTGTCCAGGAAACTAATCTTTTTCCAAGAAAGAATGCTCCTCCACTTGTGTTTTTTCTATCATCAAGGTTTCCTGCCCAATCAACATCAGTAAACACTTTCAAATCCAAATTACCTCCAAATTTGTACCATAAGCCATAATCTTCAGTTCCTTTCAAATATCTCATTATTCTTTTGATTGCCATCAGATGAGTTTCTCTTGGCTTTGCTGAAAATCTTGCAACAATACCAACTGCAAGGGCAATATCTGACCTGGTATGAACTACGTATAGCAATTTTCCAATCATAGATCTATACAATGTTTGATCTACTTCTTTGGATTCATCATCTTTGGTAAGTTTCAATCCAGTACAAATAGGAGTTCCAACAGGTTTACAGTCCTCCATACCAAACTTTTTCAATATCTCCTTGATGTATTTTGATTGAGTGATGTAGATGCCATTCTTATTTTGTTGAATTTGAAGACCAACAAAGAATTTTATTTCACCAAACATAGACATTTCAAATTCCTTGTTCATTTGTTCTGAAAATTCTTTGCAAAGATCATCATGCCCTGTGAAAACAGTATCATTTACAAATATTTCTGCCAAGATAATCTTATTATCTGGTCCTTCCTTTATATATAAGCTACTATTATCATTAGTTCTTTGAAAACCAATCTGAATAAGATAGTTATGCAATCTTTCATACCATGCTCTAGGGGCTTGTTTCATACCATACAGTGCCTTGTGTAATTTGCAGACCATGTCCTTTTTATCTGGATCAACAAAGCCTTCAAGTTGTTCAATGTAAACCTCTTCATCCAATATTCCATTGAGGAATGCTGACTTGACATCCATATGATAAACTCTGAATCCTTTGTGAGCAGCATATGCAAGTAAGGTTCTGACTCCTTCCAATCTTGCAACAGGAGCAAAGGTTTCTCCATAATCTATGCCTTCTTCTTGAGAGTATCCTTTGCATACCAATCTGGCTTTGTTTCTGGATACTTTACCATCTTCAGTCAACTTGTTTCTGAATACCCACTTGGTTCTAATTAGATTCTTATTTTTAGGTCTGGGTACTAGAGTCCATGTCTTGTTCTTCTCTATCTGTTCTATTTCCTCATTCATTGCCTCAATCCAACTATCATTTGTCAATGCATCTTTAATGCTTCTAGGTTCAAAATCAGCAAGTAAATAAGTATTTTTCAGTTTGCTTCTTGTCAAAGTTCCTTCAGACTTGTCTCCAATGATCTGATCCGGTGCATGATGTCTTCTGACATATTTAGCTAATATAGGTTCTTTGCCTCTTGAATGAGTTTCATTGCTAACTCCTTGTGCTTCAATTTCATGTTCAGGCTATTCTGGTTCGGTAAGAATTGGCTCAAGTGCTTCAAACTTGGTAGATACTTTCTCGATAGTGTCTGAATGTTGTTGTGTCTCGGTTTGAACTTTTTGCAACTCGGTTACTGATGACTTGGGAGTTGAGGATTCTTGAGTGAATAGTATGCTTGGTATAGTATCTGTTTCAATGTAAACAAATCTTCTATAATCTTTAGGTACCTTTTTGTTTTCTTTTTTAGATTTGTCTGCAAACTCATCAACTTTCACATGTGCACTTTCTATAACTTTGTGAGTGGATAGATTTAAACATCTATATGCTTTGCTTTTGCAAGAATATCCTAAACATATTCCTTCATCACCTTTTACATCAAATTTTCCTTTTCTAGATTCTTTCAAAATATAACATTTGCTTCCAAATACTTTAGATAACTCACATTGGGTTTGTAGCCATACCATAATTCATAGGGAGTTTTGAATGAGTCCTTATTCAACTGTACTCGATTTAAGGTATGAACTACAGTGCTAATGGCTTCCTTCCAATATTTGATAGCAACCTTCTTTTCTATCATTAGGGTTCTTGCACAATCCATGATGGATCTGTTTCTTCTTTCAGCTATTCCATTTTTTTCAGGAGTTCCTGGTGCTAAGACCTATCTTTTAATACCTTTTTCAATGCAGAAGTTGTTGAATTAATGTGAGATGAATTCACCACCTCTATCTAACCTTAAGCATTTTAGTCTTTTTCTTGTTTATTTTTCTACTCTTGCTAAATACCATTTGAATTTCTCAAATGCTTCTGATTTATTCCTTAGATACATGACAGTCATCATTCTTGAGTAGTCATCAACAAAAAGAATGAAAAACTTTTCTCCAGTATAGATTTCTATTCCAATGGGTCCACATAAATCAGTATGCACAATTTCCAATATATCTTCAGACTGATAGTTCTTACTTTTAAAACTAGTCTATCCCATTTTACCAATCTGGCAATTCTTGCATAGTCCAACCTCAGGTTTCTTAATGTTAGGAATGCCTCTTACTTTCTTGAATTTGCTTATTTTTACCAGGTTATCAAAATTGACATGACACAACCTTTTATGCCATAACCAACTTTCTTCAATTTGAGCAATAAAAAATGAGCATTCACCAAGTTCTAGATAGAACAAGTTACCTTTAGTTTGGGTGCCAGATCCTATCAGCTTTCCTTGCTCATTCAACAGTCTTGCTTTTCCATGCATGAATTCCACCTTGAATCCAGTATTGAGTAACTGTGCCACGCTTAACAAATTATGTTTAAGACCTTCAACCCAATAGGCATTATTACATACAAGTTCTTTGTTTAGACAGATTCTTCCTCTTCCTTTTATGAAACAAGGTTCATTATTACCAAACCTTACACTGCCACCATCATAGTCTTCAAACTGATCAAACTTAGTTTTATCACCAGTCATATGATGTGAGCAACCACTGTCTATAATCCATGTATCATTTTTACTTATATGAGAAACAAGTGCCATTTTATCTTCCTCATCACTATCAGAATCATCTTTAACAGCAATATAAACAATTTCATCCTCACTATTATCAAAATCTTTAGAATTTTCAGCCATGAAGCATGCTTTCTTACCTTTGTTCTTGGATGTTTTGAAGTCTTTCTTGCCATTCCATTTCTTTTCATCATGGTTTTGTTTGTTTGGACACCTTGCTGCAATATGACCAATTTCTTCACAAGAAAAACAAATTAGAGGAACTTTACCTTTGTATTTTCCTCTGCCTTTAGAGTATTTTCTTGCTAGTAGAGCTTCAATCACTTCGAGATCACTATCTGAACTTTGGCTTGATTCATCTTCACTTTCTGACTAAGATTCCTTCTCCTTTTTGTTTTTCCCTTTGAGTGAGAGCTTGGCTTGAAATGTTGATTCAATGTTTTTGGAGGATGGAACATAGTTATCAAAGTTATCTAGTTCAAATGCAGTTAGTCTTCCAACTATGGCCTCAAGATTTATCTGATGATTTGCTTCACACCTTCTTTCCTGAATTACAGAAACTCTGATTGCATAAACGGGAAGCAAGGTTCTAAGAACTTTTCTTATAACTGTTTCTCCTTTGATATCAGCTCCAGATGCTCTGATTGCACTCACACATGCTTTAACTCTTTCAACATACTTTGCAATGTTTTCATCCTCTTTCATCCTCATTTGATCAAATTGTCCTCTTAGACTTTCTACTTTTTCTCTTCTTACATTATCATCTCCTCCATAGATCTCTTTTAGCTTGTTCCACATCTCAAAGGCAGTTGTGCAGTCCTTAATGTCATCAAATTCTTCATAACTGAGAGCGGATGCTATGTCTATCATCATATTGTTGTGAGTCTTCTTTTTAGCAATGTCATTGATAGACAATGTGCCAGGAGGTTCTTCATATTTTTTTTCAAGGTATTTTAGTCCAGTATCACCAATAGTAGCTAGATGAAGTCTCATCAATCCTTGCCATGCGGAGAAGTTACCTTTGTTGAGTTTTGGAATTTCTCTTTTGTAAGACATCTTGATCTTAGGCTTAGATCCTTGAAATCTTTTCTTGCAAGCACCAAAAGCTCTGATACCAATTGTTGGAAAAGAAAATAGAGTAACTGAGAGGGGGAGGGGGTGAATCAGTTACTACAAAAACTTTCCACAGTCCCTAAGATGTCTGAATATACCCTTGATCTGATTAATAAAATGTTGAAACTTGATAATGCAGCAAATGATAAATATTAAGAATTGATATGATATCATGCACAAATTAATTTAGTAATTAAGAACACAAGAGACACCAGATTTAACGTAGAAACCCAATATGGGAAAAACCACCAATGTAACTTTTTCACTCTTCTGAAGTGAGCCCTGTTAGGAGCCAACCCTGTTAAAGGTTACAAAAACACACTATTAGGTGTGACCCTGTTAAAGGATTTAATCACCCTGTTAGGAGTGGCCTTGCTAGAGGTCTTTAGTACAATTCAACTGAACCGTCACCTTGTTAGAGGATTTACTGAATGGCTGTTAAACCAACTCTGTTAAGAGATTTTGAATACACTGTTACAATGGTTAGAAAGTAACAATGAAATGACCTGATATAATGTGCAACTTATCTTTGTTGATTGTAGATCTCTCTTATGCTCAACTGGATCCTTACTGATCAAATACAACTTTTCAGCTCCTTTAACACATCTAATCCTTCATCAGACTTTTCTCAACATTTGCCTCTTCATACTATAATTCGCATTCATAACTTTTTTCATAATCACACACATTAATTCATAACTTGAATGACCATATATACCTTTCAGATTATCTTAGTTAGCTCAAATCACTGACTAAAACAAACAATTACAATAGTCGGCTAAAAGTAATTAATTAGCAAATCCCTATACTGGCCGACCCTACACGGTGAACTTTGTTCAAAAAATAATTCTTGTGTTAACCGACTCAGCTCGGTTGATACAGCGAACTTCGTGACAAACCATCAATCGCCGGGAGAACTCGGTAATTACTGAGTTTCCTGAGATAACCGAGTGAGCTTGGTGGAAACTAACCTTTGGAGACCAAGTGAAGCTTGGTTAACACTGAATTTTCCATAATTCATTTGATGACCGGGTGAGCTCGGTGGAAACTAACCTGTGGAGATTGAGTGAATCTTGGTTAACACTGGCTTTTCACATTTCCTTCGTTGACCGAGTTAGCTCGGTTAACACTGTCTTCCACATTTCCTTCGATGACCAAGTGAGCTCGGTTGGTACTATAAATTGCATTGCAGACTGTCTAAGCTCGGTGAACTTGAGACTAATGACTGATATGACATTTGTGTGACATCAAGGACAACATTATCCAACACTACAAGCCCAATTTCTAGCATGAGTAAGGTGTAGATGGATTTCTTATGCAATGATCCTATTAATGAACAAGTACTTCTCATTTATATATTAATTTACAATAATTTTATCAAATGTTATTATAAAGGTGTAATAGTATTTTATTCAAGCATTTTTTTTCACTAATTATTAGTGACTAACCATTTAGTCATTTACTGGATAGTCTATTTGGTCACTTTATGTTTAGGTGACTAATTCTTATTGAATAATTTTTCAATCATCTATTTAGTCATTGATTTGATAGTTTAGTTAGTCACTTTTATTTGGGTGATCTTGTGGTTTTACGTGATGACCAAATTAGTCATGTATTTAGTCACCTATAGTTGTAAATTCTAAAGAAATAATAAAATGTGACCAATTTTAGTCATGTGACTAAATATTTTAATGGCATGACTAAAAGTTTTGGTCGCATAGTCACACATTTGCCAAAATGTACTAGTGTATCATGGAGTACTTATTTCTGCTTAAACTCCCTTCTAAGTTGTTGTTGCTTTGTCTTACAACTCAACTCAATACTTGTACAATCTATAATTTTTCTAGTGTCATATTATCAAGGTCATACTTGGGCACTGTAAGGACGTCATCTAAACTCACTAGAGTCTCTGGTGACTCAATATTTTTCTCCATTATTTGAGACCACGGGGTGTTAATGCTCAACAAATATATTTGCAAATGTGTACATGTGGCACTCAACCTTAGTGTTTATTGTTCAGTAGAAGTGTTCCCATGTTGGGTAGGTGTAACTTGTTGAACAAGTGTAACATTGGATGCATCAATTTGTACTAGAAAAACACTAAAAAATTGAATGAGGCCTTGGATAGACTCTTGATCCTTAGGCTTCTCAATTTTTTCTGACTTAGATGGTTCAACCTCCTTAACTTTCTCAACATGAGGTCTTGAGGCATCTTGAGTGGACTAGTCTACTTCACCTTTCTCTTTTTCTTCCTCTCCAATTACATGAGTGGGCATGGGTGGTGGATATTTGAGTACAATAATTGCTTTACCCTATTGTTCAGTACTCATAGTTGAATCAACAATTGTGAAAAAATGAATTAGTGCATGGTAGAGGGGTGTCTAAGGTGTTTTTTTCTATATTCTTCAAATCTTCCTTAGTTAAGATAGTTTGATCAGGAGGTGAGGAAAAAAGAATATCCTCTATAGTGAAAACATCATGTTTTTCACTCTCTTCTACCTTCTTCCTTATTTGTTCTTCTCAGCTCACAGGCTCTTCATAGTCTTCTTGATTATCCAATTCAATAGCATCCATACCTTCTTCTTTCTCCTCTATTGTTGATGGAAGTAACAATCCAAATGCTTTCTTCTATATCAAAATTCTCTCGTGTACTACATCCTCTAATTTATTCTTCAAAATTTTGTATGCCCTTACTTTTGCAACAAATTTCTTAGCAAAATCTCTTAGGGTAATAGACATATGTGTCTTCCCTAAGTCAGACATTGTTTAGGCCAATGTGGTTCCCCTTATTTATCTTTTAATGGATAATGTCCACTTCCATTTTTCATCTAATTTGTTGTATAAACCTTCAAGGATACCTTTGCTTAATTTTATAGGCATATATTTGAATTTTATCATCATATCTAGCATGGTCTTCTCAATTTTCTCCTAGTCTTCCTTATTTAAAGAATTGTATTTAAAATATTTAATGACTATTATGAGCTAAGTTCCTAATAGTTTCACATACTTGGTCAATTTTCATAGGAGGTCATCTGGGTACAATTTGAAACTTTCTCAAATTGTCAGACTCTATTTTCTCTCCTTCCTCCTACTTCTCATTAGTTGTGACAACCAACTTACTTCTCGGCCTCTTTTGTGGACTTTGCTCGATCCCTTTTGTTGTTTATTTTCTCTTTGTTGGAATTTTCTTTGTTTTAGAAGGTAGGGGTTGTGTTCCTTTGGATCTTGTGATTATTCTTCTCCTAGGCTTAGGTGCAGGAGGGGTGACAGTTTTCTTCACACTCTTCTTTAGGTCCCTCTTCACCTTAGGATCAATAATTAAAATTGTCTTTTGCTAAGTTTCCTTGGGCTTGGCAACAACTAGATTTTTACCCTTTGACTCTTCCTAATCTTGTTCTTCTTCAAATTCCTCATCTTCACCCTTGCCTTTTGTTATCTCAAGGGATCATTCACCAAGTCTTCCCTCAAGATCAACTATCATCTTTTTCCTTTTCTTGTCCATCTTGGGCACTTTAGTTTGCATCATCATTTTAATCTTGGCTAACTCATAATTTTCAAAGGGCTTGGAATTATCTTTAATTTCTTCATATAATAGTGAAGTGACTAATATAGTGATTTCATCAACATTTACTTCATATTGCATTTGTCTCAACCATGCAACTCTTGGTAACATTGTTTGTACATAAGTGAAATATGTGTCCACCATGAAATAAGTATCTTTATAGTAGTGATCTACCATTAATTGTAAGATTCTCATTTTATTCTTCATCTTACCCTTAAACTCCTCAAAGTGACCATCCATTATGGTCTCAAAATTTTCGCCTAGTTATTCAATGAAATTATTGATTTGCTTAGTTACGAGTTGAGTTTTATCCCATACAACAGTGCCAACAATAGAAAATGAGTTTTGTACATAGAAAAATATTAAAAATAACAAAGATCCAAACTTACAAGATGTATTTTTGGCTTTTCTAATTGCTCAAATATTTTTAGATAGTTGTTACAGTTGTAGCTCATCTAGGTCATAGTTATGGTCTTTCTTCCCAATTTTATAACCTAGGTCAACAACTATGATGCGTGAAACATTGGTCAATTGGTTTAACTGATATAGCTTGTGTATAATTACATGCACTACAAACTCAACAATGTGATCCTCAATTCCATCAATTAGCATTACACAGTTGTTCCACTTGGCCTTCATCTTATCTTCAATGACATTCTTCAATGTACATCTTAATGTCTTTACCCTATCCATGTTTAGATAACCTATGACTCGGTTGATTATCTCTTTGTTAATCTTGATTGGTCTACCTTATAACCACAATTTCATGTTATGTACTCGGCTCAGTACAATCTTTATCTATTCCACTTTAAATACCTTTAGAAATGTTATGGCATGAGTAAGCCCTTTCTCATAAATAATTTTGTTCTCATCTTTTAGGATTCCATTATCACATAGTTTATCATAAGCATCTTGCAACTCATAATTTCCAATCTCTCCAATCTTACACATGTAACATGATCAAACATCATGTACCATTAAAATTCTAGGTGGAATCAATGACAGGGCACCTAATATGTCTCCAGTCATCGTAATACTAGGGTATGCCTTAAATTTTGTTGGAGGACATTGATCATTCCTCACAATTTGCACATTGCTTTGCTTCAGCATTTCTTTTCCAGACATAGACATAGAAGATGTCATTTCAAAAATAGGGTTTTGAAAGTTAACTTCAACAACTTTGAAAATAACTATACTTGGCACTTCAAGTTACTTTGTTCTATAATTTTGCCAATGGAATGTTGAGATTCACTCACACTTTTATTGAAATTTCATTTGAATCAAATGGGTCCTCTAAATTGCTTGGTAAATGAAAATGAACTTCAAATTTTTGATATATAACTTCAATACATCGAATTGGATCTACTATAAATGATTTGTATTGTATTAGGTGCATTATAGTTGTCTCGGCCTTCATATAACCTTTTGTTCACACTACTTTCCTTCAGTCACTCGATCTTCATTGCCTTTACATGCCTAGCTCAATCAACATATCAACTTGGTTCTGTAGGAACTCTCGATTCATATGGCATTACTTGATTATTGCAAACAATAACATTGATACTCATCATCCAATATGCATATGAATTATTTTGCTCAATTTTTTTCTTAGATCTATCCCAGTGCATCTTGATTCATGAAAATATGGAATTTTAATCATATCTCTTGTTAGAAACTAGGATATGATTTTTTGTTCAAGTGAAAAATTCCTTAAATACCTTCTTTGCTTAGTTGGAAGTGTTATGATCACCTAATCCATTAGATTGGGCGATATCAATTTCACTTGATCCACTACTTCCAGCTTCTACATTCTTTCTCTAGGTTTGACTCATCTCTTTCTTTCTTTGTTCTATGTCAGTTGAACAAATGAAAGAAAAGCAGGAGCACAACCAAATGATGATTGAACTCATAGTAGCCCTTAGTTTTGCCAAATTTTATGATGTGAAGGATTGCGCAAATACTAATAAAATTTGGGACAAGTTGGAACAAATCCATGGAGGAGACAAAAATATATTGAGAGCTAAAGAAAAAAGCTTGAGAGGCAAGTTTGATGAGATGAGAATGAAAGGTGAAACTATTGAATAGTATTGTGGCTAAATGAAAGAGGTGGTGAATACTATTAAAGGTGTTGGAGGAATTAGAGGAATTATATCTAAAGAGACTACAATAAGAAAGGTATTCGAAGCTTCACTTCTTCTTTATGCTATTAGAATTTGTGCAATACAAGAGTTGAGATGGACACCTAGTAATGATATGACCTTGGATAGTCTAGTTAGTAGACTCATTGCATTTGAACTGTCAAATTTTTTATAATTATCCACCTTCTAGTGTCAAATATTCTTTTAAAGATCAACTAACCCTTAATGGATAAAAGAGAAAGAAGAAGAGAAAGTATGTAGAAAGTGACAGTGAATCAAATGAAGATCTTGATCAATTTGAAGAATTATTGGCCAAAATAATGCCTAGAGGAAAGAGAAAATACAAAGGTAAACTCCCTATTTTTTATTCTACATGTAACAAAGTTGGTCATATTGTTGCAAGGTGTCCTAATAGAGATGAGAAGGAAGAAATGAAAGATTTCAAGAATCAAGGAAGGAGAAACAATAGAGATAACCAAAGTAACAAAGACTATAAAGATAAAGGTAAGAAATCTTTCTGCATTGCTAGAGAAGATGGTTCAAATTGTAATTTTGATGATCATGGTGAAGAATTTGTATACATGTTGCAATGAAAGATGATTCTGATGAAGATGAGAAAACTTCAATTCATATGTGAATAAGAATAATAAAATGGATAATTGATAGTGGTTTCTCACATCTTATGACTAGTGATAGAACTAAGTTTGAGAAGCTAGAACATTATAATGGAAGTAGTGGTAAGTTTGGAAATGATGCATCATGTTATGCGGAAGGTAAAGGATCAATTATATTGAATGATAATATTAGATGTTACAATTTATATTGGGTTGATGGTTTGGAATATAAATTTTTGAGTGTGGCATAGATGATCAATTATGACTACTAAGTTTAATTCTAAAACAAGAAGGAAAAGATCTATGATGCTACTAGTGAACTAATTGGAAGTGGAAAGAAAATAAGAGGTAACTTGTTCTATCTAGACCTATCTAAAGGGGTAAAAGTACAGTCATGTCATCTTTTAGGATGACTTATAAGAATGACTAAATTTGAGTATTTCTATCTAAAAATCTATTGTTTTAAACATATTATTTAGATAAATTTATTCTATTTAAGTTATATATGGTCTCACACTTAATTGGAAATGTCTATTAAATGCATGTTTTATACTAGTGTGTATCCAATTACTAAAGAAATAAAATTATTTATGAAAGTGGCATTTCAATAACTCTTAACTATTTTTTTATGATTTTTTTAATAATATGTAAACACCATTTTATAGTGCTAGGAGTCAAGAATATTCTCATATAGATTTTATAGTGTTTTAATTAGATTTCATATATTGTAATTAAAAAATTCTACAACCACGTATTTTAATACTTGAAATAATGTTGGTTTTGAGAAAGAAAAAAATATTAGATCATACCAAAAAAATCTAAGAATTATATGACCTTCTTGAGGAGAGAATCCTCTTCTAGAATGTATAATTTTTCACCTAGTTAGAATAGATTTGTTTTGAAAAATGTGGTGGGAGATGAAAACTATCAATTTTAAGTGTGTTGAGATTTTAATCCTTATAAAAGAGAAAATATATGCCTAAAGCTGATTTTTATTTTTGAGTTTAACTCATTATAGGTTCATTATCGATTGAACATCAACCGACTTTGACACCTCGGAAAAATTAGTAAATTAGGTCAAATTTTTTTTGAAAAATATGGAGGAACTAGCTTATTGAGATACCTTTCTATTCAAAAAAAAAAAATGGTTTATGATAAATTGACTTCAAATTATCTGTGTCAAACGAAACGTATGTCTAAATTACAGTTCATGTCAGTTCAAAACTTCATAAACTATACAATATTCAACCAAAATAAATCAAACCAAATGCATCCTCTAGATATTGATGTTAAAAATCTAACGTCGAAAGAATTACTTCATTATCATTTCTAGTAAAAAAAGTTATGTGTGTCAAACGGACTGTCACTTTTTAAAATATTGAATTTTATTATGTACCACTTTTCGGAGGAGATAAAAAAAATTGACATAAATAATTTTTTTTTTTAGATTAAAAAATATGGTTACAAAGTAATCAAAATCACTAGTTTATGTCATCTTGAAATTATTTATAGTTTTGGAGATATAGCCACTTGAATGTGATGTTGCAAAAATATTGATTTAAGTGTCAAAATTGGTCAAAAAGTGGAACCCATTATTGTGGTCCATCACCCTATAATCCTAAATTTTATCCATTTCTACACATTTCACTAGTTTACTTCATTTCCAAATTCAAAATAATAATACCACTTTTATGTCATTGAATGTGAAAAGCTATACTTTTGTTAGCCTTTTCCTTTACAAAAGAGTGACCCAAGTTTGTGCTTTTACCCAAAGATACTTGTCTGTTGGAAAAATTTGAAGATATTTGGTTGTCATAAGAGGCTATGTCATGTGAACTTTGATAATTTGGTAAGCATTAGTAAGATGAAAAGAGTTAGAGGATTACCAAGATTAAGAAAACTTAATAAAGTGATGTGCAAACAATGTAAACTAGGGAAAATGACAAAGTCTAGTTTCAAGAGCAAGGCCTATTCTTCTAATGATATTTTGGATTTCATTCATACTAGTTTATGTGGTCCTATTGGAGTGCAAAGCTATTATGGTGACAAATATTTCATTATATTTGTTGATGACTTTTCTAGAATGATGACTGTGATTTTTTTTGAAGAAAAATCTGATGCATTTCAAATGTTTAAGTAGTATTTGGCTAGAGTTAAAAAGGAAATAGGAAAGAATCTAAAGTGCTTGAGATTAGATAGAGGAGGAGAATTTATATCAAATGAGTTCAGCATATTTTGCAATGACAAAGGAATCAAGACACAAATGAGTGCATCAAGGACTTCACTAATGAATGGAATAGATGAAAGAAGGAATAGATCAATTATGGAATGCGCAAGAACATTGATGATGGAGAATAATGTTTCACAAAGGTATTGGAGAGAAGTTTTAAGTGTGGCAGTATATTCTCTAAACAGAGTTCAAGTGCAGTTACAAATAAGGCACCTATAAAAGTTTGGTATGGTTATACATATAATGTGAATTATTTCAAAATCTTTGGAAGAAAATGTTATATATTGAAAGATGCAAGAAAAGGAAAACCTTATGCAAAGAGTGTTGAAGGTGTATTTCTAGGATATTCCACTAAAAGAAAGTCTTATTAGTGTTTGAGTTCTAACACTAACAAAATCACAGAAAATGAAAATGTTAGAATTGATGAGTTTACATAAAAAAATGATGAAGTATGCAATAAAAAATGTAAAAACTAAAAAAAATTATGAAGGTGATATTGACATTTAGTCAAGTTTGTTATTAGTGACAACACTTATTTAGATTCTGTTTGGCTACCGAGCTCATTGAATATTCTATAGTGTTTGCCATGTATTTCAATAGCCACCAAGCTCTATAGCTCCTACCAAGAATTTTAGTGGTTACCGAGGGAATTCAAATAGTGTGAAGTGCAATAGTTCAAACCAAGTAGAATCAGGCAGTGTGAAGTCTAGCAGTTCAACCCGAGCATTTCAGTGGTTACCAAGTTACACAGTTTCTACCAAGCTAAGTAGTTCATCTAAACAAAAGTTAGTGTTAACCAAGCTCTATGATGATTAGTTTTTACTAGGTGCAATCATGGTAAATGACTAATTCAGTTTCTACCAAGTTACACAGTATCTACCGAGTCACCATTGCAGACCAAGTTCAAGACTACATTGAAGTGATTAGTATGGACCGAGCTTCTACTTCTACTAAGTGCATGATGATTTTGAGTAATGACAGTGGATGTCGTGTATCAGAACTTCACCAAGTCAGTCTTTAGAACCTGAGTATCTACATATGGGCCAACTTTGTAATATTGGTGTTAACTTGTATATTGGCCAACTTTGTAATATGTAAATTGGATTGATATATATGTAATGTATTCTATCATATCCAAGGAAGTATGAATGTGTGACAATAATGTGAAATAGAAGCATGTGAATGTGAATCCAAAGTAGACAAGTATATTGAAGGTCATATCAAAAAAGGAGTAGCAGAGACATATCTATCACATAAAGTTGATCAGAACTTCAAAGAATATCTATCAGAAAATTAGATGTAAGTCAAAGATCTACTATTTCATTCTAATAGGTGAACCAGTCCAAATCCTTTAACAAGGTAGACTTAACAGTCTTTCTTAAATCTCTTAACAAAGTGCATACTTCATTGTGTGTTTGTAAAACCTCTAACAAGGTGGACCTAGTAGTCTTGATTGCTCCTAACAGGGCAGATCATTAGAAGTGATCATTCTAAGCCTTAACAGACCAACTTTATGTTGCAGTATTAAATTTTTGTGGGTATCATCCCTACCCCAATTTTACTTTCTATTTGGAAGGTTTCTAGGTCACCAAATTATTGTGTTCAAGTGTTATAATTTTTTTATATTTTTAGTTTCTCATGCACGCAGTTAGGTTTGATTTGATGAACTAAATGGTAATTGGATTATTGCAATTAAGATCTCAATTTGGAAAAAAATTGAGGTTTCTGATTCACCCCTCCCCTCTCAGTAACCTAGCTAGTCTTGAATATTTCCAACAATTGGTATTTGAGCTTTGTGGTTCTTAGGATAAAGTTTGACAACTTGAGCAAAAGATCAAGGAAAATGGAGATATTCAAACTTGACAAAGCCATTGACAATGAAAAGTTGGATCTAGAGATGGCCATTGCACAACTCAATAAAGCTAAGAAGCAACTTTCTCAAATCTTGAAAAGAAGGAAGGAACTTGCAAATCAAATGAATAATCATCAGTACGTTGAAGAAAGAATTGAAGACTTTTTCCCTTCAAGTAATTCAGATGAAGCAAATGATGCAATCAAAGAACTCTTAGAGAAGAATGGTTCCCTGCAAGAAGTAAGAAATCTCAAAAGAGAACAAGAAATTTAGTCAGTAAGGCTATGTGAAATCTTGGAACAAAGGAACAATATGAAAGAAGAAATGGATGGAAGGAACAATGAGATCTAGAACCAATCCCTTCAACATGCAGATCATATGGATCAAATCTTCAATGCAAATGAGGAAATCATGAGCCAAAGACATATTAGTGAAAGATTAAGAAATGATCTAAATTTGGAAAGGCAAATCAATGAAAGAATAAGAAATGAGTTGAGATCTGAAAAGAAAATCAGTGAAATATTGAAAATGAACTAAACATTGAAAAGTAAATCAATAAAAGAATGATGAAATCCCAAGTAGACATGAATCAACTAAATGAGTAGAATCTCTATAGACAAAAATGTAAAGCAAGAATTAGATACAAAGAAAAAGGTAAATCCTCCAAACAAGATGCTCAAAGGAATCAAAAACCTACTTGCAATAACTATGGTAAGATAGGTCATACATCAAACAAATGTTGGAGTAATGGTAAAGAAAAATTCAATGTTGAATGCTACGATTGCAATCAGCATGGTTACAGGGCTAATGAATGCAAAGAGAAACCAAAATTTGAAGGCAAGTGTCATAAATGTAAGAAACAAGGTCACAAGGCATCAGATTGCAGAACTAAGTCATTCAATCTAGCAAAGAAAATTGTGAAAGCAATATTCAATTGGGACTACAACACTTGGTGTAGATGTCATTACTATGGAGAATATGGACACATTGGCATGAAATATCTTAAACATCAAACAAAGAAGAGATATACCACCATAAGATGTTTCACTTATATAGAACTTGGTCATCTAAACAAGAATTGCATGAATACAGGTAGAGTTGAAGATGAAAAGAAAGAAAAAGCAGATAACATTCAAAATTAGATGAGTCAGCAATGGATTCCTCAATCTACCGAGGAAGCTAGTTCAAGCAATGATGGTCATGTCACTCAAGAAGAAGGTGATTCTACCATTTTCAACTAAGTTCTTAAGGAAAAATTGGAACTGCATTGTCAAGATCACATCCAAACAGTTCCAATTGAAAGGAAGCAAAGATCCAAATCAGTATTTAAGATATAAAAGGATCATTTAAAGATCATTACCGAGTTGACTTCTCTATCAAGCAAGGTTGGGTCATGGCCTCTATCGAGCAAGGTCGGGAGTAACAAGCTACACATGGTTACTAAGTTACAAAACCTTCACTGAGCAATCTGAATAGATAGTTGATGATAGCCTATCATGCATAATGATGTCATCATAGCTACCTTCATACTAAGAATTAATGGCAAAGTTTTAAAAAAAATTAGGAAATACAAATTCATTTTCACTAAGAACTCTAAGCATTATTGCGATCAACCGAATTGCAAAGTGATCAAGCGACTTCGAGTGAAATTTGAAGCTAAAATCCTTCAAAGTTTTCCATAGCTTACTGAGTGATCATGGTAGCATCAAGTAGCAGTACAAAAGCAAAGAAAGGGTCAAAAATGTTAGTTCAAGGTGTAGAATGGAAAGCACCTAATTTCAAACTTGTGCTAGCAGTTGTTGAAACCCTTGACCCAAATAGAGTGCAATCACAGATCCCTCCTAAGGTATTACTCATTAATGACATCCAAACTCATTTAAAGTGTGCAATTTAGGAAATCAAAACCCTAAGGATGGATGATTCCCTAGGAGAATTGTGTGTGAATGGAGTTCTCAAACCTGAACATAAACATTTGGAAGCCAAGGATTTAACCCACATTCCTTACCTACCCCAAAGTTTCCAAATCAAATGGATCAGATACATCCTAAGCCGAGTTCACAATGGTCAGTTATGGCTTGAGCAACTAGTTTTGATTACTGAGAAGATGATTCATTGTATCATTGGCCTTCCCATGCTCTCCAAGGCCAAAACCACTAAAACCCTAGGTCGGGTGGAATTAGAAAAAAAAACCCTAGCCAAGTGGGATGGTAGAGGTATAAAAATCAGTATTGTATCAGATGCATAACTAAAATTTGGCATACATGTGATAACTCATAAGATCTATAGTTCTAGCCATCTCAATAGTGTGTCATGTGAAGCAGTAGACTTAGCATTCAAGGTTGTGAAGAATAATCTGTCATATGATCTTGCAGATTTGTTGTTAAAATAGTTCAATAAAAATATGGAAAGTATCAGGACTTCCAAAAACAATCCTTACAAATTTGGTTCTTTGTTGACATGCCTATTTTTCTATGTTCAAAAGTTTTTCCCTTCAAAAGGCGCAGTAGTATCTAGAAAGGATGTGCCAGTACTATATCAGATTAATGAGTATATTACATAAATGGGAGAAAATTTTGTTATTATAATGGATAACTATTTTAAAGTCTTCAAGGAGAAAATGAATAACAGATTTAGGATACCTAGGAAATTAGTTGGAGATTATAAAGATGATGTTTGTTTTATGGTAGATTGTGACAAAGTCTACATTCATGTAGTGAAACCCATATTTGTATGGGTAAAACCTCTCCCCTATGAGGTGAACATTGATGAAGTAAATGACATAATTGAAGCCTTGATAAATGAACCTATTGATCCAAAGGCACCCCACTTTAGAACATACAATGAAGCCAAGGAAAGAACTGAGCTTGAAATCAAGCTTCCATAGGAGGTTAACAAAGGTAAGAGGAGGATAGTGAAACTAAAAACAAGCACACCTCTTATGTTAATCGAGGGTAAAGGAGAAGATGTGGAAGAAGCAAAGGATGAAGAGGAGTCAGAAAAGGAAGAAGAGTCAGTGAAGAAGAAAGGCAAGGTGATCATCACCAAGCCATCCACTGCAGTGTTCACTAGAAGATCAAGGAAGAATGGAAGTGAAATTGTCTTCAGCAAACCTCCTCCCACCTTCCAAGAAAAATTGAAAAAATTGGAAGAAGTTGTAGGCATAACCAACTTCAAATCATTGAAGTATGAAACCAGGACAGAGGCTGAGAAGAAATAGGTTGAGGAATTGGCATTAACCAAGATGGGAAAATGGAAGTACTTGCCTGATTAGATAGCCTCCCAAATCTCTAATAAATTATTATAGAAAATAAAGCCAAGATGGTACTTTTCTATGTAGATAGCTAATGATATCTGTGCATAAACCTTGAGGCAATTGCTACCGAGCATCACAGATGTTGACGTAAAAGAGTCCATAAAAAAAAATGAAGATAAGATGACTCTTAGATTCAATACTTGTTTAATTTTGATAAAGGAAATAGAGCATGTGGTTGAGAATGCCACAAGTATGTGGAAGAATTTTTATCACTTGCATAAACAAAGTGAGTTTCCAGTAGAAGTCAAGGATGATGACATAGATGATGAGGAAGAAGAAACATACACTGAGCCAACACATTTTGACAATGAAGAAGTTGAAGAAGATAAAGAGGAAGAAGCTACCAAGGAAGACAAAGAAGATGATGAGGAGACTAATCCTATGAAGATAGCAGCCATAGTCATTGCCTCACTTCCTCATTCTCCAAGATAGCTAATAGCTACATCAAGCTTGGAGATAGCTTTAGCAAGTTTGATTGTGACCACAACAAATACATCAAACGTCCAATCACCCTTTGCTACCTCACAACTTAGCACATCATTGATAGAAGTGTCTACCAAGTTGTAGCCTCCCTCTTCTTCAGCTCCCGATTCAGCATCATCAGTAATGAGTACAGTATGCTCTACAACTTTGTGTTCTCCTACAGTAAGTACTTTAGTTTTAAGTACTGCAATTTTGGATTCTATAGTTTTGTCTTCTACAGTTTTGGATACTTTTGTAAGTACTTCAATTTTGGATTCATCAAGCATGCCAATTAGTATTCCATTTTTTGGCACTATATCAATTTTCACTGCTAGTCCTACTATCTCTACTATTGTTTCTATTCTAGATTCAAAGGAATGAAGAGATTGAGATTCCCAAATGGCATTTTGATAATAGTACTGCAGATCGAATGCATATAGATGGTCAACTCCTCCAAAAGAAGGAAAAGCAGAAGAAATTGAGAGAGGAGAGAGACAGAGAATATAAAATCATAGATGATGCCAAGAACATTTTGACTGAGGCTATAGGTGTTGAAGTTGATACTTCTCAACACATTTTGTTCCAATTAGAAGAGGTAGTCTAGAGGTTTAATGAGGACTCTAGTGGTCAAGATAAATTAATTGAGAAAGTGGAAAAGAAATTTGATAATAAAGTTCTTGAGCACATTGCTCAGCAAATTGCCATTCAACAAGTGGAGCTTTCCTCAATTTTGACTAATCTTTAAACCTCTTGCACAAATGTAACATCACTTTTTGGAAAATTGTGTAATGTTACCAAGTTTACCAAGGAAATAAAGAACAAACTGGCAAAGATTGATGAATATCTGAAGGCTAGTGCATAGAAGTTGCAACTTGACCCTAGTTCAAGCTTTGCACATCATATGAAAATTAGATTCTTGTCAGATATGCAGGCAGACTTGTTGAGAGAAGAAGCAAGGATCTGGTCTACACTAATAGATATTCAGAATATGATCCTTCCTATCATGGATACAATGTAGAAGCATATTGTTTTTTCAAAAACATTTATCCATGACAACAACTTCTCCATTGTAGATCACATGATTGAACTATCTACAGAAGTGCAATTTTCTCTACATACGTACAAAGTTTTGCAAGAGAACTGGGATAAGACTTTAGCACTTATACTTAAGGTACATTCTAACTTACTTTCTTATATTGGTGTCTCCATGTAAATAAGTTTTCAATAAATCTTTGGCATTATTGTCAAAAAGGGGGAGAGACATTTAGTATGTATATATGGGGAGAGACACTTGTTATACTATGTATATTGTATGGGGGAGAATCATGAAAAGGGAGAAAAGTGTATATAGCAGAGAATTTGCAGATATAGTATACTGTATATACTTATAAAGACAAATTTTGAAAAATTTCAAAAACCAATATACCTTACTGAGCTAGTACCACATTGAGATGTATATAAGTTTTGGCTGATAAGTGTTTTTGTCATTAATGCCAAAGGGGGAGATTGTTGAAATTTAGTCAAGTTTGTTATTAGTGACAACACTTATTTAGATTATGTTTGGCTACCAAGCTCATTGAACAGTCTACAGTGTTAGCCATGTATTTCAATAGCCACCGAGCTCTACAATTCCTACCAAGAATTTTAGTGGTTACCAAACGAATTTAGTTAGTGTGAAGTGCAACAATTCAAACCAAGCAGAATTAGGTAGTGTGAAGTCCAATAGTTCAACCTGAACATTTCAGTGGTTACCAAGTTACATAGTTTCTACCAAGCTAAGTAGTTCATGTAAATCGAAGTTAGTGTTAACCGAGTTGTATGATGATTAGTGTTTACTGAGTACAGTCATGGTAAACGAGTAATTTAGTTTCTGCCAAGTCACCAGTGTAGAACGAGTTCAAGACTACATTGAAGTGATTAGTATGGATCGAGCTTCTACTTCTATCAAGTGCATGACAATGCCAAGTAATGAAATTGGACATTGTGTATCAAAACTTCACCAAGTCAGTCTTCAGAACCTAAGTATCTACATATGGGCCAACTTTGTAATATTGGTGTTAACTTGTATATTGGCCAACTTTGTAATTATTTAAATTGGATTGATATATATGTAATGTATTGTATCATATCCAAGGCAGTATGAATGTGTGACAATAATGTGAAATAGAAGAATGCGAATGTGAATCAGTAGCAGACAAGTATATTGAAGGCCATATCAAAAAGGAGTAGTAGAGTCATGTCTATCACATAAAGGTGATCAACACTTCAAATAATCTCTATCAGAAAATCAGTTGTAAGTCAAAGATCTATTATTTCATTCTAACAGGTGAACCAATCCAAATCCTTTAACAAGGTAGACTTAACAGTCTTTCTTAAATCTCTTAACAGAGTGCATACTTCATTGTGTGTTTGTAAAACCTCTAATAAGGTGAACCTAGTACTCCTAATTGCTCCTAACAGGGTGGATCATCAAAAGTGATTATTGTAAGCCTAAACAAGCCAACTTTATGCTACAGTATTGAACTTTTGTGGGTATCATCCCTACCCTAGTTTTACTTTCTATTTGGAAGGTTTCTGGGTCACCAAATTATTGTGTTCAAGTCTTATGAATGTTTTATATTTTTAGTTTCTCATGCATGCAGTTAGATCTGATTTGATGAACTAAATGGTAATTAGATTATTGTAATTAAGATCTCAATTTGGTAAAGTTTTTAAGGTTGCTAATTCACCCCTCCCCTCTTAGTAACCTAGCTAGTCTTGAATATTTCCAATAGGTGAACCTAACACTTCACCTAAAATAGAAAAGGTGGTTGCAGAGCATGAGAAGCCAAGCATTGTCAAGGTTCAACAGAAGAGTTGTGCCAAGCACCAAGAGACTACCAAGAATCAAGCTATAGGAGTTGAGTTATAGACAAAGACTCCTAAAATCATATAGATCAATCCAAGATGTAGGAGAATACACTATATGCAAATGAACGTGCAAAACCAAGTGAACCACATTAACAAGAATGAAGACCTCAACTTGTCTTGGAAAATTATGTGAGAAGACATCATACACCAAATCAAATCATTGGATACAGATTTAGGAGTCATGACAAGAAGAAGACTAGAAAATGATACATTCTTACCATGTGATTTTGATCCCAAAACAATCAAAGGAGCTTTGGAGAATGAATATTAGAATAGATCAATGAATGAATAGCTTGAAAATTTTGAGAAAAATAAGACATGGGCATTGGTACCTAGACCAAAGGATAAGAATGTGATCGGAACTAAGTGGGTTTTTAGAAACAAGATGAATAAGAAAGGTGAAGTCACAAGGAATAAGGCAAGACTAGTTTGTAAGCGATATGCACAAGAAGGAGTTGACTATGGTGGGAATCTTTCCCTAGTTGCAAGGTTAGAAGGAGTGAGAACTATTATTTCATATGATTCTTACAAAGGATTCAAATTATACCAAATGAATGTCAAATCTACATTTTTGAATAGAATATTGGAGGAAGAAGTCTACATTAAACAACCTAAGGGATATTTTGATCCTAGCAAGAGGAATATGGTGTGTAAGTTACACAAGGCATTATATTGTTTGAAACATGCACCTGGAGAATGGTATGAAAGGTTACAAAATTATTGGGTGAAAATTGGTTTTGTAAGAACTAATGACAATAGCAATCTGTACTTGAAAAGTGAATCTACAAGTAAGATATTGGTAGCAAGTAAGATATTGCTAGCTGAAATTTTTGTTGATGATATCATATTTCAATGAAAATATTTGTTATGAAAATAATTTTCTAATGAAATGAATAAGAAATTTGAGATATCAATGTTTGGAGAGATGATAGAATGGCGGCACTTAGAGCAGGGTTTGGTGCAGGTTTACAGGTTGTAAATAAGGGGTTTGTAAAGTCAGGGAAGATTCCAGTAGGATCTAGTGTAGAAACATAGGTTGGTCTCTGTGGGTTTCCAGAGTCAAGGCCCAAAACTAGATGACGGGATGGTATACGGGGTTCTGATGAGGCAGGGTTCAAAGAAGGATTTTGGAATGGTAAACCAACAAGTTGATCAGGGGACTAAAGTAAGATCTGGGACTAAAGCCAATGGCTTTCTAGGTACAAGTATTTGGTCCAATGAAACTGATTCTCTTCAACAACCAAATAAAACCTATCTTGACATTTTCTCCTTAACGCCCATTATTCAACCTATTATTGAGTTTCACTTTGATTTACAATTTCAGCATTGCCCTTTTCATTAAAAGAATAATGGTTGCATTCAACATAAGGGCTCGATGTTGATCTTTTGGGGCAAAACTATTGTGCAACTAGTTAAACCTTTTCTCGTTAATCCTCAATTTCATGTTTAGCAGAACTTTTGTCTACATTCAAAACCCTAATCGGATGTCACTAAGGTGAATCCTTTTAAGGAAATTACAAATCAATCCCAACCATCCCTACCCTTGTCCACATTCAAAAAAGGGGAATCTTCTGCCCAATCCATTGCTCATCTTGTGTGGGAAAACATTAATTCAAACAAAATTTATCCTCCTCCTCATCCGCAGGTTCGAAAGATTAGGGGTAATTCCCAGTCACACTAGTTTGGGAATTTGAGATGAAAGGGCCTTTGATGTTGACACAAGAAGCAACCTATTTTTGATATATGTGTTGGTCATCCTCATGAAATGGCAAAGCATGTAGAGTTGGAGCAAGATCCTTTGTCCTCAAAAAAGTTAGGTGGACTTGCTAGGACAAAGACTAAGCACGCAGTTAATAAGGGGGTTCCTATTTTTTCAACTCTTCCCCCTTCCAGAGTCTCTAATTCAATGAAGAGGTAAAAAAAAAAGGTTTAGGGAGCAGTTTCGCCAGGATTTAATGACCATCCTTTACATCCATTATTGATTACACTCTTGAGGCATTTGTTGTAGTATCCAATTGGTCTCCTTCACCATACTGCACTTATAAGTAAGTTAAACTATTCCTCTCTCGCATTTTTTGATTTTAAGGATATGGCATTCTCCTCCTGGGTTGGGCTCAAAGATTTCTTCTACTTGGATTCAAACTCCCAATTTTTTGTTGCCATTTTCTTATCTACGGAGTCTAGGGATTTTCTCCACAAGTAGAAGTGTGGTTTTTTTTGGGGTTTGGCATATTCACTTCAGTTTGGGTTCCCAATTTCAAGCCTCATCTTTCAAATGTTCATTTCTTCCCTTTTTGGGTCTCATTCCCTTTGTCAACTCTTGAGTACAGAGACCCACAAATTATAGAAATCTTTGCTAATAAAATTGGGATTTTTCTGAAACATGATCTCATTCCTTTTGAATGTCCTCACTTGGATGTGAGAGTTTTTTTTACTTTTTGAAATGAGGAAAAATATCCCTTCTCATTTCATGATTAAATCACAATGGGGCCTATGGAAGAAAACTATTAAAACCTAGGATGTAGACATTGTGCAAAAATTTTAACATAAATTGGGACATTTTAATTCCCAATGTCAAGACTTGGTGTATGGCTCCACAGAAGTTTTCCCTAATTTTAATTTTATTCTAGATTTTTTCATCTTCAAAAGGAATTCAGAGAAGGTATGGCATGTTGATTTGCCACTTGTCCCTTATGGAGATCCTTGGCATACTTCCATGATGTCTTGCCATTGTTTTTCCCTTAGAATTACTGCATTCAATTTTGCCCTTCATTCAACATCTGCTATTAGGGGAAGTTGTATGTAATTCTTCCTCCTCATTATCAGTTGATCCTAAATGGTTGACTTCTAAAGTTTTTAGATAGAAACCTCTTTTATTGGGTTCCTCTTCATCCTCTTTTCACCCAACTAGGTCATCTATTAACTCCCAATTTGTTGATTTAAAGGCTTGATAGACAAGTGATCAAATTCTTTTAGAGATTGCAACTTCTATCATTTTTGAAATAGCACAAGAAGAGGGAATCATCTCAAATCATTAGAAGAATGTTTCAATTGATAGCTTGATTAAAGACTTTCAATTCTATAATAAGCAATCTTCTCTAGCTACACCTCACATTGATCTGATTGAAAATATAGTACAAATCTTGGATAATTTCTATGAAGATTCCTTGAGTTTAGAAGATTGCATTTATAACCAACTTCAAAATGGACCACTTCTACACTCTGGCATGGATGTTGATGAACCTGGGAATATCAATGTCTATTTTGGCAATGATTCTAAGAGCCTCCCTATTGTCAAATTATTTGATCATCAAAAAATCCTTTCAATTACGCAATCTCCCTCCCAATGTCCTCAGGTTCCTAAAACGCCCAAATCTAGAGGTAGACCTAAGGGATCTAAGATGAAAATTGAAATTGCAACAGGTATTCAATCTACCCTGGATGACAGCTTTGTTATTACTAAATGAGTGACAAGGAGAACAAAATGATCTCCTTCTACGACGTGAAGATCAACTCTTGGAATGTCAGAGGCCTTAATGCCTTTGACAAAAAATGCAGGATCAAGAAATTAATTGATTCTATGAATGCAGACATTATCTTATTACAAGAAACTAAGTTATCTATTGATTCATTTGAGTGTTAGGCATCCAACTAGCTGAGTGGGTCAACCATGTAGGACATGCCATCCTCGACTTGCTTGAATTTCCAAATTCTATTGCCTTTCCCTCTCCTTCTCCTTGGACTTCATCTCAGTTGCATCTTACCTCTCAACAATGGTCTATGAATTCATAGGAGCTCCACTCTTCTAATTTGCATGGTACTTCAGGCACACAGTGGGAGTTCTTTTCTTCTAGCTCAAACCTACCTCCTTCCTCATCTGATATCCCTGTCACTTTGGCCCCCTGGGGTACTTCTCATGGGTTTGGATGGGATTAAGTTCCTCCACCTTCTCTCTACTCTAGTTGGGGTGGGATAGTCAAGAGGCCACTAGTTCAGAACCACCCATTTGCCTTCATATGCTACCATGGAGGAGTGATTGAGGGTTTTGCCTCTAAGGTCATTTTTTTTGAATTTTTGACAATTTCTCAATTCGATCACTATTTTTGATTTTGAAGGATGCATAGCATCATCATTGTAATCAGAAAACTTATCTCATCGATATGGTATTTTGTAAATATAGATGTCTCTTTCTTTTGTATGTCGCAAGGATTTCAGGTTTTCTTTCTGATTATTTCCCAGATGAGCTTTAAATCAGCTTTCTTAAATTTAATATATACAGTGGCTTGCCCACTTTTTCCCAAAAAAAAATGTTTGGAGAGACCATGTTCTTTATTGGATTACATGTTTATCAGAAGAAGAAGGGTATCTAGAATACACAATCCAAGTATATCAAGGAGATATTAAAAACTTATGGAATTGAAGACTCAAGACTAATTGGAACACCTATGGTGAGTAGACATAAATTGTCAAAAATTGATAATTCAACAAAGGTGAATCAAACATTATATAGGTCAATGATTGGAAAATTGCTATATATTGTACATAGTAGACTTGGCATTGCATAAGCAGTTAGAATTATTGTCATATTCTTTGCTAATCCTAGAAAAAATAATATGATGGCAGTAAAAAAGATCGTGATCTATCAGAAAGGAACAAAAGACTATGGACTATGATACAAGAAAAATGATAAGTTTGAACTGGAGATTTATATAGATATTGAATTGGCAAGAAGCATTGATGATAGAAATTGTACAAATTGAGGTATTTTATTTCTTAAAAGGAGATTGATTTCATGGAAAAGAAAGAAGTAGAATTCTATTTCTCAATCCACAGTAGAGGATTAATATGTTTTTGCAACAGTTAATTATTCAAATATTGCATGGAACAAGTAATTTTCAAAAGAAATAAAGGAAGAGATAACTAAACTTATTGTAATATTTTGTGATAACACAAACACTATAAACATATCAAAGAACCATGTAATGCACACTAAGACTAAACATATTGGGATTAAGTATCATTTTTTGAGAGAGTTGGCACAAGACAAAGAAGTCAGGCTGGAGTATGTGAACACAAAAGAGTAGATGGCCGAGATATTCACAAAGGTGCTACCTAAGGATGTATTTGAGTATCTAAGAGGTAAGCTAGGGGTCATTCTCCTACATGAAGAAAATTGTGAAGAGATGCACTATTGCATCAATTGTTATAATCAAAACATATTACACATTGATGCAAGAAGTCACACTTTAGGATCTGCCTAAAGATTGTGAAAGGATGAACTGAAGCATGATCAGAAGTGATTGCAAGGAGTCAATGTAAAGAGAAGTGAATTGATAATATTAGTTAGAATAGTGACATAAGGATGATATATATACGGTACAAAAAATGAAAATGGTATCTTTGGCATTGTTTTCAGAGAGGGAGAAGTTATGTAGTTACCATCCACAGAAAGTGGGAGATATGACTGGGAAAGAGTATGTGCTGAAATGAAAGAGTGGGAATTGTTATGAAGAAGACAGTTGATGTCGGAGGGAGCATCTAGAGATTGGATAAATGAGAATTTGAATGAAACTTAGAAAGAGAGAACACAAGCACAAAGGGAGCTAATAGTAGAAGTTCAGAGAAGCCATAACAAAGATCTTGGATTGCATGGTAACTAGAGGTGTTGACATCATTGCCAAAGAGGGAGATTACTAGAACTCACAATTTTTATGTTGTCATTGATGTCAAATCTACTAGCACGACATTTATTAATAGTTTAGAGTGTCATATCATTTGATTGATGAAGAGGATTTGAGAAGAAGAGATAGCGAGGTAAGCTAGTCAAATTGTTGAGAAATAGAAATTAATTATCATGGAATTACAATGGGCATTTGATAAGTTAGTCATTGATAATCTAATGCATTTTTTAATCATTACATGAAGTTAAGAAGACAAGTGAATTGATTTTTAACTTATTTTAGCTTATTTTAGCTTATTTATTGTTTTTACATTAATTTATAATAAATCTATTGCATTGATTTTTAAATCGAACTAAGAACATAATTGTTAATACTTGAAGATAATATATCCAAATGGTAACCTTTCGTTTCCACATCAACTATTCTCCACTCATACTCTTACTTTATTAATAAAATTACATTTAAAACAAATATTCAACAACTCTCATAATTAAACAAAATATTTACAAAATAGATATTCAATAACTCTCATTATTAAATAAAACATTTACAAAATATAAAATACCAAAGACAATGACCTTGAAAGTCGTCCATATTCCATACGATGCACGAGACAAACATTAAATGACTTGTACAGTATGCAAACAAACAGTATCCTCCTCCTTTTATTTAGACTAAGAAATTACCCTACTAAAGCCACACTGCAAATTTATATATCAAATGGCTGTTTACGCCATGGACATATGCCATTTACCCATTCGTACTTATTTTATGAGTATTACAACACAAAATTAAGATTACAAATGAGATAAGACGACAAATCAGGACCCCTGGAGCAGAGCCTGAGCTTGCGATTCGTACTTGAATCCATCGGACAAGGAACTGTCTGCACACCACGCAAAGATGCCACCGAGTTTCCCAGACTCCTTCAGCGTCTCGCACGCCTCGAAGAAACCGTTCGCAGGAGAAAGCCCTCTGCTTCCACCACCTGTAAAACTAGCCAACACTTTCCCACCGCTGTAACGAGACTCCTGAGCATCAAAATACTCGATAAACTGCGACACAGTTGTGCTCGAATCGTAAGCATAGAACTGGAAATTCACATAGTCGATCACATTGCCGTATTGTTTCCACAGAGCGCTGTAATGGGACTGCACCACTTCATCGTCAAACGGAGCGATTGACGCAAAAGAGATGACTTTGTTCTGCTTCAATTGTGTAATGAGCTGTCCAATACACTCAGCAAATGTATTGGGAACTGAAAAGTCGAAATGCTCGTAGTCGATGTCGATGCCGTCGAGATGGTATTCTTTGATTATCTCCGTGAGAGAAGAAACTGCGTTGCTCACCCAGGAAGAGACAGAGGATGGCTTGAATTGGGCGTAGGCGCTTCCCACGGTGTCACCGCCTAAACTGACCGCAACCCTAACATTCTCGTGTTGGGATTTTATGGCTTCTACTGCGGTCGGGCTCAGATTCTCGCTATCCCAGAAGATGTTGAATTTCCCGTCTGTCGGATCGCTTGATGCTGTGTAGTCGATGGCGAAGGCCAGAATGAAGTCGACTTGTGTGCCCGGATTGATTGGCATGTCTGTGAATTTCACGCCGGTGTATAGCGCGCCTATGTATTCCCTGAACACCTCCGCACCTGCACAGGAGTATTTGAATTCAATTACATGTATAAAGACCTTCGATATGACTAACCACTATTCATAACCCTAAAAACATTTATTATATCCTTACCCATTGATCCGGATGAGCTGAGCACTGAAAAGAGCATTACAAGAAGGGCTGAGTACAGTTTGGCCATTAAAGCAGCTTTTTGTATCAGAAACTGTGAGAGTGAAGTGGGTCGGTGGAACCACCAATGCCCATGTAATTTATAATCTATTTGAGTTGAGCTGTTCTTGTAATTCTTAGATAGTAGTGTGCAGTTGAATGGTTCAAAGTAATTTTGAGTCAATGGTTGAAACATAAAACGTGTTGACTATGGTACAAGCGTGTTCGAGACCAGAAACGTAAAGCAAAAGTGTCCACAAATACCTTAAAAGCGACTTTAACCACCCCAAAAAAAACATCCTACAATAGCGTAAATCTGCTGTACAACAAACCACTATCCGGAACGGTGTACATGGACTCCAAGTTTTCTGGAGCGCACCTGTATTCTTTTCCGCGTTGTTCTAGAGCTTTGATCGATAGCATTGTCGTAGATTGACCATATATTAGTGTTACTGTTTCCATTGAATATGGTTTGGTATAATATCATTTTTTTCCAACTTAATACATAGTAACGACACCCATATCAAACAATATGAAGAGCCAACAGCAAAAGAAAAGAACCAATTGGAAATTAAAGAGAAGACTGTGAACAAGAACCTCTTTTGTCCCTGGTACGTCTTAAGTTGCTTGTCGAGGAATATTGTAATTTTTTGTGACTCGTTTACATTTTAAAACGCACAATACTTCATAGTGGAGATTAGTGTTTCTGAGTGATTTGACGTTTCTCATGATCAATCTTTCCAATTTAATTCTATACACAATTTATATTACTCAACAAAATGATTTTTGCAGTCCTCGCGAGTTTATATCCCCTATGTCATTGTTATGTGTTCTAAGGATTTTTAATGCCGATTTTAGTGTTTTTAATACTCCATGAGAGTTCTAGGAAATTGTGTGACATAGATGATAAAATAAAGAATCATGCATCATATTAATTAATTATATTACTTTTGGTTTTGATACTAGAGAAAAGGTACTAATCATTGTTATAGTGAATTTAATGCATTTATATATTCAAAGTGGTGGATCAAACATCAACTATAGTTTTTTGGTTGTCTTTTTATATGACTTAGAAGCTAAGGTTTTGCCTTATGAATACTAATGATGCATGTTGTAAGAGTTAAAATTCATGAAAGGGTCAAACAATGGTCATTTCAAAGTGTTGCTCAATGCATATTTGAAGATGGTCCAATAATTGTCCACTCAAAATCACTAGTATTTGTGGACAAATGTCCCTATAGTGGTGCACAATTGTTGTAGCACTAGCACACAAACATCTAGTAATAGTGTGTAGATGGATCAATCATGAATCAAAAAAGATTAAAAAAATCATCAACTACTGATAAATAATTGATCAAATATTATTACATGTGAGATTAATTAAGTGAACAATCTATTGGAAGATCACTATGATAATAAGTGAGAGGTTATTGGGCCCCAAGCAATATTTGACACCTCTCCCCTAATATTGTGTTTATTGAGGACATTTTTTAATCTCAACAAGTTATTCAATTGTATATTATAAATTCATATGTTTTTATACTAGCAAATACATAACCTATATTTAAAATACATCAGTAAGTATTGAGATGCTGAATTTTTTCAAGTTAATTTTTTTTTATTAAAGATTCATCTTCAAATGATAAAAAAAAAAAAACACCTCAATACATCTCAATATATTTTAAATATAGTATGTATTAGCTAGTAGTAGTTATATGGAACATAACACATTAAAAATAAATAAATTTAATTAGGATTATAATAGAGTTATCATTCATGGTTAAGTTTTATATAAGTTTAGTATTTAGCATTGAGGTTGAGTTTACAGTCATTGTTAGGCTTTAATATTGGTGTGAGAATTATGTTATGATTTGAGGTAGAATTAGGTCTAGGTTTCTAGGATTTAGTGTTATATGTTGAGTAAGTCTTGATATGACTAGGATTAGTATTCAGTTTTACACTAGATTTTGTAATCATGGTAAAGGTTGAATTCTAGTTTGAGAATTATGTTAGGGATCCTAAGGATAGAATTATGGTTAGTCATAGCAATTAGTATGAAGATCTATTGTTATATTGAGTAAGTTAGTATGGTTAGGGTTAGGGTATAGTGTTGGGGTTAGAATTAAGATTTAGGTTATAATTAGGGATGCTTAGGGTTCTACTATAATGGTTTGAGTTTTAAGCTTAGGGTTATGGCTATAATCATTTTTTGGAAGCATGAATGTTGATGATACTTCTATTGGGGAGTATTGTAGAAACATGATTAGATCACTATCATGATGATATGTTACAATCATGACTATGTTTCTCATTGATGTTGTCAACATAGAAGATTTCTATGGTATCTGACAAAAGAATAGCAGAAAGATTTTAAGTTGGTACGAATAGATTGTTGAGTACTTTCACTAAACAAGGTTAAAGGGAGACACTACTAAGTGTCTCGTATATGAAACTAAATTTGAAAGCATAAGATATTGAGTCTAGAAGAAGTTATGCAAGTTCTGGTGATGACTATTTTGAGATAGAGTTTACAAAAGCATTGTCTGGTAAACTTGTTATATCTATTAGCAGAGTTGTTATTCTGAGAAGCAAGGTTAAATATGTGTAGAAGACATGTTGGACATGGTGTGGCTAAGCTCGCTTATCATAATACATGTACAGAAATTTATTCAAGTTACAAGATGATTGATTGATGTTATCGCTAAGTGTAATGTGTTCTTAATGAGGTCCTATAATAATTAATTGAAAAGGTGTAATAAACGACTTAGGTAATTGTTTTATGGATTTGGAATAAAGGAAGCACATTTTCCTTTGTTGTGTATGGATGAATAAATGATTGCAAGAAGCACAAAGATCGAAATGCAAAGATAAGTAGAGCATAGTGAAGTTGGAGAGAACTTCATTGCCAATGTTTTATTTAGCAATCCGAAGTTTGATATTTGGATCTGAGGTTTGTGAACTAGTCTACAAGGTCTAATAGTGATTGGTCTGGTTGATAGGATAGACGAAAGAGGTTAAAGCACAGTACGAACAATTATTCTAGAAGGAATAGTTGAGAGATTAGTTGGATAGTGAGTTTAGTGGTCTTGCCCCAGAAGTCATAGACATAATGTCCTTCTATCTTCTACAACTCCTAACAAGGATTCAAAGTCTCCTAATAGGGACTCTTATGTATTGAATGTGTTTATAGACTTCTAACAGGGTTCATCCTCTAACAAAGAATATATATCAATATATCTTTGTGGGCATCATTCCCACCAGGGTTTTCCCTTTGATCAAGGGTTTCCCTAGTTAACATATTTGGTATAATTGTGTATGTGCATCTTGTTATGGTTGTTGTTTACTTTTATTGAATGGTTAAGATTAATTAAGGTTGATAATATTTTAATTTGATAACTAATTCACCCCACGTGCCCGCCCCACACCCCCCCCAACCATAGTTATCTTGGTGGACTATTATTTGTAACATCATAGTCAATATTGATGCACAGGAAAAAGGTTTACAGAAAACATGGAAATAATATAATGCCAAAAGGGCATACTTCCCAACAAATGGCTACAATTACAAGCCTAAACTTGATAAGGGCATTCATTCAAACTATACAATATAACACCTTGAGAAACATCTATAATGATACATGAGACATTTCCAAACCATACATGGTTGCCAAGCACATGAATACACATAACAAAGGTTTACCACCTTCCTCTAGCAACAGTGATAGGAAACCATATAAATAGGACAATTTTCACAAAATGGTTTATATGACCCTTCAAATCACAAAATAATTTTTTCTAGAAACAAATAAAGTTGTTCAAAAAAGACTAATCTACCCACCCACAAATTTTTAGGTCCTTAGTCAACCATAAATAAATGTTATAAAATATTCTTTAGATTGTCAATGAAAATGAGTCAAACCTAAAGAAAATAAAATTAGATTTTGATGTAGGAGCATCTTAGTTACTTTTGCAATCTTGAATCAGCCAAAAAGATTTAATTTTATTATTCATGTCTTCTTTTTGAAGAATGACCATTGATGTTCATGTTCCATCTCAAGCAATTAATGTGTTAATGTGGACCAATTGTGGATATCGATCTTAAGCTTGCAGAATCTAATTCCATTATTTGTGGGAGTTATATCCTTCTCTTTGTTTGAGGTGTGCTATTTTCTTGGTAGCATTTGGCTTCGGCAAGGTTGTGTTTGATATCCTAGTGTTTTGTACACTTGGGAACCTATTCTTGTATCACATGTGGACATTTACTTGTCCCCAATAAAGTTTATTTTCTTGTTTGTAAGGTCATTGAATTCTCCTTTGGGGTAGGACCATTAATTTGTAATAAGTTTCCTAGCAGGCCAAGTTGTGGTCATGCTAGCTATATAATTAGATATGTAGGATTAGAAAATAGACAATGAAGTTAGATAGAAGGAAAATAAAAATATTTATCTCTCTAAGCCCAAGACTGTAAGCTAGTTAATTGTAATTGAATGTTTATGGCTATAACCAGGTAGGCCTTATGCCTAGCATGTTGAATGAACATTGTCTCATCATTTCTACACTATTCTCTCTATAATTTCCTATGGTTTCTCCATTTGGTTGGATTTTGCATGTAAATCTTACAGAGGATAGCTTGGAGGTGAACTTTATCCCCTCCTTCCTTGGATCGGATTCAATCCTCTTTCCATCCATATGACATCAATATCTAATATTTGCATAAAAAGTATTATAATTTACCAAAACATATCAGAATCATAATTTTACTAGTTTGAGATGCAACTAGGATGGTCACAAATTCTAGCATGAAACCAATATAAAAATTGTATATTTATGCTTTCTTTACATTTTTTGGATGACAACACATCTAGGAATACTTTCCGCATTTATTCAATGTTAAATCAAAATCATTTATAGTGTTTTTTACAAACATTCTACATATTGCTATTATGATTGTAATAATCACTTTCATAGGGACATTCATATAAAGAGACACACTAGATCTTTTCTCAAAGTTATATAATGTATTTAAGATCCTCATTAAACCTCTCTTATAATCCTAAACCAATACCTTCCAATTTTATCAACTACTCACATATGCAAACTGGAAATCTTCACAATTTTAATTAATGCATATGAAATATCAGTCTTCTTTCATCTCAAAAACCATTGTAAATGTACTCCTCATGCTCTCAACATATGGTATAGGTAAAAACACATAAAAATAAACTAACATTCAATATTTGGGAATTTTTCCCTTGGTTCAATGGAAGTTTTACATTTTACAGGCTCACAGGTTGCCCCTAGTAGGATTTTTAACCCGTTAACAAAAAATTAATATCTTAGTCAAAACTAAATGAAATAACTGAAAGACAACACAAAAATAAAGTATATTCAGATTATGATCAACTTAAGTAGTACAAACCCATGAACATATTTATAATAGGAAAGCGTTCATTTTTCTTTCTAAATTTAGACATCAAGTTTACCTATTTTATTTGATTATATTAATTAGTCAATGAATAAAATCACTATTAATATCACACTAAAACTAGATAAACAAATATTTCTTCAAATTATAACATGTCTCAATAATTCAATACTCAGATGAATTTTAAAAAATAAAAAAATAAAAACTCGGATTTCTTATATCATTTTCTAATCTCCATCCAAAATGTACTAAACACAAAACAGAGTCAAACTTCTTTTTTTCCAAATTCACGAAAACGTAGTGATTTTTTGTCCAAAATTTTTGTTGTTTTCGACTACAAACTATGCAGATCATGAGAATCAAACGAAAAAAATCTATGATGTTTTTTATTTTTTGAAATTTGTTCAAATGTACAGTTTAAATGGAGGACAGCCGCATCCACCAACAACTAACGAAATGCCAATCGAAAAGTTCAAAAAACAAGAACAACAGGGCATCACAACTTATTTTTCACAAGTTAAACATATAATCTCAATAAAAAAATTTATTAATGTAAAATTATTTTTTTGATTATATTGAAAGCGAGCTTACTCTTAGTGCTCTTTAAACCTTTCCTCATTTTGTAAGGCGCACCACATATATTAAATCATTGTTTATTTATTTATTTACATAGTGGAGAGACTATTCTTCCATTATTTAGATTCCGAACTCATCATTGCTTTAGTGTCGCACAACATTGATTCAAGTGCTTGTCGACATCACAAGCACAGGTCATTCCCCCGTGCGTTATTTTAGAAGTGGTAAACATAAAATAAGGTTGAGAAATACAATGTGCCGCCCAGATCAAATCAGGATCCCTGGAGGAGAGCCTGAGCTTGTTTTTCGTACTTGAATCCACTGGACTTTGAGCTGTCTGCACACCACACAAAGATTCCATGGAGCCTCCCCGAATTCTTCAACATCTTGCAGGCGTCAAAGAAACCCTTGGCAGGAGACAATCCTCCACTACCCTCCGTTATAAAACTAGTCAACACTTTCCCACCATTGTAACGAGATTCCTGAGCATTGATAAACTGCGAGACAGATGTGCTCGAATCGTAAGCATAGAATTGAAAATTCACATAGTCGATCACTTTGCCGTACTTGTTCCACAGAGCGCTGTAATGAGACTGCACTTTTTCATCGTCAAACGGAGCGATGGAGGCAAAGGAGATGACCTTGTTCTGCTTCAATTGTGTAATGAGCTGCCCAATACAGGAAGCAAATGTATTGGGATCTGAAAAGTCGAAATGCTCGTAGTCGATGTCAATACCATCAAGATGGTATTCTTTGATTATCTCTGTGAGAGAAGAAACTGCGTTGTTTACCCATGATGACCCAGAAGATGGCTTGAATTGGGCGTAGCCATTTCCCACGCTGTCACCGCCTAAGCTGAGAGCCACTCTGACGTTCTTGTGTTGGGATTTTATGGCTTGCACGGCGCTCGGGCTCAGTATATCATTATCCCAAAAAATGTTGAATTTCCCGTTTGTGGGTGAACTTCCCGACGGGGTGTAGTCGATGGCGAAGGCCAGAATGAAGTCGACCCGCGTGGCAGAATTGATTGGCATGTCGGAAAATTTGACATTTTTGAACTCGGCCCCAATGTATTCTCTGAATACCTCTGCACCTGCAAAGACGTAGCACACAAATTCAGTAGTTATATCTTCCTTCTGACTAAATAACAAACCATTCATAACCCCAATTAAAAACATTATTCTTTCATTGCAGAACATGATTAGCTTTTCTCACCCATTGATCCGGATAAACCCAGCATGGAAAACAACATGAGCAGAAGGGCTGAAGCAAGATTAGCCATTACAACAAGTTATTTATTCAATTGAATTCTTTCTGGTTAATGCAAACACCAAAACTCATGTAATTTATATATAATATGTTTGAGTGGGTCTTCTAGCACTACCTTGTGCCGGCCATGTCAAGCCACGTCTACTTTTTGACTATGGCGGAAGCGTGTGCGAACATCTCGTGATAAGGAAAAAAGTTGCCTAATGTGCTTTGAATTTATTGTCCAGAAAGTTGCAAGGCACGGTGTTCGTGAACTCCAAGTTTTGTGGAGTGAATCTATACCTCACAATATTGGAAATATGGACCACTATCTTTACCAGATAGGTGATAAGCTCAAATCTTGTATTGAAATTCACAAGTTTTGTGAAATGTTGACTTGAATTGTTCTTAAGACGTTCTTCTAGAGCTTTGATCGAGTGTTATCCTTGTTTGACCAATTAATTCTCTCACGTTTTGCACGGCTTTATCGCATTAAGGAATGGCACGGGCTATCCTCTGGACAAAACGCATTAGAAAGTCAAAAATTTCAAATTTCTTGTTTCTTCAGATTTGTGAATACTCAACGACAAATTTTTAGAAACTCAAAACAACAACACAGAAAGAGGATAGAAACAATATACATAAAATTAAAATAAACTAACTCTGTTATTAAAAACAGAAGATGATGTGTTTTCTTGAGGCGGGAACATCAGTATTTTTCATTGCAACTTATTCTTAAAACAAATACAATTACATGTCTGTTATAAAACTCCAACTAACGTACACTCCCTAATGTTAAGAATTTCTAATTAAGTAGCTCATGCATCCAACCTGAAAGAAAGCATGCACGACATACTTTATTGAGGATTACAAATACTTTTACCAAGATAACTAAAACTAACATGACTATGCATGTAAATGTACATGCTTATTCTTCACCAAAAATTAACTAAGACTAAAAGATAGCTCAGCATCAACTAAGACTAAAAGATAGCTTAGCTGTAAACTACGCATGCTGAAATCAATAGTATATGTTTATTTAAGATTGCAGATATTTATTTCGAACTCAAATCTAACTGCCCAATGATTTGGTGAAGAACAGATGGCATAATAGAAGTGAAAACTGGAGTTAGATCTAGAATTTCACGACCAAGCAGCATTAATCTTCACAAATTTTATATTGTTTCTGATTATTTATCATGAAATTAATACGAAGCCACACTGAAATTTTCGTTAAAATTCAGAAATACATTTTGTCGAGAGGACAGCCTCGTACCTAAAGAATTACAATTTTCATATATTATCCAAACCAAACCAAAGGAAAATTACCAAATTAGAAGTTGTGTGAATGAATATATAATGGGTACTACAGTTCTATTATCGATTTGGCCTATCTTTTTAAAAATTCTAGTTTCCTTTTACCATTGTCACTCTTGAGGGAAAGTTACTAATTTTTGTTTCTTTTCCCACAAATTTATAATTTTTGTTTCTTTTTCCACAAGTTCATAATTTTCCCTATGTTAAACTTATATAATTTATATATTATCATTTACATTGTGAAGGCTCTGGTCTGTTCGCTATGGACTTTCTTATTGATATCACCATTATTTCTGGATGGCTCAGAATTAAATCATTTTTGTGGTTGTGATAGGGGATCTTTATTTTTTCTATCTACCGTAACTTCTAGCATAGCATTTTGTTTTGAATTGATGTTAAATTTTGTTGTTCTAGAAACCACTTTAGGAGATGACCTTTACAGGCGATACTCTTTCTGCTTTAGGATTGTTTGACATTGAATACTGGCTTCTATAGCGTTAATGAAAACTACTTGTATTACGTGAGTGTTATAATGTCAAGTTTATGACTTTGGTAAATTGTTTTTTTATTAGCCGTCACTTAAGAATTTAAGACTTTTCTTTCTTCAGACTTCAATTTATCCTTTCTATGTTGCTCTCTATTGTTGCCAATACTTTGTTGGACTACATTTTATATCTGGTTTATGTGATTATTTATACTCCTTGTATCTCATCTCCCGAATTTCTCCATGTATTAGTTAGCTGTACTTATTTTATTGGCTCTGTTAAATCAGAATAGTGGCAAATCATATGTGTAAAACAACAACAATATCACATAGTAATTTGGTTTGGGAAGTTACTAATGAGACTGTGTTGCTAATATATTTCTTTTATTGATTATGAGTACTCTTGATTATTAATTTTCACTAATAAATTAATTTTATAATAACAAAAATTTTATTTATAGAAATTTTAATTATTTGTACATTGCTTTAACTTTTAAGAACTTTAAGAATGCTGCATTTTATGATTCACATGTCTGAACTATAAAGACCATTTCACTGGCTTTATTTTGGCCTATATTTTTATTTCCTTTAACCTATGTTTTATTTCTCTTTTAGCTTCGTAAGGAACAAATTTGTCTCTTTTTAAAGGTTCTTCCTACTCAAAAATTGTAACTTATACATAGGAGCAAATTTAAAATATTTAGATATTTTTTATGTAAGATGAAAAATGTGATTTCTTTAGTTGTATTATGCAAATTATTTTATAGCATGAATTTGAGGTAGGAATTATTAATTAAGTTGATAGGCTAAATTTTATAGATTACTTTTTAATTGTTGGATTTTTTTTATTGATGATGGTGTTTAACATTAATATTTTTAAGAATTAATAAAAAAATTATTTTTTATTAATCAAATCTTATTTTTCTTATTGTGAACTTTATTCCTTACAAATTTCTAATTTTTGTTTAATATTGGAATTAGATCAACATTCTTCTTTTGCTACTATTTTTACAAGGGCTGATTTTTATGTAAGGAAGCTTCAACACATGGAATGTCATACAACCATTGTAGGTTTTCCCTCATTCAAAATGGCCACTTGTAAAGCTTTACAATGAGTTCTTCTTTTACTTGCATTCATTTCCTTGAAATCGATAATTGCCAAATCACTTAGAGTTTTTGTACAAATGTTGAATCCTAAAAATGGAGTTACATATCATGTTGAGGAGTCAGAGCTTGTAGCTGAAAAGGTAGAAAGGTAAACATGTGAGATTGAAGAAAATTCAAATATGTTTACATAATGTATGGAAATCAAAATTTATATCTTACCTCTTTTAAGACCATAATATAAAATGCTAAACCATATATTTGTATATTTCTCTTTGTAAAGATAGATTCAATGTAATAAAATATATTGAATTTTAATTCAAATTAATGAAAATAAAAATCTTTTATTATTCTCTTTGTAAAGATAGATTCAATATAATAAAATATATTGAATTTTAGTTCAAATTAGAGAAAAAAAAAATCTTTTATTATTGTTCCATAGCTATTATATAGTGATGGCATTTGATCTTATTTATAAATTTCAAGAGCTACTATGTAGGAGTTTAAATAATTTCAAAATTAATCTCAGTTCGTGTGGAACTCAGAACCCAATTGATGATTGTTGGTGATGTGATTACAAATTGGGTTGATAACATAAAGAGAGTGGCCAACAGTGTCTTTGAGTTGGCTGATATAGTTTGCCAAAAATGTCATTACCGGTAAGAATTGGAGACTTTATATGGTTAGTGATCCTAATGATGATGACCCAATAAATCCATGACATATCACGCTTGGCCATGCTATTATATATTCCAAGCTATTATATATTCAAACTGAGCCTTTCTGGATCATTTTTTAAAGAGACATGGTCATTCATGTTCTCTATCTTTCATTATAATGAATAGTTGCAAGACTATTGATAGTAGAGGGGCCAATGTTCATATAGTAAATAAAGCTTGCAATACAATACATTATGTAAACAATATTATCATTTATGGAATTCATAACCATGACTTAACCCTATAAACTTATAAGAGATACAAATGTAAGAAGTTCACTCATTCAATTACAGGTTGAGAACTATGAGTGATAAATTTTATAGTTTATATCTTTTAATCATCCTTCAAATTCATTTCTTATGCAAATTATTTTTCTTTTTAGAAAAATAAAACCTCCTATTGGCTTCCCATTGGGCGCACAAAAGTAGACAACTACTAGTTTATCTTTAATGCGGTGCAAAGTGCGCATGCATTGAGCTATTCATATTCATTTTATGTCAGTTCACTTTAGAAATTGAAATCGAATGATTAAAGGATTTTTTAAAGAATTTTTTATTTATAACTTAGATTTTTTAAGCTTATTTAAGTTGGAAGTATGAGTATTATTTTGAATTTGTTTGGCTAATAGTTAAATATTCATATGGTATCAATTTTGGAAAATAAATCTATGGCAGATTCTAATCACATTCTTTTCGATATCTAAGTCTTGTATTTAGCAAGTTTTCATATGTGTGAACACACATGGAATTTGATGGTTGTATTGGCAGTTTTAACACTTTAGACCATAAATGATAGGTTGAATTTGTTAGATTGAATGAGTTGATAACCTAATTTTTTAGAAAATCATGAATATGACATTTAAATTTACTACTAAATTGTCAATATTTATTATAGGCAACTCAAGATTTTACTTAATCATATACATAATGTAATTTTATAATATGTATAAAATATATGTATCATAAATCCATCTTATTTTATATTATATATGTTTCTATAAAAGAAATTGTTTCTATGTTTTAATTTATATATGTTTCTATTATGATTATTATACATTTATAAAAAAAAATTAAAATCTTGTTAAAATAGAATAGAATAAATTTTAAAAACTTAGTTTTAGTCATTTATAATATTGCTATGTAATATTTTTATTTTTATATTATTTATTATATATTTATATTAATTTGAAGTTTTGAATTTAGAAACTTTCTTATTTTATTTGAGATGTTTTAAATATTGCTAATTTAAAGCTGCAAGTTCATAAAAACTTTTTTATATGTTACTAGTTTATATTTATTAATTTCTAATTTATTAAATAATTGAATTTAAAAAGATTTGTTGAAATTTTAGACATAAAATGAAAGATATTAAAATAATTTACCTATCATAAAAAAATCATATGAAAAGTAGGGGTGGCATCAAATTTCGGGCCTATGTGGGAAGTTCGGTAATAATCTTGTAACTTTAGAAATAGACTAAGGGTGTATTGATGATTTTATAATATTTTATTTCTATATTCTAATTACATTTTAGACATAAAACTTGAATTACTATTGAGCTAAAATATACTAAGGTTATGTTGTTAAAATGATCTCCAATTTGTGATCAACTTCTAATTTGAGTGTTAAAATGGTCTTACTATATGGGATACATTTGACTATCATGTATGAAGATTGAAATTGTGTAGAAGCTAACCAACTACACATATTTTTATAAAGAAAGTAGGGGATGACCGTAAGCTCATAGAACAATAACAAATTACAAGCTAATAGTAGCACACTAAGCCATAATAGCCAAACAATGAACTAGAGAAGCATTAAACACCAAGACCACCCAAACCTTTAGATAAAATTATTAAAAACCATAATCTAAACAAGAGTCCTCTAGAATATGAACATAATAAAAGAAGTTCATAAAGTACTTATAGTTTAAAGAACAAGCTACATTGTTGTAATGAGAGTTTAAGCATATAAATAATGTAAGTATTTTAAGATCTAAAAAATAGAAATAGGAAGTTACAAGTCTTTGACTAAATAAACCAAAAACTAGAACCCAACACTTAGTTAGTTTATTCAAATTAGACCTTCTTGATGGCCTCCTAGTCTTAGCCCACTTGTTGAGTTCATTCGTCTGGTTAGTGAGGCTCCCTAGTCCTTAGTCTTCACTCTGAATATCCATGTTCATCCCTCCAGCCTTCTTTGGCTTGCTCTTACCTATAAAGACTCTAAGACCATTGTTTCAATTAATTTTTGTTGAATTTTGCATATAGTGGACAACATGTATATTCTAACTAAACCTTAATATTGATGCTAACAAAAATGAGTCCAAACACTGACCCTATCTATAATCCTAAAGCTCACCCTCAATGAAGTCCTAGAACCCTAACCCTAAAAATTATATATACCTAATATTTGGTATAGGGCACTATACATGTTGGTTAGCCTCATATAGGCAAAAAAGTGTTTTTTGATGAATTTTATTTATTTTTAGTTAAATAATATTTTGTAAAGTCACTTAGATATTTAAAATAATTTACCAAAATTTCTAATCATTTTTCAAAGTTTCAAGTGTTTAGGCTTTAAAATGCAAAATTTGCTCAAATTCGCAAAGTTGTAAAAACTCAATGTTTTTCCTAAAAGAGGGATAGATATGAAAAAGAAGTGGAAAATTCACCTCGTGAATGTGGATCAGCTATAGTAAATAATTATAGATTTAAATAAGCCTTTTGGGCTTCATTTGTTGGGACTAATGAATATTTGTCTAGTGAATTTTGCAATGAAATTTTACTTTTCTACTTTTTCTAATTATAAATAGTCTAGAAGTAGCTCATTTTGATTCATTTTTATTCTTCCACATATTTTCCCAATGATTGGGGTTGGTATTAATTTGATATACCTTATTTTAACATAGTTTTAAGATATTGTATTTAGTTTTGACTAAGATATCATAATATTGGTGTTTGGGCAATATGAGCTTGTAAAATGTAAAACTTTTATGTGGCTGATGAAAAATTGCCAAACTCTCATAACTTAGTATATTTTTATATGTTATTAATTTTTCATCTAGTTTAGGGTGTAATGAGTACATTTATGATGATTTTTGAGGTGAAAGAAGATTGATATTTTCAATGTAACAGTCAAAATTATGAAGATTATCAGGTTGCATGTTGAGTGGTAGATAAGTATTCAAGTATATTGGTTTTGGATTCTGAAGGATGTTGAATGATGAACTTAAGTAAATTATATTATTTTGAGAAAAAATATTTTGTGTGAAAATCATGTTTCTATGTTATATGATTGTCCCTGTGAAGTTGAATATGACAGCTATAACAACATTTTTAAAAAATCCTATAAATCATTATGATTTAAGTTTGAATGGATATCAAAAGTATTTATAGATTTTTTGGCATCCTAAAAATGTGAAGATATTATAAATATGTATCATTGTTCTATTGGATTCATGCTAGAATTTGTGACTGTCCTAATTATGTCTCAAACTAATAAAATTTTCATTCATTTCATTGTTTCTACATTTTCTATGGAACTATTGGATATACACGTCATATTTGTGTAATTATAATTGAATGTAATTTATTTTTCTTCTATTTTGACTCATTTTCATTATGAAATGAGTAATTTATGCCCACTTTAGCAAAACTAGTCTATTTAGATTTAAGTGCCTAAATTTGTTGTCTAAAGAATTTTTGTAACAGTTATGTATGGTTGACTAAGGACCTTAAAATTGGTGGGTTGGTATTTTAAGATAGTTTTAACAACTTTATTTCTTTCTAGAAAAAATCATTTTGATATTTGAAGGGTAAACCAAACCATTTTCTTAAAAAAATCATGTTTATTTGGCCATGGATATGATTATGCATCAATGAAAAAGAAATGTTGCAATGCAAATCTCCTCCCTTAACAACCAACAATATGCTAGATCTTGAAGACCAAACGATCACAAAGGGTTCTTCAATGCCACCTAGAAATCTCCTTTCTTAAATGCTTGAAAAAGGCTTGAATGGTTGAACTCCTTGAATGCAAAAGGAAGAAATCTTCACTAGAGAGAAAAAGCTTGAATTAGATGCTTATTGTTATGAAATGAAGCCTCCAAGTATCCTTATATATGAGTTTTTGGGTGGGAAAAAAATACATGATGACTCAATAATGGTCATAAACTAATTAAACCCTTGAGGACTTTTAGGCCCCAATCTCTAGAACTATCGGGGACTAGCTCAACCTAGGAGGACTAGGTCAACCTAGTCTAGAGTAGGTCAACAAGAGTTGACCTGATCTAGAAGGATAGGTCTTGGGTGCCACAAAAAACTAGGGAAGATACTAAAAACATAGGGTGGAAAGATGGAAGAGAGAAGAGGAAAAGAGGAATGAGCACATGCCTACCCATATTCTGAAGAAGGAATCATGAAGAGGAGGGAGCTAAAAGGTATTAAAAGGCAAGTGCATCCATTTCAAGATGGTACACTAAACAGTATTAGCTACTATAATATTTCCTCTTACTTTTGTAAAAACAAATCTTTAAAATTGTATATGAAGTAAAACTTGATAATCTCAATTTACATGTGGCATTCATAGGCAATACTACCTAATTTTTTACTAAAGTCTCATTAGGAGAATAAGTATGAAAGTTATTGGTACATTTATATAGTATGATCATAGAATTAAAATATGGATCTCTTTTTGTTGAACATTAGTAGCTCCTTCGGTATTCAATCAATAGTCTTAGCATCTTTCTAATAGAAGAAAAATTTAAAGTGGGTATATCACAAAAAAGGGTGAAAGGGCGAACGTGTATATTACCACATGAATGTGGCTAGTCATATTGTTAAGGCCATAAATTTTTTCACCAACTATTAGTTGTCTCATAAATAACAAAAGAATAAGGCCCATTCAAGGTTATTGGAGCTAATCCAATCTCAAAAAGGGAGAAGGCATTATGGAGACTTCTAGAGGAAGGATGGATCAAAATAAATTTTGATGGGGCTACAAGGGGAAACCCAGGTGTATCAGGGTGTGGATGCGTGGCAAGAGATCATAAAGGAAATATAATTGCATTTACAACCAAAAGATTTTTGTATGGTACAAATAATATTACAAAATGTTTAGCTGCCAAGGAAGCTTTGGGGTTAGGAGTAAAAATTGGATGTCAACATATACATTTGGAAGGAGATTTGAAAATCATTGTCAATGGCATCAAGAAAGGAAAGATGAAAACATGGAAGTTGGATCAAAGTATGCAAAAAATCAAGGAGTTCCTGCTGGACTTCGAGGATTTTAAAGTTTCACACTATTATAGGGAAGTGAATAAAGTGGTGGATCAGCTAGCCAATTTAGGTGCCAATTCTTGACATTGGGTCCTCGATATGTAATTTGTGAGGACTTCTGTCACCTTGGAGAGTAATTAAAGAGAGGAAATTTGTTGACCATTAAAGTAAATATTCCACTCATGGTACCACAATTTGAAGTCTAAAGCATTATGATTTAGACTCATGAGGAAATTAATCATCCCAAGATAAGCATAATTATTCATGATACCAAAGAATCCCTTGCATGTGTCAAACAAGCATTTGGTTGGCTTTGGTACATTTTCTAGAGAGTTCCAAGGATGTTAAATTCAGGTAAAAGTTAGGGAAAGGTCGTTATTTTTCACTGAGACAAAAATGGAGGTGAATTTTTCTCTTGGTTCAAATTCACAAATACAGACGTATGAAGGTTGGATTTCTCTATGGTGCCTGAAACACATTTTCATTATTGAGGACCCAAGCTTTATGAAGGGTGTTTAGCAACTATTTGGGCTAGTGTATTTGGATGATTTCTAGAAGAGGAGGTATGATTTGGACATAGCCTCTCTATTTGTGGCACTTGCTTTCTTGGTAGGGGGATCAAAAGTTGAGGTTCGTCAAGTGGTAGCTACAAGTGTTGATAGGCAATGGCTTCTAGGACTAGATGAAATTATTGAATGAATGGATCTAGGGGTGGGAATTGAAATGAGTACCAAACCTTGGCGATTGATTGGCGGAGGGGATTCCTCTATCCAACCATTGGTGGTGTGGTCGTCTTCAAACCCATAGGATATACATATCTCTAAAGTTGTTGAGGGATGGAAATTGGTCATGGATTTAATGGTTGAGAATGTTTGGGTGTAGAAGGAGGAGGGGCACGATTTTGTGAAGGATATGACAAGGAAGAGCACTTTGGACCTTGGACAAAAACTTTGACATCTAATTGTAAAGAAATCTCAACTGAATGAAGGGGCATCAACTACAAAGGGAATGTGGGTTGATGAAGTGACAAACTAGTTCAAGGTGTAGCTAGCTATGGAGGTGGTGGCACTTCTTTTTGTGTTAAAGTTTGGATAATGTATAGGTGGGTGTTTGTACTTTCAAAGTGTTGATACTAAGTTTTGTGTTATATTTACCTAATGGTATATGTAAGGGTAAGAGTAGCTTAAAATGTAAGGCTTGATGCCATACTGATATAATGTACTTCCTTTATCAATATCAATACAAATAATATTACCAGTCAAAAAAAAAAGAATAAAAAAATTGCATCAATGCTCATCAATCGTGATCAATCCTATGAGGTAGATAATTATATACTATGAAGCTAATCAAATATTACTTATATATATTCTAGGTCAATGTAGATAGATAACTAGAATATATCATAGTATTACACAATGACAAGTGCAAGGCCGAGTAAATTCTTAATGGAGGTGACCAAGCCTCTCGAAAATAACCACACGATAGAAATTCAACACAAGATACAAGATCTAATAGAGAACCCAACTCCATATTAATCGAATAGATGATTACATGCAATGTGCCCAATTGTAAGGCCTTCCTAGTTACATCCAACTATAAAGCAATTACAACAATAGTTTGCAAGACCTTGCAAGATTCCAATAACTCCCAACCCTAGCTAGCCTAGTTTTATAATAGCACAACAATCAGGTAGAAACCTCAAGCAAGATCTACTGTTGTACTCGCAAGTCACCAAGAAATCTCTTTGTTTCTTAAGCCCACACTCAACTACTAGCTCTACTCTCGATTTGAAACTCCATCTTCCTTCATGAATCTATGTTACTTAATGCCCTCCAACAACTCTACCCAAATATCCCTTTTATACTTGTACGGCCACGAGTTGGCATGTTAAAAATAGAAACATCTAGAACCCAAATAAACATAACACGCCTTAAATCAACTTACAACAATCACTAAATGCTCATAGGATTAAAAACCAAGGCCATAAACAGGCCCTCACACATCCCATGATCAAACCACATCATAATCACATGTAGCACATGTTAAATGCACTAAGTCAACTAATCAAATCTCCAAGAATATCCTCTCTCTCACACACACTTTGTGTGTGTGTGTGTGTGTGTGTGTGTGTGTGTGTGTAACTTGTAATTCATTAGTTGAGTCAATCATTTCTACCAAGTTTAAAACTCTAGTTTCCCTAGCTATTTGTTGGATAAAAAAACTTACAACATGACTTCCATTTTGTTAGTTAAAATTAGAGGAGTAGAACAAGAAATGACTTAGGACATTCCTTAAGGATTAATGAGACAAAATCTAAATAGAGTTCTTTTTTTCTAGTTTTTTATTGATTTTAATTCTATGTGGTGATATTTACAAATTTCTTAAATTAGAAAACATGAACTCTACAACTCGAAGATATTATTTTTTTGACTGGGCAACTTGCATTCTTCAATATTCTTTATTTTCTTTGTGATAGCTAGGATAATTTTGGCATGCTTAGTCATTCAAGGAAATTAACTAAATGCCAAATTTATTGTAAAAGGCTTATGTCTTAAGTGTGTTTTCTTCAAATCTTCCTTCTATCAGTTTCTTTTATATAAAAGTGTGTGCAAGAGAAGATTTATTGAATCTTAGATTTCTTTCTTATTTGATAGTGCACAACAATGAGGAAAAAATGTTACGACTTTGGAGATCTTCGAGTGGCTCTTTTTTAATCAAATTTTTTTAGGTATGCTTTCAAATGAATATGGGTTTTTTCTACATTTTGTTGCAAAATTATATAAAACCAAAAGTGCTTAGGGAATTCTCTCAATTTAATATTGAATCATCATACTAAGTCATTTAGGTCAAAGACAACTTTTGAATATTACAATTAAATAAAGGAAGATTAAGAGAAAAATACATTAAGAAAAAATAGTTTATTGTATTTTAATTTCACAAAAATATGTTGTCAAGTTTATATTTTTCCTTTTTATTCATAATGTAAAAATTATATTCTTATTGATTATGAAGTATGCAAGAATATCAAAGAATTCATCATATTTTGTCATCTATTGTCTTGTGTGTGTGCTACTATATCTCATGGTTTCCATTATTATTGATGATGCTTTACTTGATTTTTTAAACCTCCTTCAATTTTAACCTTGAATTTGACTACTCAAGAATATCAAATAATTTTTCCTATTTTGTCATCTATTGTCTTATGTGTATGCTAATATATGTCATGGTTTCCATTATTATCGATGATGCTTCACTTTTTTTGTAAACTCCTACAGTTTTGACTTACAACACATACATATTCTTATTTCAATCTAAGATTAGAAAGAACTTTACCTTTATTCAAATACAATACTCTTCTACTTTGAACTAAATCCATAGACATTACTACTCTCATATTCATATTCAAAAATCTTTGGTTATATGTCTATTATGAAAAGTAGAAAGCCACTCTTGAGCAGTATTTTGAGAAAAAGTTGAATTTATATGAACTATGTAAATTGCATCTAGAAAACTAAAAAATGGTTGTATTATGTCTTAAATCTTACAAAAAAATCTATGCAAATATGTATGTCCATTTGACATTCTTCATAGGTACCTCTTTCTCTTCTTTATTAATCAAATCAAATCTATTTACTCAAATTAACTCCTATTTTAACCACTGTCAAGTTGTGTTTCCAATAATTTCTATCCTTTCAAAGTATAGTTTCCACTCTTCATAGAAGGTAGAGACTCAAACTTGAATAAAACTCTTGTTTGTAAGGAGAATAAAGGTTAATTCATGATAGAAAACATAAACGGATGAACTATAAGAAGAAATATTTTGGTCATGCAATGTCTTCTAAACAAGTCATCCAACTTGTCCAAGTGTTGATATATGATATAACCAGTCATGAAACTATACTTCAATATTGAATATATAAATTAAAATATATCAATGAAACTTCCATATACATATAAAAATAATGCAACCTATTTTGTGTGCCTATTGCACAATCAAATGTGATTCTCTCATTACATTAAGGGTCTATTTGATTCCTGGAAGATGATAGGAATTGGCTTTTTCAAAATCTGGATTTGAAATTTTTTGCATTTGTTTCAAAATTGAAAAAATAGAATTAGCATGCCAAACTTCCAATTTTGCCTCAAAACCAAGTTTTCCAACTTCATACTAGCAAGTAGGAATTGAAAATCAAAACCTAGTTATGTTTTTTGAGGAGTGTAAAAACAATAGATTGGACTATTTTTTAAATTTGCCCTCAACTCCAAGCTTATGCATAAAATGTGTCTTCACACACATCTTTCAAGTGAAACAAACAGTTTAAGTAAAATCCCAAAAATCAAAATGAAGATTTACAAAACCTTGATTTGGCTAAAACAAGATCTATAGAATTCTCAGTTTTTTAAATTCCATGAACCAAAAGGATCCTAAGTTCTTGTACCATACCTATTTTTGTAAATGCAATATCTTTTGGTGAAATTAAACAAAAAGAAACAAGATTGGAAATATGGTTTATAAAACCAATAAAATAAAGGCAATATGCAATATGTTTTTCAAGCATATGATTCAGGTGATGAGAAAAAAAATGCTTCTAAATTGTTTTCTTTCTTTAAATCAGAATACATATGTGATTGAACAAAAAAATAAAGGAGAAAAGCTTCTTCAATCAAAGAATTGTCAATGAGCAAACCAAAAATGATAAGAGAGATGCCAGTTGCGTTGAGCCAGGTTATGAGTCGGATGCCATGATTGCTTGAGCTTTCACTTCATATTCGAAGTCGTACTTTTGGGAGTCGTCAGCAAACTAAATAACAACTTTCTTCGTGAGAGAAGAACAGCATTGCTAACCCATGAAGAGACAGAGGATGGTTTGAACTGTACATAGGTGTCTTCCTCTCCTGCTACGCCACCGCCTAAGCTGAGGACAAACTTGACATTCTTATGCTTCGACTTCATCTCCAGCACGTCCGCAGTGATGGACAACACAAATATGTGTTGCTTTCTGGATTCATTTCTCTTTACAATGTCTGTATGAGTAGGAGGGACAACACAAATATGAAATTATGAGGACATAAACAAGAGACCTCATCTCCAATTTTGAATTATTAATGTTGAGCACAAGGAGTCAACATAATTGTTTAGTAGAGATTTGATCCTTCATTATAACAACAACAACAGCGTCATATAACCAACAAAATATGATAAGAACACTTGAGGGTTAATTCAATAGTATAATAGAAATATATTAAAAATGCATGTCATGTAAATTTATAACTCAGATATTAAGTTATATATCATTTTTCCACTACTACAAATATGGGATGGGAGGAGCCCTCCTACTAATTTGGTTGTTTCAGTTCCTACTCATGTGCTGCCTCCAAAAGCTCTTTCTACAGATTTCTTGATATTAAGTTATATATCATTTTTCCACTACTACAAATATGGGATGGGAGGAGCCCTCCTACTAATTTGGTTGTTTCAGTTCCTACTCATGTGCTGCCTCCAAAAGCTCTTTCTACAGATTTCTTGAATTCTAAACTCATCCTATCCATGATTCTTTACTCTATCTCAAAACTTTAGGGTTCCATTTCTGAATCTAATTACTTGTTTGGAAAACTCATCTAATATGTGTGATGCTTAGTTACCTATAATCCACCAAGTTCTAGAAAATGTGTTTCATCTTGGACTATTGTTCATCATATACATAGAATAGTTCTTTTATTTAAAATCTGTAGATTTTTCAATTGAGGATAAATTTGTAGAATTTCTAGATTGTTACATTGGACCTATGTATGGTTCTTAACTCAAATTTTTAGTAAGGTTTGATTTTCTATTGTATCTTTCTTTGTTGATTATTTCAACCTTCAACTATTTCATCTACCTAGTACTCAACTATTTGTGACAACTTATTTTTTAGAATAATAACTCTAATAATATTTTTTTGATATCCTAACCACAATAAAAAATTAGATTAGGTATGTTAAGTCAAGGTATATAACTTTATCCAAGGCCACATACTATTCACATTATTTAAAAATATTATTTGTTGTATTAACAATCAAATAAAAATATGTAATGTAAAATATTTTTAGTTGTGGGTCATTTTAGAAATTATCTCAATCTTTATATTTTGGAAATGTTTTTGCACTTACAAATGATTAATCATCAATCTTGGTTCTGGATGACTATGAGTAATAAATGGGCATTTTCTATTTTCTTATAATGGTTAGAGTTCAGTTATAAAATCATAGTCGTACACTCCTTTCAAATTTGAAGAAATCCATGAAAAAACTTTTTATGTGGTGATGAGAAATTTAAAATAAATTTTGTCATTTTGTCATTTTGTCATTTGATCATAATTCATTATTTTGTGGACTTGAGTTAACACTCAATAATTAATAAAATTTCTAGAAACACACCACTTTCAAAAACTCATGAATGGTCATATCGAAGTAAATTAATATCTGTAATAATTTAATATCAAACTCTTAGAATAAGTTTTATAATTCAATGTATTGTGATTATAATTGGACTCATTCCAAAAAAGGTTTGAGAAAATATTAAAACATTAAATCTAATAATATTTGATGATGTTGTAGAGAACAAGAAACTATAAATTTTATTACTTCATAAATATTGAAAAGATACGTGTGCAAAATTATTTATAAAAAGTGAAATATTTTTCATATTTTAGGTATAGCTAGTATACAAAAAAAGAGAATAATATTTTATTTAATTTTAAAAATGTATAAATATTTGACATAACATCAAAGAAAATCAAGGAGATGATTTTCAAAAATATTAACATGTTTCATATAATTTTGTATTAACAAGGTATATAATAACATGCACATGTATTAATAAAGAACTGGACTTTTTCATCTCTTTTTTTTATAATTAAGGATAGAATGTTTCCCAAGCTTGTTGAAACCATAATGTGTGATATTATAAGGTATCAAACATTAATTTTGGATCTTCAAGACCTTTTTAGGCACCATTTTAGTGATCCCCTAGATATGGATATTTTCATGCTTGAATTACCATTTTCTCCTTGAATTTTTGTCAATTTTTGGATGTTTCTTCTCTACCAATAAGATCTTGGAGGAGATTCCAATGAGACATACCTCTTAGGTATGGGTTGAGGTTAATATTTAACTATGATATAGGTTAAATTCAACCTATACCTATAGTATAGGTCAAGGTCAACATATTCCTGAGGTGTTTTATCTTGGGATTCTGAGCCCATTTTGGCTTTTATATCTCTTTTATGCCTAGTGTAATTAGTCTTTTTTCTATTTTTATCATTAGTATAAAAGAAGGCACACTCACCTCATTGGATCATCTATTACATATATCAATTATATAAATACAACATGCAATAAGATTTTCATCTAATTCATTTAACAAGAAGGTTTTCAAGGCGCACTCAAGGAGTTCAAGAAAAATAAGAAAGGATTCATTGGACACCCTCACTTCATGTCATCATCCATTCATTTCCTTCTGTAGATATATGTTATATATTCAAGGAGATGGTGGAGTTGACCATCTAGGAAGGATACTTATATCTATCATTGCACAAGAACTAAAGAATCCAACCTATCAATTACTTGATCATACCTACATTCCTAGATTTATTGTTTAGAATTTATACATATATTGAATTTCTAGAGGCATTTCACATTCTACATTTATATCATAAGCATTTGTACATCTTTATGGATATCTTATCCTGGTTCATTTATAGAGATTTGGTAAGTAAGTTGAATATTTATATTTGTCTTAATTTTACGTGTTTTATCATTTCAAAGTTAATTCCTAAACTAGGGATTGAATGAGGCAACCACTTTCCCTCAAAAAAAATAAAATTGGAAGTAAATATTTATAGGTTTTAGGGATCTAATTTGAAAAATCTAGGGTTACATTTCTTTCTTTCTTTCTTTCTTTCTTTCTGTGTGTGTGTGTGTGTGTGTGTGTGTGTATACATATACATGTATATATACATATATATTTACAATTGTCTTACTTTTACATGTTTTCTCATTTCAAGGTTAATTCCTAAACTAGGGATTGACTAAGGCAACCCACTTTTGCAAGAAAATATTTATAGGTTTTAGGGATCTGATTTGGAAAATCCAGGGTTACATTTCTATCAAAGCTTTAGATCTAAATATTTCATATAGTCTAGGTATATATAGGTCAACTTTGACATTGTTTAAGGGGGAAAAGGAGAATTCTTTAATAGGATGTAGATCTCCTAATTTTTCCACTAAAACATTCAAAGGATGTGTGAAGGGAAAGAGATAATCCCCAAATAGGATTCCTCTTTATAACCCAAATTAGATTAGAAATGCCTAAAGGAAAGGTACGCCAGTTGATACTCAATTTGAATTGTAAAGGAGAATGCAATATAAGGAAATATACTCTTTGGTAAGTATGAAAAATTGAAAAAAATGATTAAATGATGTAGATTGATATACTAAGTCTATGCAATCAACTCGATTAAGATATAGATCTACACTAAAGATATGGAGGAAAACAAAATATCTTAGATCATATACCATGTAATCATAAACTATAAAACTAAAAATCGATCTAACTATGCATCACATCAATAAACATGGAAATAAATGTAGACACAACACAAAGATTTTGATTACCTAGAAACCCTACAAGGTGAAGATAAAACTGGGGTGGGGATGACACCCATAAATCTTGACTATTGTAGCAATAAAGTTCTCCTATTAGGGCTACATTTTGATCACTTCTAATTATCTACCCTGTAAGGGGTCTGCTCTATTAAAATATTTACAAGATTTTCAAGTCTACCTTGATTAAAGGATTTAAACTTACAATGAAGTTGTTGGAAATTGAAAGGAGTAACTAAGAGGCAAGGGGTGAATCAGTTACCACAAAAACAAATCCAAAAGCTCCTTTAACATGTTAATACAATATAAAACCAATAACTTTTTGTAACTCGGTTAACACTTAATATTATATTGTAACTTGGTTAACACTGAACATATTATTATCACTTAGTTTGCATTGAACATGCAAATATTAAGATATTAAATATGATTAACCTTACTTAACTTAGTTGCAAAAACATAAAGCAAATAACATGAACACATGAGACACCAAGATATAACATAGAAACCTAGTTTGGCAAAACTACCAATTGCAACTAGTTATTGTTTTTCACTCTTCTAAAGTGATCCCTATTAGGAGCCAACCCAGTTAAAGGTTGCAAAATGCAGTGTTAGGTGTGACCTTGTTAAAGGATTTAATTCACCCTATTAGGAGTGGCCTTGTTAAAGGTCTTCAAACACTTCACTCTAGAAATTCCACCTTGTTAAAGAATTTGGAAAATAGTTTTTAGGCTAATTATGTTAGGAGATTTGATTCACTACTACAATTATTAGAGAGTAACAATAACTTGACCTAATTGTTGATGCAACTATCTTTTTTGATTTTAGATTTCTATTCTAGCTTGAATACTTGATCCTCCATGATCAAAATGTTCTTTGTATCTTGGTCAACTCAAATACTCTGATATCCTTCCAATTTGCTTCCTTAATTTATCTTCTTCAATCCCATACTTCTTACAATTCAATCCTCGACTTAATGTTATACTTATATGAATAAACTTGTCAAGTCAGCTTGAATATACATTCAATCAAACAAATTTCATCCATTAAGTTGGCTAGCATTAACCAATAAGTCAATCAAAATTAATATGTTGTTACTCCACTAATACAAAATTAAGTACTCAGTCAACTTAGAAAAAACTTCATTAACCAATCCAACTCAGTCAATGTTGATTCTAAACTAACTTTCCTTTGATAATCAAGTGAATTTGGTCAACTTAGGTCCATGCCAACTTTCCTTAGGTAATTGAGTGAACTAAATTAACACAAGATATTCCTTCAATGCTCAAGTGATCTCGGTAAGAAATAACTCAGAACTTGGTTATAAATGGAATGCTTAGCATACATTGGTAATTATCTCCAACACTCAAGTGAGCTTGACAATCACTGATTTGCTTGGTAAGGCTTGACATTTTGTGTAACATCAAAGACAACATACAATTGAATGATTATTTTCAACAATTTCCCTCTTTGGTATTGATTAGAACACAACATGTCATAGTACAATGAAATTTTAGAGAAAAATAGAAGTAAGGATAATATCCTTAGTTTTATAATGATTCTCATCCATGAGAACTCCCTTTGACATCAATCTCTTCCTCTGGAATGATTCTCTTATTTCTCTAGCTATAATTTCTCTCTCTGACAGAAAACTCTCGATTTTTACTGATAGAAAATTTCTCTAATATGTCAAAAAAATCTCCCTCTTTGACATCTCATGCCAAAGACAACAATCAATGTGTTTTTCATGTACTTAATGTACTGATTCATATGCAATTTTTTTTTTATACCAATTATGGAAATGGGAAGGAGTAACTGAGAGGGGAGGGGTGAATCAGTTACCACAAAAAAAAAAAATCCAAAAGTCCCTTTAAGATGTGAATACAATATAAAACCAATAACTTGTTGTAACTTAGTTAACACTGAATATTCTATTGTAACTTGATTAACATTAAATATATTACTATCACTCGGTTAGCATTGAACATGTAGATCTTAAGATATTAAATGCGATTAACCTTACTTATATTAGTTGCAGAAACATAATAAAAATAACACATCACATGAGACATCGAGATAATGTGGAAACCCAATTTAGAAAAACCACCAATTGTAACTAGTTACTTTTTTTCACTCTTCTGAAGTGGGCCCTATTAGGAGGCAACCCAGTTAAAGGTTAGAAAACACAATGTTAGGTGCGACCTTGATAAAGGATTTAATTCACCCTATTAGGAGTGACCTTGTTAGATGTATTCAAACACTTAAATCTATAAATGCCGCCTTGTTAGAGAATTTTGAAAATATTTTTTAGGCTAACTCTGTTAGGAGATTTGATTCACTACGACAATTATTAGAGAGTAACAATGACTTGGCCTAATTTTTGATGCAACTATCTTTGCTGATTTCAGATCTCTGTTCTAGCTTGAATACTTGATCCTCCTTTATTAGAATGTTCTTTATAGCTTGGTCAATGCGGATACTCTAATATCCTTCCAATTCACTTCCTTAATTTATCTTCTTCAATCCCATACTTCTTACAATTCAATCCTCAACTTGACCTTATACTTATGTGAATAAACTTGTCAAGTTGGTTTGAATATACATTCAATCAAACAAATTTCATTCCTTAAGTTGGCTAGCATTAACCTATAAATCAATCAAACTTAATATGTTGTTGGTCAACTAATACAGAATTGAGTATTTAGTCAACTCATAAAACTCTTCATTAATCGACCCAACTTGGCAAATATTGATTCTGAATTGACTTTCCTTTGGTAGCTGAGTGAACTCAATCAACTTAGGATCCATGCCAACTTTTCTTTCATAACTAAGTGAACTTGGTTAACACATGATCTTCCTTTGATGCCTAAGTGATCTTGGTAAGAACTAACTCATAACTTGGTTATAACTAGAATGCTTGATAAACACAGGAAATTGTCTTCAACACCCGAGTGAACTTGGAAATCATCGAATTTCTCAATAAGGCTTGACATTTTGTGTAACATTAAAGATAGCATACAATTACATAAATTTTTTCAACAAAAGTAAGCACCATGTTAGAAGATTTAACTAGGTTTTTTAGGACTACTTTGTTAAGATATTTGCCTTGATAATTGGATAGAATGTCTTAGTTCCTAATTCTTCAGTTAGCACTTTATGATAGATTACAAATCTCCTTTGTCCTTGTCTATATTGATCTCCTAATCTAATAAACCTTGTTCTGCCCTTCACTACTAGGTTGCTCTATCTGATCTTTGTCTTTGATTATCAAACTTATTCTTCCTTCACTTTTTCCTTGACCTTCTTGCGCACATACATGATAATCATTATGATTTAGGGCTTGGTCCCTTCTTAAATAGACAACTCAAGAAGGTTCTAGATCAAGATCAATGATCCAAAATTCTCCCTTTTTCCACTTAATCCTTCCAATTTTTTGATTGGTTACTCTGCCTTACTAGGGATTGATGTCCTATAATAAAATGTGTAATTATCTCCTTAATTGTCTCTACAATCAATAATATCTCATAAAATTTGGACAAAATGATATACATAAGTGTTTATGTCATTACAAACACATATGCCGAAACTAGTTTACTCTACACCTAAATATCCTCATGCTCGATCTCAATTGATATTCATGTTGTCCCTTGGCTTCTATATGCTTGGTAGTTACTGAATCAATTGGCATAAACTATCTCCATATTTCTCATATTTTATTATCCTTTACTGGGCATATATTGTGACTTGGTCTAAACTAGGGTGCTTGAAAACCTTAGACTTGCTTAGCATGTAATAAAAATATAAACAAGTCCATGTAAATCATCCTTCATTAGGTTTCTTAGTCATAGTGATCACTAACCAACAATGCCTAGAAAATAACTAAGTGTTGGACACTAATAAGAAACAAGGTTTATAGATCAAAATTATCCCCTTTTGACATTAGTCAAAAAAATTCTTTGTCACAACTTAGCAATCCATTCAAAATTACATAATAACAAAAATAACAATCCCCCTTAGACTGTGATTCGGTCTCCAAAACACATGACTTCACTATCTACAATAAATGTACATGTCTTCATACCCATGATCTGTAATATCTGATATTTCATTTCATATATTTGATTCTCCTTGTGGTATAATATTTGATTTTGATTCTAATTTCTCCCTGGTGGTTGTGTTATGAGTATTATTTCCCCTTTTATTATGTCGTGATTAATATGTCCCCCTTTTTTTTGACACTTATGGCTTGGGGTTTGTAGGGGTCAATTGGTAATCATCCAAAAATGTTTTTTGATTTAGTAAAATCACCTCTAATCCATTATTAAATCTTGACCTTTTTCTGATTCTAGTACCTCGATCTAGATTTCTAGTTGGGCAGCTAGATCTACTAAACTATTTTCAATAGAGAGATGTAGATCTCTCATGACTAAGTCTGTTGCAAATGATAGTTCCTTCTACATTACCTCCATATGAGGTAGTAAAATAGTTTTAATAGAAATAAATTTGGTTCATATGATATTATCTTTAGCCATCAACTTAGCTAATCTTCCTTGACCAAGTGTCAATTTATTAATAAAATGAGATCTTGAACTTGCATTCTTGCTCAAAGAATTGGCACTACCCTTCAAATATGCTTGTAAATGATCAATTGAGAGTTGATTATCTGTGGTGAAGAAGTCAACATCATAAAGATTTATATATAAAGAATAAATAATCTATAAAATACCTTCCAAACTATTTGCAAGGTTTTAAATCTCAACCATTTTAATTGCAATCTTTGTTGAGAATTTCTCCAAAACTTTGTGCTCAATTTTTTTCTCAACCCATCTCATCAATTTCTCAATAGTCTCTATGTCCTTATTATTTACCTTCTCAACTATATGAACTAATTGTCCTAAAATTGGTTGTTGCTCATTCACACCATGAATATCAAATGCATCTACAAAAATGTCTTTTATATATAATTAATCCCAATATAATAAATAGGCCTTCAAATAATATGAGGCATTAAATTAAAATAAACAATCAAAGAGAAATAGGTGTATTATAACTAAGGAAAAATCCCTTAACAAAAAAGTGAATCGCATTTCCTCACCATCAATAAAAATAAAATAAAATAAACATATAATAGAAGCATTGAAGAATTGAAGCAATGAAGCAATCAAACTACACATCTTACCTTTCCAATTATAGTCAGAGGCATTAAATTTGAATAAATAGTTGAAAAAAAACAAGTGTAGTAGCACCAATGACAAATCCTTAACAAAAAAGTAAATCACATTTCCAATTACATCAAGTGCATCAATCCTCTGCCAAATCTTATGATTTGCACTATCCATCTCAGCAATACCACAAGCATTTATAGTGAGTCCAATTACAATGGTACTTAACATCCTATGTACATCTACTGCAAGTTCATACATGTCAGCTAAATGGAATTGTACAAGTAATGTGGCTGCAATAGAAAAGATAGGAATAATAACTTACTTATATCCCAAAGAAACGTCAAATATAAGTTTTTTTCAGCTCTAGTTTAGATGAAAAGGCCACTTTTTAAACAAGGTTGTAAAATAAATTAAAACAATCAGTTATGCTTTAATAATAAATAAATAAAATTGTGTTAACTTCCCTATTAGATCAATGAAAAGTGGAAAAACTCACTTGTAAGCATTACTAGTATAGTAATCAGTAACATAACTAATCAAAAAGAAAACACATAATCTAATTGAAACATAGAAGAATGAAAGCCTAAGTATTTGCACTAAATTTTCAAGGATCACTTGAACAAAATGCTTGCAGTACTGAAACATCATCTCGAATTTCTAGAGGTCACTAATAGTTGGTAACACATATTGAAGATGCATATTTAAAGAAATCTACAGAATTATGCCAACATCCAACACATGAGAAATTGGTGCATGGGGGTTGTAATTAACAAATGAAAACTAGACAACAAAAATAGGTTATTCAATAGAACTTAAAAGAAAATATTTTGCAAGCATTGGAGAATTCTAACAAAGGACATTTGGTTCTAGCTACTTTAGTTTGTTGAAAAGCCAATTTCAAAGAAGCTAGTGTGGGATTAGAGAAAGTAGCTCACCTAGTATGCAAAGCAATATTGACTTCTTCATCCATGTTAATAGAAGTATAGGGGTCACAACATCATATATAATAATCATATACTATCACAAAAAGAAGAAAAATAGGTGGAGCATAAACAATATGTGTGATTTAGGCAGTCTATATAAATCTAAAGTAAAACCAATCTACTACTACCAATTATCCCCAACCCCCAAGGTTGATGAGCATACAACAAATAGAGGTTATGTGAATCTTTTTGATGATCAGATTCTTCAATTTCACTTATCAAATCTATTAAAACTGTCACCAAGAAGTGAGGTTGTTAATGGTTCCAATGTATCCTATCAAATATTACAAATTACCTCATTTAAGTATAACAAATTGTCTCATCTCATTAGTAAAAATTAATAAGACTTCTATATTAACTACATTTTTAACATGTTACACATTATCTTTTTCAAATATTACAAATTATCTCATTCAAGTATGAAAAATTATCTTAGCTCATTATTACAAATAAATAAGACATAATTAAGACAAGTCATCAATCTTGAATAGGAACTCTATTTACTACCTTTGCAATAGAACTCATCATACCCATCACCATTTTGAGCCATTCTTATCAAAATCTACATTAAAACTCTGTTAATGGAAGCTTTTATAGACATGAAATTTCTCCATAGTGAGCAATGTTATCATAGATGGATAAAGCAATTTTTATTACATTCTCATGGGTAAAGTGCACTACATGAATATACAGGTTGAAAATCTAAGAGCATGCATAATTTATAAACACAAATAGTATGACACTTTTATTACATTCAGTGAAGGAAATTTGTGTTGCCCATGCCAAAAATCAACAACACTAATTGGAAGGTGTGTGAGAGAATGGTGCTAAAACTAGTTGCATCTTTAAGAAAACAATGAACATTATCATGCAATGGAAAAATTATGAACATTATCATGCAATGGCAAAAAATTAATCTAAACAACAATTTCCTGCAAAATATTTTTGCATCTATTCCAAAGGAATCAAAGGAAAAAACAAAAATAATACAAGTTGGAAGCTTAATGAATCTACATAAAATATGTCATAATGTTTTACAGAAGGGGTTCAGGTCTAAAAGCTAATTTTAGAAAGGCTGGCACACTACATTCTAATCATGAGTTTGGTGTGTGAATTTTTGGTTTTGGGAGGATAGTTCTAGACATGATCCTTGCAAGAATTCATGTCAAACTAGAATTTTACATTTGTCAAAGGATCTAAATCATAGTGTACGACAACATCAAAATATTTGTCAGGTAATAGTAGGGTAGGCTAAGTTGTCAAAGTTGGTAACTGTAAAGTTTAGTCTTTAGATTCATCCACAATAACAAGCTGGCATGGCAGCATGATACAAGATGTTCTATACCTAATGAAGGATCCATTAATAGTGAGGGAATGAAATTATTATCCTTTAGGATACAAGGAATTGGGAAATAGTTTTTTAATTTTATTTACTAGGTATGAAATAACCTAGTCTTTTAGTTGAACTCAGGAGAGGGGTAACTTTTTATAGAACACTCTCACACAAACCTAGAAGATGTGATATAATGCAATCCATATTACCTTTACAAAGTTAGATGAGAAATAAAAATCTAGTCATATGGGAATTTAGGTAGGCAAAGTGATCAGATGAAGCATTTTGTTAAATCCAGTTGTTGCTTTTAGAATGTAATGTTCCACAATAGAATAAGTGAAAGCATCATTTTGACAACGTCACTTTAGAAGCACTAGATCAAGGGCCAGTGAGAGGTGATTATGGAAGATAGTTCCTCTCTTTCAGTGTACATGTGATCAAGGTGAATGACCCATTGTGTCATTTTGTATTTTAAAAAAATCCATTTGTAACATGTAACTTTTGTCTATTGTTTCCATGAGAATTAAATAACATACCTCTAAAAGTTAGGTGATTTTATCCTATGCAAAATTAACTGATTTGATATGTTGACAATTCTTATTAAGGTTTAAAATGAGTGGGGATTTTGATGGAGAGTTATTAGAAATCATAAAATTTGTATTTACAACACAATTAGAGCTTTAGACTTTTGAGACAGTCATCTATTTTTAGACACGAGTTGTGTAGTATTGAAAAATCAAGCAAATTCATTCTACTCTTGCTTATTAATTAGAGTTATTTTAACATATTTTCTATTAAACACATATTCATATCTTGTAAGGGCTAGTAGAAAAGATCAGAACTGTTGGAAAGCCCTATGGTTTTCTTGCAATGTCAAACTTGAAAAGTAGATAGGATGTATTTATATATTTTTTCAGCATGTAAATCAGATGCTTGCCTGCTATGAAACACTTATTGTTAACTACTTATTTGGTAGACAAATCAATACTAGTTCAAAATATCACCTATTGGTTTGTGATTGTGCGATATTTCACAAAGGAGGTATTCCTTGACTTATAAATAAATTAAAGTTTAACAAGAGACCAAGTTAAGTATATGAAAATGAATTTTAGTTTTTTATCATAGTGGTATATGACTACATATTTTTCTACATTTTGATAATAAAAAATTAGACTCTAAATATAATAAATTATTGATCTAATTTAATGGTTTTTATTTTATTTTTTAAGGATTATATGACATATTAGGGTTTCAATGAGATTTAAGAACTCACAATACCTACATTTTCTCTTCACTGAGATATGTAAACAAAATTTCTTTTAGAAGCATGTTGAAAGGGAATAGATAGAGGAATAGTCCAATTACCTATCACATTCTTCTCCTCAACTTGTTTAAGCATAATAATCTTGGACATTCCATTAGAAAAGAAGCATTGATATTGAATCTAGGAGAAGGCACCTGACCTTGATTTAAGGATCATTTTTAAGCCCATCACACTACAAAATTCTCTACTTCAGTTACTTGCTATGGGAAAGAGAGGATCTTATATGGAAAAATAGAAACTTGTTTAGTGAGAAAGACCAATCGAGATGCTATCCAATACTGTATGGTAGCATCTGTTCTAAATCAATTGATCAATTAGGCAATCAAGACAAAAATTTAGAAAGTCAATGCATGCCACACATAAGAACCAGATATTTGCAGCTACAAAATGAGATTTTCCAACTTCTCACCAAAATGATTAAAACTCCCTCCAATCTTTTTGACATCAAAAATAAATTAGTTAAATTTTCTCATAATTTCCATGTGTGTTAATTGAGGTTTATTTTTTGTGAGAAATCTTAGTTTTTAATTATATGTAAAAATAAAATTACAAGGAATTTTTATAATTGGTCTAAAATTATTATTATTTTATAATTAATTAAAATATTATATTTTTTATTTTTTATTTTTTAATTTAAAAAACTAATAGTTATATTGTTTATTTTTTATTATTATATATTATGTTAATAAATTATAAATTTTTAAACCTTTTTTAAATCATAAGTAAGAAATATTAAGTGACATTTTTTATATTTTAATATTTATATTTTTGACTTTTAAATAATTGTTTCTTTTTTATTTTGCAAATTCACTCTATTTTCATTTTTATAAATTTCTAAAAGGTCATATATCTTTAATTTTACAACTTGATGCATCAATAGAACATTCTTGACAACTTTGACAACAAAAAGGGGTATTTAGGTACTTGTAATCTGAATGATGTTGAAACCTTGTACAATAAAATACATAAATCATAGATAAAAAATATATAAAGAACTAGTTCTCATGTTTTAAAATCACACACACACACACATGGTGTTTATCAATATTTGATTTTAAAATCACCTACAAGCCCAATTTCTAGCATGAGTAAGGTGTAGATGGATTTCTTATGCAATGATCCTATTAGTGAATGAGTACTTCTCATTTATATATTAATTTATAATAATTTTATCAAATGTTATTATAAAGGTGTAATAGTATTTTATTCAAGCATTTTTTTTTTACTAATTATTAGTGACTAACCATTTAGTCATTTATTGGATAGTCTATTTAGTCACTTTATGTTTAGGTGACTAATTTTTCAATCATCTATTTATTCATTGATTTGATAGTTTAGTTAGTCACTTTTATTTGGGTGATCTTGTGGTTTTACGTGATGACCAAATTAGTCATGTATTTAGTCACCTATAGGTCACCTATAGTTGTAAATTCTAAAGAAATAATAAAATGTGACCAATTTTAGTCATGTGACTAAATATTTTAATGGCATCACTAAAAGTTTTGGTCGCATAGTCACACATTTGCCAAAATGTACTAGTGTATCATGGAGTACTTATTTCCGCTTAAACTCCCTTCTAAGTTATTCTTTCTTTGTCTTACAACTCAACTCAATACTTGTAGGATCGATAATTTTTCTAGTGTTATATTATCAAGGTCATACTTGGGCACTGTAAGGACCTCATCTAAACTCACTAGAGTCTCTGGTGACTCAATATTTTTCTCCATTATTTGAGACCACGCAGTGTTAACACTCAACAAATATATTTGCAAATGTGTACATGTGGCACTCAGCCTTAGTGTTTATTGTTCAGTAGAAGTGTTCCCATGTTGGGTAGGTGTAACTTGTTGAACAAGTGTAACATTGGATGCATCAGTTTGTACTAGAACAACACTAAACAATTGAATGAGGCCTTGGGTAGACTCTTGATCCTTAGGCTTCTCAATTTTTGCCGACTTAGATGGTTTAACCTCCCTAACTTTCTCAACATGAGGTCTTGAGGCATCTTGAGTGGACTAGTCTACTTCATCTTTCTCTTTCTCTTCCTCTCCAATTACATGAGTGGGCATGGGCGGTGGATATTTGAGTACAATAATTGCTTTGCCCTATTGTTTATTACTCATAGTTGAATCAACAATTGTGAAAAATTGGATTGGTGCATGGTAGAGGGGTGTCTAAGGTGTTTCTTTCTATATTCTTCAAATCTTCCTTAGTTAAGATAGTTTGATCCAGAGGTGAGGAAAAAAGAATATACTCTATAGTGAAAAAATCATGTTTTTCACTCTCTTCTACCTTCTTCCTTATTTGTTCTTCTAAGCTCTCAAGCTCTTCATAGTCTTCTTGATTATCCAATTCAATAGCATCCATACCTTCTTCTTTCTCCTCTATTGTTGATGGAAGTAACAATCCAAATGCTTTCTTATATATCAAAATTTTCTCTTGTACTACATCCTCTACTTTATTCTTCAAAATTTTGTATGCCCTTACTTTTGCAACAAATTTCTTAGCAAAATCTCTTAGGGTAATAGACATATGTGTCTTCCCTAAGTCAGGTATTGTTTGGGCCAATGTGGTTTCCCTTATTTGTCTTTTAATGGATAATGTCCACTTCCATTTTTCATCTAATTTTTTGTATAAACCTTCAAGGATACCTTTGCCTAATTTTATAGGCATATATTTGAATTTTATCATCATATCTAGCATGGTCTTCTCAATTTTCTCCTAGTCTTCCTTATTTAAAGAATTGTATTTAAAATATTTAAAGACTATTATGCTAGCTAAGTTCCTAATAGTTTCATATACTTGGTCAATTGTCATAGGAGGTCATCTAGGTACAATTTGAAACTTTCTCAAATTGTCAGACTCTGTTTTCTCTCCTTCTTCCTCCTTCTCATTAGTTGTGACAACCAACTTACTTCTCAGCCTCTTTTGTGGACTTTGCTCGATCACTTATGTTGTTTATTTTCTCTTTTTTAGAATTTTCTTTGTTTTTGAAGGTAGGGGTTATGTTCCTTTGGATCTTGTGATTATTCTTCTCCTAGGCTTAGGTGCAGGAGGGGTGACAATTTTCTTCACACTCTTCTTTAGATCCCTCTTCACCTTAGGATCAATAATTAAAATGGTCTTCTGCTAAGTTTCCTTGGGCTTGGAAACAACTAGCTTTTTACCCTTTGACTCTTCCTAATCTTGTTCTTCTTCAAATTCATCATCTTCACCCTTTTCTTTTGTTATCTCAAGGAATCATTCACCAAGTCTTCCCTCAAGATCAACTATCATCTTTTTCCTTTTCCTGTCCATCTTGGGAACTTTAGTTTGCATCATCATTTTAATCTTGGCTAACTCATAATTATCAAAGGGCTTGGAATTATTTTCAATTTCTTCATATAGTAGTGAAGTTTCTACTACAGTGATTTCATCAACATTTACTTCATATTGCATTTGTCTCAACCATGCAACTCTTGGTAACATTGTTTGTACATAAGTGAAATATGTATCCACCATGAAATAAGTATCTTTATAGTAGTGATCTACCATTGATTGTAAGATTATCATTTTATTCTTCATCTTACCCTTAAACTCCTCAAAGTGACCATCCATTATGGTCTCAAAATTTTCTCCTAGTTATTCAATGAAATTATTGATTTGCTCAGTTACAGGACTAGTTCTATCCCATACAACAGTGCCAACAATAGAAAATGAGTTTTGTACATAGAAAAATATTTAAAATAACAAAGATCCAAACTTACAAGATGCATTTTTGGCTTTTCTAATTCCTCAAATATTTTAAGATAGTTGTTGTAGTTGTAGCTCATCCAAGTCATAGTTATGGTCTTTCTTCCCAGTTTTATAACCTTGGTCAACTACGATGCATGAAACATTGTTCAATTGGTTTAACTAATATAGCTTGTGTATAATTACATGCACTACAAACTCAACAATGTGATCCTCAATTCCATCAATTAGCATTACACAGTTGTTCCACTTGGCCTTCATCTTATCTTCAATGACATTCTTCAATGTACATCTCATTGTCTTTACCGTATCCATGGTTAGATAACGTATGACTTAGTTGATTATCGCTTTGTTAATCTTGATTGGTCCACTTTATAACCACAATTCCATGTTATGTACTCGGCTTAGTACAATCTTTATCTATTCCACTTTAAATACCTTTAGAAATGCTATGGCATGAGTAAGCCCTTTCTCAGAAATAATTTTGTTGTCATCTTTTAGGATTCCATTATCACATAGTTTATCATAAGCATCTTGCAACTCATAATTTCCAATCTCTCCAACCTGACACATGTAACATGATCAAACATCATGTACCATCAAAATTCTAGGTGGAATCGATGACAGGGCACCTAATATGTCTCTACTCATCATAATATCAAGGTATGCCTTAAATTTTGGTGGAGGACATTGATCATTTCTCACAATTTGCACATTGCTTTCCTTCAGCATTTCTTTTCCAATCATAGACATGGAAGATATCATTTCAAAAATAGGGTTTTGAAAGTTAACTTCAACAACTTTGAAAATAACTATACTTGGCACTTCAAGTTACTTTGTTCTATAATTTTGCCGATGGAATGTTGAGATTCACTCACACTTTTATTGAAATTTCATTTGAATCACATGGGTCTTCTAAATTTCTTGGTAAATGAAAATGAACTTCAAAATTTTGATATATAACTTCAATATATCGAATTGGGTTTGCAATAAATGAGTTGTATTGTATTAGGTGCATTATAGTTATCTCGTCCTTCATATAACCTTTTGTTCATACTACTTTCCTTCAATCACTCAATCTTCATTTCCTTTACATGCCTAGCTCAATCAACATATCAACTTGGTTTTGTAGGAACTCTCAATTCATAAGGCATTACTTGATTACTACAAACAATAACACTGATACTCATCATCCACTATGCATATGAATTATTTTGCTCAATTTTTTTCTTAGATCTATCCTAGTGCATCTTGATTCATGCAAATATGGAATTTTAGTCATATCTCTTGTTAGAAACTAGTATATGATTTTTCATTCAAGTGAAAAATTCCTTAAATACCTTCTTTGCTTAGTTGGAAGTGTTATGATCACCTAATCCATTGGATTGGGCGATATCGATTTCACTTGATCCACTACTTCCAACTTCTACATTCTTTCTCTAGGTTTGACTCATCTCTTTCTTTCTTTGTTCTATGTCAACTTTTATTTTTCCTTTGATGTGTTCTTACTAACATGTCCGACATTGTGACAACTAAAGAAAACTAAGCTTCCATTTAATCATTTCTTGTAATTGGCTTTGAAATTTGTCTTAATGCAATTCTTTGGAATGTGACAATATTCTCCACAAAAATGACAATTATACCACATGTTGTAATCCCAATTGTAATATTTACCTTACTTAGGTGCATGTCCTTTTTTCTTAGATGTCTAGTTGGACTTTTCCTTGGACTTGCATTCTTGAGCTCTATGTCCATATTCCTAACAATTGTAGCAATATCTTTCAAATCTAGGTGCAATAGGTCTATCACTTGCCTTTGCCATGCATTCATGTGCTTGGTGTCCTTGTTTGTTGTAATTAGAATAGTTACTAGTAAAGTTAGGTTTAGGATTATGCATGCCAATCTTGCTTCTACAAATGTTTGTTGTATGTCCAATTTTCTCACAATAATAGCATGTAGGTTTGGCTTTTGGTTTTTCATTTCTTTGTTCTTCACTCTTGAATGATTCTCCTTCTTTAGTAGGTGAATAATGCTTGATATGTCTTAGTCCAAAGGTGTCACTAGGTATTCTTAGTGATCTCATCAGTTCTTCAAAGTATCTTATAGCTTCACTTTGTTTTTTCATTCTCTCCAATAGTTCCTTCCTAGATCTTGTATAATACTTGTATAAAAGAGCTTAGGGTTATGGATTTTCATTATGCGTGATGTAAAAATTTCTTCTTGTAGTGGTATTGAGTTGTAAGGGATTACAAATTGTAATCAGGTTGCAATCACTGGATCATAATAATATTGGACTTTCTATTTGGTGGACGTAGCTCGTAGTTTGGGTGAACCACGTTAAATCTTGGTGTCTTGTGTTGTTTTCTATGTCATTTATTATTTTATGGTATTGTTTATATTTTCATGTAATTCTTATTTCTATAAGTGGTTAATCTGAACAAGTGGTATCAAAGCAAGGTTTTTTTTGTTATCCTCTGCAAGAAAGACTCACAATTGAGTGGGAGCAAATGGCAGACAAGGATAAGCTAAAGGTTGCCAATTTTAATGGGAAAAAATTTTAGTTATGGAAAATGAAAATGGAGGATTATTTTTATTGAAAGGGTTTATGGAAGTCGTTGGTGTATATGAGCAATGTTAGTATGCTAATAGAAACCAAATTTAAATAAAGCTTCTACAAACTAAACAAAATTCATAAACTTCAAGATAGACTAAGATGAGCTCTCAATTGAGAATATGAGCCATTAATGGACTCTCAATAAGAAGCTCTCTTGTTGAGTGGCTTTGTCTAAATAGATAGGATGTATGCTCAAGCTTATGCTTCAAAAATGGCTTCAAATAGAGTTGGAATTTGGGTGTGAGTGTACGGTTTTGATGTAAAATGGCTTCTTAAAATGACATTATGACTTTACTTCATGGATTGTGTTATTTTGCAAAGGGGAAGGATCCAATTTATAGGCAAGAGGCTTGAGGGATTGAGGGCTAAGATGCAAGGATGGGAAAAAGCTCATGGAGGGCTCATATTGCATGAGAGGAGAGGACATGGATTGTACTTCCTTACAGCCAATCAAGGAGTGACACATGTCACATGGTGACAGGATGGAGGAAAGGGGAAGGATGAGTCAACAAAGGAGGCTCAAGGGATAAAATCTTCATAAAGACCCTTGTAATGGCTTGTAAGAGCAATAAAAGGGCTTGGAAGAGTCATTTATGGCCTAGTGGGCTTCATAAAGTTTTATGGTTGAGATATTTTGAGGGAGATGAGAGCAATTTCGACTTGGGCTTGATTAGGAGGGTTTTAAGCTTGCTCAGGATTGTGAAAATGATTAGAGGATGGTTTAGGATTAGCTTAAGGATAGGCAAGTGGATGACATTTAATGAGGGTGGGTGAAGGAGGAGATATTTGTTAACTTTGGCTTGGGTTAGTAAGTTTTAACCCATGTTTAGGGAATGTGACAAGGTTAAGAGGGGATTAGGATTAGGTTTAAAGACATCTTCTAGAAGAGTTTAGACTTTGGATGAGGATAAAGACTTTCTAGAATAGTCTAGAATTTCCTAGGATGAGGATGAAGACTTTCTAGAAGAGTCTAGAACTTCTTAGGATGAGGATAAATTAGATTTTTAGGAAATAAATAAAGTTTTATTTATTTCAAGGGTTTGGGTTGAGGAGATATTTATTAAAACTTTTTTAATAAACATGAGGATTAATATTTAATCTTAACTAAATATTTTGAGTTGGGATTAGGGGTAGGAAATGATGAGATTAGCCTTTAATCAAAATTAAAGAAGGATTAGAAGATTTTGGAAGAGGTTAGTGGTCTTAAGGAAATTGGCCAAGTTTTGGGCAAAAAATAAATTTTTTATTTATTTTGGGTTTTTTGGTCAATTTATTAATTAAATAATTAATAAATAAGGAAATAATGTTTAAATAAGATTTAAACATTTTTGGGAGGGATTCCTTTAATTAAATATTTTTAATTAAGATAAAAGGTTTTAATGGCATAAAAATAAATAAATTAATTAATAAATGATGATGTCATCAAGAATTTTTCAGAAAATAAAAATACTTTATTTTCTAAAGATTTTTAGGTGTCTACATTTGGCCCCTCTTTGATGTGATGCCGCAAGTGGCATGGCATCAAAGATAAGAAAATAAGATGCCCAAGGTTAGAGCAGAAGAGGAGAGAATGGACTGCAAGATGCCCCCTCAAGAAGGTGGCGAGGAGAGAAAGCGAGGCTCGACGACTTCTTGAAAAGTACAAGAATCTGAGATGAGCAAGAAGACTTAGATTGGCTTAAGAGAAGAGGTTTAGTTAGCTCAAACTCTCACTACGGGAGAATGATAAAGGGAGAATCAGAGGCACAAGAGGAAGCAAGGTTAAGATCTTAGGGATTGTAGAGGATGAAGGAGCGGAGTGCTATAAAAGGAATCCAGGATGGGGAGATGGATGAGGGGATTAAAAAGCTGATGCAATAGGATTTCAAAGAGTCAGATTAGCGGAAGATGGGTTTCAGAGATCCCTAGGACTAGGATTGTGGATCTCGAAAGATGAGGCTTGGTGGATTGATTTGGATTGGTGGATCCCTAAGACTAGGATTGTGGATCCCTAAAGCTAAAGGTGAGGAGTGATTCAAAGAGATACTAATGCATAAGATGGGGTAGGAGAGATAGATGCTGGAGATGGATGGGGGATAATGAAGATGAAAGGAAATCCATTGAAGCTTTTTGAGCAGGGGGATACTTCAAAGAGAAGTACCACCATGTAGCTTAGCACTAGATTTTCTATAGGACTATTGGTTAATTGCCAAGGTTACCAAGAACATCAAGACCTTTTCACCAACTATCCAGAGGACTGACGGACTGACTCAAAACAAACACGCAAGGATTGCCCCAGCATCACACATGAATCTCGAAAGAATCAGAGTGGAACCGACACTGGGTAACCCACAAGCAGAAAAGAAAAACAAACAAAAGACTTGATCAAGACCTTACGCCCAGATTGCCCCATTCATAGTATACCATGATATGGAAGATCATGGCAACCTTGAGGAGGGAACAAAAGGATTACTTGGAAAAGATACTTTAAGACCCAAAAGGAAAGATTCTAAATCGAAAGAAAGTGAAAATCCAAAAGAGAACTGTTTGCCAATGAGATGGGTAGGACAAGGTACTAACGGACCAAGATCAGACATGAGGAAAGCTATATCCTGCAAAGATCTATCGGAGAGCACCTAAGCTGATGGATCTAGATGAGTGATGCGTCTGGCAAGCTGAACTAAGAAGGATAACACTTTGGTGATAGGAGATCTAGCTAAAGGATGCATTGGAATAGCTAACCAAGATGTGCGATGTGTGCAAGATGTTGATCAAGGAGGAATTGACACAAAAGCTAGATAGATACAATGGTACTAAGCTAAAGAGGATGTACAAGCTGATAGACCAAGATATTTACAAGCTGAAGCTGACCAAGATAGTTACAACCAGGCAAAAGCTCAGGATGATAGGATAGAAGGATGGTTCGATGTTGTGCAAGATGCAAAAGCTAAGGGTGGGGTGATAGCGAAAGATATGGATTTGGCAGGATGCATCCAATGATGATGAGAGATTTTGTGACCAAAGATAGCTAGAGGAGTAGGATGAGATGGCTGGATAGGATGGTAGATAGCTAGGATTATGATGGGGACACAACCCAAGAACAGAATGGACACAATAGAAAAGGGAAATTATATTAACTAAGAAAATAAGCTAGTACAAATAGTACAGAGAAAATAAATTTCAGAACATGCCCTAAGGGCTTACAGTAGCATAAATCTGGAGAATATTTCTCCTTTTAGCACCTCCTCTCAAACTCCACTCCGAACTGCCTTTTACAATGCCAAAAATCTCCTTAAATAGACCCCGAAGGGTTAAGGACTAGGAGTACATTCTAGAAAGTGTTAGTAGGCATCCACTGACGAAATAGAAGGTTCCGAAAGCTGCGTTAGAAGTCGGTGCAAATCTAGAAGAATCTTGAAACGGTAACCGAACTTTTGGGAGGCATAACTTTTGAATCGTAGCTCCGATTGACGAACCATTTACATTTTTGAAAAGCTCTTGAAGTGCTCTATAGCCCTATGGATGAGCTTCGCTCATCCCCCATTTTTTGACCCTTTTTGAGGTCATTTAATGCCCCTAACCTGACTTCAAAGCATTCTTAGGGGGTCTCCAAAACTCAAAAAACTACAATAACTTTCAAACTGTGGGGCCTTTTGACCTGATTCTTTTTCTGGAATGCTCTAAATCAAAATTATATTTATCTGGCCAATTCACACCTTCTAGGTCACCAAAATGATGGCCAAATTGCATGCTCCTATTTTTTCAGGATTTTTGAACGCACTGATAGTTGAACTATGAGAGTTGGAACCTTTATTTTAGCCAAATGGGTATCCAAAAATGTAAAGACATGAAATAGAAACTAAGTCTAAGTACATTTTTTTGGGTGACATAGGATCGCCCTTATACCTCTGGATGCTCCTGCATCAGACACCCAGGGTAGATTGAAAAGTGACCCTGTCACTTTATGGATGGTAGAGGAAATCCCAAATGGGAAACCTCTGCTGTTGAAATCCAAGTTGAGTCCTCGATCGGCCGTCCTTTCCATTTGACCAAATACTCTTCATACTGCTTGTTTTTGGTACTCCTACCCACACAATGATCTAGAATGTCTTCTATCTCCTCCTTCTTAGAAGCAGGAATTGGACATGGCTCTAAAACCAGCTCCTCATCTGCACCATCATCATGATACTCTATTAAATCTACAATGTTGAAAATGGGAGAAATGTGAATACCATCTGGCAGCTCCACTTCATATGCATTTCCTGAGTCATGTTTCTTCATAATTTTGCAGGGGCCAAATTTCTTTATTTTCAGCTTGTTGTAGTACCGGCTGAAAATCTTTCTTTTCGTAGGTGCACCATGACTAAATCTCCTACTTGGAATTCCTTATGTCTTCTCCTTTGATCAGCCCTAGCTTTATACTCTTGATTCATCTTGGTAATGTGTGCTTGAACCTCCTCATGTAGATGCTTGATATGTTCAGCAAATTCCTCAGCTTCAGCACTTGTCCTCTCCCCTTGTTCTATCTTCCTCAGTTCTAGTGCAGTCCTTGGGCTATTCCCATATACAATTTGGAATGGTGATTTTCCAGTACTCCTATTTACAGAGTTATTGTAAGAAAAATCTACTTGTGGTAGAATCAAATCCCATCCCTTGGGCTTATCCCCAACTAAACATCTCAGCAAATTGCCCAAACTTCTATTTACCACTTCTGTTTGACCATCAGTCTGTGGATGATGCGTGGAACTGAATTTTAGGTCTATTCTCAACTTCTTCCACAATGTCCTCGAGAAATACCCCACAAATTTAGTATCTCTGTCAGAAACTATACTCCTTGGAAGACCATGTAGTCTTACCACCTCTTTGAAAAACAAGTCTGCAATATGGACAGCATCATGAGTTTTGTGGCATGGAATAAAATGTGCCATTTTGGAGAACCTATCAACCACCACAAATACTGAGTCATTACCCCTTTGTGTCCTTGGCAATCCAAGAACAAAATCCATACTTATGTCCTCCCATGGCCTTGATGGAATAGGCAATGGCTGATATAGGCCGGTATTTTGACTAAACCCCTTGGCAACTTGACAAACCTGGCAACTCTGTACAAACTTCTTCACATCCTGTGTAATTTGAGGCAAAAAATAATGTTCTCTAAGAATGGAAATGGTCTTATCCCGACCAAAATGTCCTACCATCCCTCCACTGTGTTTCTCCTTAATCAAATTTTCCCTCATGGAACTCCTTGGAATGCACAATTGACTACCTTTGAACAACATGCCATCCTGAATCAAATAGTCTAACCACTTGGTTCTATCTATAGCAACGGGTTCTTTACAAGCTTTCCATGCTTCAGCAAAATTAGGATCCTTGGGGTACAAATTCTTGAGTTCATCAAACCCAACTACTTCAGCCTGCATTGTTGTAAGCAACAATTGTCTCCTACTTAGTGCATCTGCAACCCTGTTAGATTCTCCACTTCTATGCTTCAACACAAATGTATAACTCTGCAAGAATTCTACCCACTTCATATGCCTCTGATTCAATTTACCTTGGCTATTTAGGTACTGTAATGCCTGATGATCAGTTGCAAAAAAAATTCCTTTGGCAATAAATAATGCCTCCATTTCTTTAAGGCCTGAACTATTGCATAGAACTCTTGATCATAAACATAATACTTCTTCTTTGCATCATTCAATTTTTCACTAAAATATGCAATAGGCTTACCTTCTTGGCTTAATACAGCCCCAATAGCGCTTCCACTAGCATCACAATCTACCTGGAATACTTTTTTAAAATCTGGAAGTGCCAACAGAGGCTGTTCTGTCACCTTCTTCTTCAGCAATTCAAAACTTCTCGCAGCTACTGCAGTCCATTTGAACTCTTTTCTATCCCCTCTTATTGTATCAGTTAGGGGTGCACATATGCCACTAAAATTCTTAATAAACTTCCTATAAAAACTAACCAGACCATGAAATGATCTTACCTCAGTAGCAGTCCTTGGAGTAGGCCATTCCAAGATGGCTTTTACCTTCTCTGGATCTATTTTGAGACCTTTAGGTGATATAACAAATCCCAAATAGACTAACTCCCTTTTTGCAAAAACACACTTCTTTAGATTAATTAACAGTTTCTCTTCCCTTAGCCTTTCAAGGACACTACGAATATGCAATAAATGTTCTTCCAAAGTCTTGCTGAAAATTAAAATATCATCCAAATAGAAAATAACAAATTTTCCCAAGAACTTCTTAAGTACCTCATTCATGAGCCGCATGAAGGTGCTTGGGGCATTCATCAATCCAAAGGGCATGACTAACCACTCATAAAGATCCTCCTTGGTCTTGAAGGTTGTTTTCCACTCATCTCCTTCTCGAATCCGTATCTGATGATAGACACTCTTCAGATCTATCTTTGTGAAGTACTGAGCTCCACTCAAGAAGTCCATAAGATCATCCATCCTTGGTAAAGGAAACCGGTACTTGATGGTTATCCTATTTATAGCTCGAGAATCTGTACACATCCTCCACTCTCCATCTTTCTTTGGTGCAAGTACTGTAGGTACTGTACATGGACTCAGGCTCTCTCGAATCAAGCCCTTCCTCAGCAGCTCCTGAACCTGTCTATTTAGCTCCTCTATTTCAGTAAGAGTCATCCTGTGAGCAGCCTTGTTAGGCAAACTAGCTCTTGGAATCAGATATATCTGATGACTGATTTTCCTTACTGGTGGCAATCCATCTGGAACGTTATCAGAGATAATATCTCCAAATAATCCTAGTAAATCTGAAACTTCAAATGGTATTTCACTACTACCTTCTTTATCTTTCCTAGGAATCAAAGCATAGCATATATGTCGATGTTTCATGCCATCTAAAAACTTCCTTCCATCAACAAGAGAAATCCTAGCACTGCTACATACCTTTTCACCTTCCTTTTTCATGGGCTTCAATTTGTGGCGAACTCCATCCTTTGTCAAAGAGTATGTGTTTGCATGTCCATCATGTATTGCATGTCTATCAAACTACCATGGTCTACCCAACAATAGATGGCAAACATCCATCGAAATAACATCACAGAGAACTTCATCATGGTAACTCCCAATTTTGAATTTTACTAAACATTGTTCACTTACTAGGACCTTATGATCATCTTTTACCCAAGAAATCCGATAGGGCTAGGGATGTTTCTCCCTCTTGAGCTTCAGCTTAGAGACCATCTCTTCTGATACCAAGTTATCAGTGCTACCACCATCAATGATCACATCACAACATTTATCCTCACACTTGCATCTGGTACGGAACAAACTCCTCCAATATCCTGGTTCATTTTCACCACTTAGTAGGACTCTTTCATTTACCAAGGTCTCTCCTCTTTCTGCATCCTTTGAATGTGATGATTGTGCATCCTCATCCACATGAGCAACCCTAGCTTGGCCCTCAGTTCTCCTATCTATCCTTCCTTGTCGTTGAGGGCATTGAAAGGCACGATGACCTTCTTCATTGCAATGGAAATAGGTACCATGGAAGGCTCCTCTTCCTTGTCCACGTCCTCTACCTCTTCCTCTTTGATTTCCAAAGTCTTGATCATGGGAGCGGTTGAAACCCTCATTCCTCTAGTTTCTGCTAGTACCCACATCTTCATTTTTCTTTTGGGTTTCATTGCAGCCTCTAGATGATCTACCGCTTCCCCTTCCTCCTTGACCGCACCCTCTTTGTCTTCCTTCAAACCTTTTACTCAGCTTCTCTTCAACTCGTAGGGAAAACTGGTATGCTTCTTCAATGCTGGTCATTCTTACAAGACTTAATTCCTCCTGGATGGTAGGTCGCAACCCACTGATATAACGAGCAACCTTCTCCTTATTTGCTTCTGCATGCCCCGCTCTAATCAAGAGTCGGTAAAACTCCTCTGTATATTCTTGGACTGATCTTCCTGCTTTCTTTAACCCATGCATCTTCTTAAATAGATCAAGCTCGTAGTCCACAGGAATTAACTGCTTCTTCAATTTGTCCACCATGTGATTCCATCCTGTGATCTTCTCCTTTCCTCCTCTAAGTCTTTCCAGTTGAACCTCTTGCCACCAGATTTTTGCATGGCCTTTTAGTTTGGCCTTTGCAAACTTAACCCTATCTGGGTCCCTTATATCCTCATACTCAAAGTATTCTTCCAGTTCATTGATCCAATCGATCAACTCATCTGGTTTCAGATTTCCTGAAAAATATACCCACTTCAATTGTAGGTCTTTTCCCAAACTTAGTAATGGCCCTAAAAAGCCTTTCCTCTACAGGATTCAGAACTTCCCCGACAACTTCCTCTTCATTGTCATCCTCACTATTGTCACTTGCGGCAACATTTGCTCCTATACGAAGCTCCTCTTGCAATGCTTGTACCTGCCTCTGGAGGGCTCTAACCTCCTCAAGATCAATAGCTCTGGCCCTTCTTCCATGCTCTCTTCATGGAGGCATCTTCTAACTCGAACCCACAACCACACAGTCCTGGTGCAAACTGCCTCACAGTCGGTGCTCTGTCTACACACTTAGGAAAACCCGCTCTGATACCACTTGATGGGGACACAACCCAAGAACAGAATGGACATAACAGAAAAGGGAAATTATATTAACTGAGAAAATAAGCTAGTACAAATAGTACAGAGAAAATAAACTTTAGAACATGCCCTAAGGGCTTACAGTAGCATAAATCTGGAGAATATTTCTCCTTTTAGCACCTCCTCTCAAACTCCACTCTGAACTGCCTTTTACAATGCCAGAAATCTCCTTAAATAGACCCCGGAGGGTTAAGGACTAGGAGTACATTCTAGAAAGTGTTAGTAGGCATCCACCAACGAAATAGAAGGTTCTGGAAGCTGCGTTAGAAGTCGGTGCAAATCTAGAAGAATCCAGAAATGGTAACCGAACTTCCGAGAGGCATAACTTTTGAATCGTAGCTTTGATTGACAAACCGTTTACATTTTTGGAAAGCTCTCGAAGTGCTCTATAGCCCTACGGACGAGCTTTTCTCATCCCCCATTTTTTGACCCTTTTTGAGTTCATTTAATGCCCCTAACCTAACTTCGAAGCATTCTTAGGGGGTCTCCAAAACTCGAAAAACTGCAATAACTTTCAAACCGTGGGGCCTTTTGACCTGATTCTTTTTCTAGAATTCTCTAAATCACAATTATATTCATCTGGCCAATTCACACCTTCTAGGTCACCAAAATGATGGCCAAATTACATGCTCCTATTTTTTCAAGAATTTCAAATGCACTGATAGTTGAACTATGAGAGTTGGAACCTTTATTTGAGCCAAATGGGTATCCAAAAATGTAAAGACATGAAACAGAAACTAAGTCTAAGTACATATTTTTGGGTGACACAGGATTGCCCTTATACCTCTGGATGCTCTTGCATCAGATTATGATGGATATAAAGAGATGACATTGGGTTTGCATGAGGATAGCCTAGAGCTAGATACCAATGACAAGGGAGGATGGAAAAGACAATATCTCCAAGGAATATAGTGCCCCCAATCAGAAGATAACATGCGGAAGGAGGTCTTATGATGGATGTGATAGGATTGAAGCTAGGATGGAAAAAGCTGAAGCGGCTAGGGAGATGGATGATAGTTGGGATGGTTGGCTAAAGCTGCAGGAGATAAGTGAATGGTGTGAGATGGAAGATGGAGGGTGGAGGATAGGTGGATAGATTGGAAGATGGAGTTGGATGTCAAGAGATGACCAAAAGCATGAGGGTGATAGGCTAAGCTGGGGATGGTGGGATTATGCATGATGCTTGTTTGCCAACTTTTCATCATGGTACTTGTCCAAGGTGCTTGAATTGCCAAGTTTTCACCAGTGGATGCTTTATTTTTCTTTTTTCTTTTTTGACTTTTTGACTTTTGACTTAGCTGGAATGATTTTGGCTTTCTTCAGCTATTTTTGGCCCATAGATGTTGGTAGGATGGATGAAAAAGGATTAGATTGAACAATTGGAATGGTGGGTGGGAGTTTGACAGATAATGGATGCAAAGACATAAGGCTTGTGGGTAAATGGATGAGGAAAATGGAAAGATCATCATTGGCACAAACCTTGAGAGGTGATAAAGTAGTGGGAAAGATGGTTTTGAGCGAGGTTGAGGAGAAAATGGAGGAAGAGAAAGATAAGGACTAAAAGTAGAGTTGGAAGATGGAGGATGGGAAATTTAGGATAAGAAGCATATGGACTAAAAGTGGATTGGGGGGATGAAGGATGCTTATATGGGGATTTGGATGAAGGATGGATGGATGAGGCTTTTTGAGTAGCATGAATGGATGCCAATTGAGATTTTTCTTTGAGATGCATTTCTTTTATGAGCATCTTGGGTATCCACATGATTTTTGACTTTTTTAGCTTGGGCTTTTGTGGCCTCTTGACTTTTTCTTTGATTGGGATTAAATGTTTCTTGTTTTGAACATGTATTTTAGAAGGGACATGTTGAGACTTGGATTTTTGTGGATTTTTGGATTTATGCTTTTGTATTTTGGCATCCAATATGCTTCTATTAGCCATGGGATGGGAACAAGAGCATGGAGGAGATGGAGGGATAATTGATGGAGTGATAGGGTTTAAAGGTTGGAAGAGATTCAAGGGTGAGTGCCTTTGATGATCTAGCTGGTGGATTTGAGGGGATGGAAGGATAGATTGGAACATAGGATATGGATGGATATAATTGCCCAAAATTGATGGAGGGAAGGAAGGATATGGGCCCAAAATAGATGGAAACGGGGAAGGTGTAGGTCCCAAAATAGATGGAGGGGATAAAGGATTCATAGTAGGTATGTAAGGACCCAAAATGGATGGAAAGGGTGTGGGATTTAGATAAGGGATATATGGACCCAAAATGGAGGGTTGGAGATAAGGAGTAGGATGAGGTCCCAAAATAGATGCAGAATAAGATGGATGGGAACTTTGGGGTGGAGATGGAAGGACTTGGGACCATGCAGGAATAGTGGGGATACCAACATCTAGAAATACATTTTCATTTCTTTTTTCAATATGATGTTCATTATTTGGAACACAAGATGTGAGTCCATTACTAGCTGAAGGAGTTGGAGCTTCAGATATGATAATTAGTTCTTTTTTGATGGATCTATCATCATGGATTATGGGAGATGTACGATCATGAAGCAGAGGAGATGGGAGGATAGGATCTTGAGTTGGGTGGGCTGAGGGAAAGGGATCTTGAGATGGAGTATGTAAGATGGTAGGATTTAGATATGGAGGGGATGGTAAAAGTGTATCATGTAGGGGAATAAGTGGGATGGCGGGATCTACTATTCTGTCGGAGGATATTTCAACATGCTTTTGGACAAGATCTTGATAGGAATGGATGGGAGTGGATGCATGAGGTTCATTATATGGGATTTGGATAATGCTTGGAGGAGGAGATGTGGATGGGATTTGGAGTGATTCAATGGGTGGTGGGATTTTGATGCTTGCGGGAAGTGGAAGGATTTTAAGAAATTTGATGGATGGTATGGGGATGATAGTTATGGGAGATGGGGGTGATATTATAGATGGGGAAGCTTCATCCCTGACTACCTCACATGGTTGGATTAGATGACATGGCTTATCGACTGTTGGAGGCGGCTTTTCTTGTATTTCCTCTAGGAGATTCCTTGGAGACTTGTGTGTCAGAGGTGGAGGTGGTGGATTGATAGGAATAGCTAGTGTGATGAGGGTGGAAGATTGGAAGCTTGGTTGATTCGGTGATGGAGGAGAAGCTAGGATATCAGATGGCATGACTAGATAGTTTGGAATAACTCTTGGATTTTGGGGGATGGTTGGTGGAAGGCCTCTAAGGATTTCAATATACCCATCATAGTCAACAAGATTTTCATCATCATTGGAATAGGAGGTGGTAGGAGCAAGGACAATATGACCGAACACATCATGATAAGTTTGGGATTTCATGTTTTGATGATGAGTCAGATGGGGATGGGGTCTTGCATATGGATGAACATAGAAGCTCATGGTTGGATTTGGATTAAGAGCAGATTTTGGATTGGTTGATGAAGGATTTCCTAGGGAGAGTCAAAGCTATATGACAGACCTAAGCAGGATTGGCTGGAGATTTTTGGCTTTCCTATGGATGGAAGACTTCAAGGGCATGCTGTCAAAAAGTGAGAGTTTTGTTTTCCTATGCGTTGGATTGGTGGAGATTGTGTCAACTTAAGGATAGACTAATGATCCTATGGGCATGACACGAGATTGACCACTTGTGGATCCCAACCTTTAGCTCAAGGTGATGAGGGATATAAGTGACAAAGTTGGATTACCCTAGACAATGCTCTGTCAGAGGGATAACCTTGGTGAGATTGGTTGATTGATAAGATTGATTGGATAGCAAATTCTGGCAGAGTGACAACAACTCTTTAAAGGCTTGGGTGTGATTTTGGATTGGGTTGCTAGCTGGTTGAGGGGGATGATTTGGATGGACTTTGGAGTTGGGATTGTTCTAAAGCAAGGAACTAGATAGATTCGGTTGCAGCGAGGGAGCTTGGATGATTTTCTGATGAGGCAGTGACCATGCAAAGTATGCCTTGAGCTGGGAGATTTCTGCTTTTTTGGGATTTTGACCAAAGTTGGCAAACATTCATTCAAAAGCTATGAACAAACAAGCAGACAAAATTTTGGAGCAAGCACGTCAAACACACCAACATCCTAGGAAGCTTTCTACAAGAATGAAATTTTTTATAGCTAGGGAGTCCTCAATATACACAAGGTACGTGAGGCCCAAATCTGTAGATGAAACCAAAAAGATGTCACACAACCAAGAGGAGAGGTAACCCACTTCTCCTCTTTCACTTCTCAAGGGTATAAAGTTCCTTGAGGCTTAGCCCGAGTGACAAAATCTTGATTCCAAGAGAGGTTTCTTTGGATTCACCTCCCAATTTTTATACTCCATCGGAACGCTGGAGTTGAGGTCATCCCAAGGGGTGATGAAATCCCCAAGCAGGCCTCCTAAAAAGCGTAAAACAAGACCACATACATGATCTTGGGCTTTAAAAGACACGCGTTTATTCCAATTGATGATTTAGATTTTGTAAGCTATGATTGAAGACACTTGTGATTATGGCATACAATGTTCATTCCAATTTGATAGCATCGTCAGCATAATGAAAGTTGAGAGATCATCAACATAAGAAATGCGAGCGTCATTGAAAATGCTTCCAAACCATGCAATGTTCATTGATTGTTAGGCATTCAAGATTGAGTGTGAGTTTGTTTTAAGCCCAAAACAAAGATGTGTGAAACTCGATTGCCAAGCGCGCGCCCGGAGGCCCTCCACATCAAGATTTGTCCAATTTTTATGCCCAAATGAAGTGTGAGCGAGATTAATGCGCATTCAAGAAATTTTCTAACTTAGAAAAACCACTAAAGACCCAAGTGAGTGAAGTTTGATCTTTGTGGAGCACTTAACACCCTCTTAGGTAGACCCATCCCCATAGATGGCACTGACATTGCAACCAATGGTTAAATTGATGGGTGATTAAAGAGGGTGAGTCCAACTACAAACTTACTCAAAGCGTCTTTATTAGTTTTTATAACTTAGAAGATTTCAAAAATGTGGATTCTTTTTATGCCCCAAAAGATGATTATTTGATCTATGGCATTCAAGATTGGATTTTTTGTTTTAATCATGCATTCATAAAAAAAAAAAATTTGATTTTAATCCATGGCACTCAAGAGTGATTTTAGCAACATGCATTCAAAGACAAGTGATTAATCATTCAAGTTTTTTCCTTTGAGCATTCAAGATTGAGATTTTGTGTGTTGTTTTAAGAACTTTGAAGTGCTTTGTTTTAACCTTAGATCATTCAAGATTTTTTTGGACTCAAAAGTGAAAATGACTCTTTGGACTTTGGTTTTCATTCAAGATTTTGTGTTCTAATTTGCATATTTTAAGCCCAAAAATGATATTCCTAGATTGTTTTGATGCATAAAAAGTCTAAGAAATATTCAAGATTTCGCAATAAGACATTTGTTTGGAACAAATAACAAAGCTTTTAGGACAATTTTTGGCAACCATTTAGGACTCTTAGTTTTCATGAGATTTTTAAAAGAACTTTAAAATATTTGCAAATGAGGTTCATTTTATCCTTGATTGATGCTTTGAGTTTGATTTAGATTTTAGTGTGCACTTAGTGTTGATTTTGAACCTTTTGAAATGGAAACTTAAAGTTCTTTTTAAATTTCCAAAAATGAAGTGTTCCTAACTTTGCATGAATGCATCTAAAACCTTAACGTTGCAAGGATGCAAATGATTGGATTGGTTTAGTTTCACTTGTCAAAAGATTTTTTCTTTTTTGCAATTTTTTAATTTTTTAATGGATTTAAGTATGATTTGGGGGTTCATTTTAAGCACTAAAAAGAAGTGTGTATGATTTTTCTTCCTTAAAAAAAATGGCCAAGATCTCCCACAAGAAGAAGAAGAAGAAGTAGATGGAATAAGAAGAATATAGACAAGAAGAGGAAGAAGAATTCCAAGTGCTTTGTCCACCTATAAGCTTGAAAAATCTGCAAACACTATGAGATAGACTATGAGTTCCTTTGTCTTCTTCATTCTCATGTGGACCTACAAAACCAATTTATACAATCCTACCAATCACAAAAACAAGCAAAATTAGCCAAAATTAGCAAATGACATACAAATCTTGACTAAAAAAGCTAATGAAGATGACCCATGCGGGGTCCCATCGGGTGTGCCAAAATGTATATGAGCAATGTTAGTATGCTAATAGAAACCAAATTTAAATAAAGCTTCTACAAACTAAACAAAATTCATAAACTTCAAGATAGACTAAGATGAGCTCTCAATTGAGAATATGAGCCATTAATGGACTCTCAATAAGAAGCTCTCTTGTTGAGTGGCTTTGTCTAAATAGATAGGATGTATGCTCAAGCTTATGCTTCAAAAATAACTTCAAATGGAGTTGGAATTTGGGTGTGACTGCAGGGTTTTGATGTAAAATGGATTCTTAAAATGACATTATGACTTTACTTCATGGATTGTGTTATTTTGCAAAGGGGAAGGATCCAATTTATAGGCAAGAGGCTTGAGGGATTGAGGGCTAAGATGCAAGGATGGGAAAAAGCTCATGGAGGGCTCAGAATGCATGAGAGGAGAGCACATGGATTGTGCTTCCTTACAGCCAATCAAGGAGTGACACATGTCACATGGTGAGAGGATGGAGGAAAGGGGAAGGATGAGTCAACAAAGGAGGCTCAAGGGATAAAATCTTCATAAAGACCCTCATAATGGCTTGTAAGAGCAATAAAAGGGCTTGGAAGAGTCATTTATGGCCTAGTGGGCTTCATAAAGTTTTATGGTTGAGATATTTTGAGGGAGATGAGAGCAATTTCGACTTGGGCTTGATTAAGAGGGTTTTAACCTTGTTGAGGATTGTGCAAATGATTAGAGGATGGATTAGGATGGTTTAGGATTAGCTTAAGGATAGGCAAGTGGATGACATTTAATGAGGGTGGGTGAAGGAGGAGATATTTGTTAACTTTGGCTTGGGTTAGTAAGTTTTAACCCATGTTTAGGGAATGTGACAAGGTTAGGAGGGGATTAGGATTAGGTTTAAAGCCATCTTCTAGAAGAGTCTAGACTTTGGATGAGGATAAAGACTTTCTAGAATAGTCTAGAATTTTCTAGGATGAGGATGAAGACTTTCTAGAAGAGTCTAGAACTTCTTAGGATGAGGATAAATTAGATTTTTAGGAAATAAATAAAGTTTTATTTATTTCAAGGGTTTGGGTTGAGAAGATATTTATTAAAACTTTTTTAATAAACATGAGGATTAATATTTAATCTTAATTAAATATTTTGAGTTGGGATTAGGGGTAGGAAATGATGGGATTAGCCTTTAATCAAAATTAAAGAAGGATTAGAAGATTTTGGAAGAGGTTAGTGGTCTTAAGGAAATTGGCCAAGTTTTGGGCAAAAAATAAATTTTTTATTTATTTTGGGTTTTTTGGTCAATTTATTAATTAAATAATTAATAAATAAGGAAATAATGTTTAAATAAGATTTAAACATTTTTGGGAGGGATTCCTTAATTAAATATTTTTAATTGAGATAAAGGGTTTTAATGGCATAAAAATAAATTAATTAATTAAATAATTAATTAATTAATAAATGATGATGTCATCAAGAATTTTTCAGAAAATAAAAATACTTTATTTTCTAAAGATTTTTAGGTGTCTATAGTTCGAAGGAAAAACAAAGAAACAGGGACCTGTGACAAATGAGGACTAGGAGGTTTTACACGAAAAGGAACTTGTAAGTATTCAGTTATGCCTGGCATCATTGATGACATTTAACATTACAAAAGTGAAGATGACGGAAGAGTTGATGAAAATCTTACCAAAATTGTATGAAAATCCCTCTGCTTCTAATAAGGTATTTCTCATGAAGCATTTATTTAATATGAAGATGGCAGAATGTCAATCTATTGTAGATCATTTAAATGAGTTTAATATTATTACTATTCAGCCATCTTATATGGGTATTAATTTTGATGAAAAAAATTAGGGTTGTCTTGATTTTGTGTTTTTTACCTAAAAGCTAGAATGGCTTGGTAATGGTTGTGAGTAATTCTATTTCTGGATCTAAGATCCTAAAATATGATGATGTGATTGGTGTTATTTTGAGTGAGAAAACTTGTAGGAAAACCTTAAGTGGATATACATCAGGAAGTGCTTTAAATGCACAAAGTAGAGGCAGAACGACTGAGAGAGGAAATAATTCTAGAAATCATGGAAAATCAAGAGGAAAGTCAAAGGGAAATAGGTCTCAATCTTGACTGAGGAAACTTGTAGGAAAACCTTAAGTGGATATACATCAGGAAGTGCTTTAAATGCATAAAGTAGAGGCAGAATGACTGAGAGAGGAAATAATTCTAGAAATCATGGAAAATCAAGAGGAAAGTCAAAGGGAAATAGGTCTCAATCTAGAGGACCAAGAGATTGTTAGTAATGTGGTAAACTAGGGCATAAGAAGAAAGATCATTAGAATTGAAAGAACAATGAAGGAGACAAACTAGAAGGGAACAAAGAGGCAAATATGGTAAGTAACAAATCTGAAGAGGATTTTTTTCTTCTTTCTTTAGAAAGTTTTGACAATTCATGGGTTTTAAATCATAGTGTTTCATTTCATGCTACACATCCAAGGGGATTTTGGGTTTTTTTATTTGGGGATAATGAACCCTATCGGATTGTTGGAAAGGGAAAAGTTAAGATTAAGTTGTAGAATGAGAATCATTAGTTACAACATGAGGTAAGACATGTTCCAAGGCTGAGTAGGAATTTAATTTCAGCAGGGTAACTCGGTGATGAGGGTTGTGTAGTTAGTTTTAATGATAAAAATTGGAAGGTTTAAAAGGGTTCCCTTGTAGTAGCAAAAGGTGTGAAAGTAGGCAGCTAATATCTTTGTATAGGTCATATTGTTCCTTCTACTTTAATTGTTTTAGAGAAAAATGAATATTCAAAAATAGTTGTTGCAATTGAGTAGGGAGAACAAACAGTTGTTTAGATTCTGATACAACACTATGGCACAATAGACTTGGGCACATGAGTGAGAAAGGTATGAAAGTACTTCATTCAAAGAAAGTTTTAGTAGGTCTGAAATGTGTTAATATGGATTTATGTGAAAGTTGTGTGTATGGAAAATAAAAGTGAGTGAGTTTTGTGAAGAGTGGGAAGGAAAAGAAAAGTGGGAGTTTAGAGCTTGTGCATACAAATGTATGGGGACCAACTCAGGTATCTTCCTTTGGTGGCTCTCATTATTAAGTTACATTTATTGATGATGCAACTAGAAAATTTTGGATTTATTTTCTTAGACAGAATTTTGATCTATTTCAAACTTTTAAGAAATGGAAATGCTTAGTTGAAAATGAGACTGGTAAGAAATTAAAATGTCTCATATCTAATAATGGTGGTAAGTATTCCAATTATGAATTTGAAGATTATTGCTCCACCAATGGTATTCATAGATGGAAAATTTTTCCAAGGACTCCACAAGAAAATGGAGTGGTTGAATGCATGAACAAACACTATAATGGAGTGTGCAAGGAACATGAGGTTGCATGTAGGTTTTCCCTTAAACATGTGGGAAGAAGTTGTCAATACTATTGTATATTTGATTAATAGGGGTCCCTCTACTCCTTTGGGCTATGGTATTCTAGAGGAAGCATGGATTGGTAAGAAGGTGAGTTATTATCTTCTCAAAACCTTCAGTTGTGAAGCATTTTCTCATATAGATTTTTAAAATAGAACCAAGCTAGAAGCTAAGTCAAAGAAATGTGTATTTTTTGGATATGGCATTGATGAATTTGGTTATAGGCTTTGGGATTTCAAAAATTGTAAAATTTTAAAAAGAAGGGATGTCATATATAATGAGAAAGTGTTGTACAAAGATCTATGTAATGTTGGATGATACTCCAAAAGATGATGTTCCAGAAATTCCTCATGATCTACAACAACTATAACAACAAATACCACACACCTTAGTGAATGTTAGATAGTCAATAAGGCTAAGTAAACCTCTAGAAATATCTTCTCCTTCTTTGTACTCTATTTTACTAACATATGTTGGTGAACTTGAATGTTATGATAAAGTTGTGTAGGTGGATACTAAGATATAGTGGGAGTCTACAATGATAGATGAAATGGACTCTTTGCTAGAAAATAAGACTTGTGATTTATGCAAGTTACTAGTAGGTAAACAAGCTTGATAGAATAAATGGGTTTATAGGTTGAAAGAAGAGGATTGAGGTAAGAAAAGATTTAAAACCAGGTTAGTTGTAAAAGGATTTACATAGAAAAGGGGCATTGATTAGGGTTTTCTTTCATAGAAATGTACACCACTTCTACTCTTTCTTTATCATCTTCAGTGTTTGATTCAGTGTGCTCTTCTTCATCAATATAGCATTATTTCTTACATTTTTCCTTGTATTTTGTGTTCATTTTGTATTTTTAATCCTTATCATATATGTCAATCCTACTCTTTTTATGACATCTTGTAGAAATATGACCTACTTCATTGCATTTGAAACATATCAAAGGTAATTTACCTTTACCTCTCGATAACCTCCTTGAAAGAAATGCTTCAATTTTATCCATATTATCTTTGATTCTCACTCATGTTCATCTTTACTTCTCTTTTGTTTCTCTTACCTACCAATGGTTAGTGAAGTCTTCAAAGTATTCTCAATCATAAGCACACTATTATCAAAATTACTTAATTAAAATGGTGTCAAATGACCAACTCAGCCATCAAGAGTAAGATCATTACCACCATAGCTCTAACTTTCTTAATTGCAAATACTTTTATAGCATATATAGGTAAGAGAGTTCTAAGAACTTTACTTATAATTTCAATATCACTTATTACTTTTGCATCTCTGATAGCACTCACAACTTCCTTGATTTGGTTCACATATTACATGGAATTTTCACATTCCTTTATCCTCATGTCATCATATTTTCCTCTCAACATCTTCTCTCTCTCTCTCTCTCTCTCTCTCTCTCTCTCTCTCTCTCTCTCTCTCTCTCTCTCTCTCTCTCTCCCATCCCCTACTCTCTCTCTCACTCTCACTCTCCCACTACCTACTCTCTCTCTCCCTCTCCTACTGCCTACTCTCTCTCACCCTCTCTCCTCTCCCATCCCCTACTCTCTAGATCTCACACACACACACACCCATCCCCCCTCTCTCTCTCCCTCTCCCACTCCCTCTCCCACTGCCTTCTATCTCTCTCTCTCAATCACTCACTCTCTCTCTCTCACATCCCCTACTCTCACTCTCTCTCCCACCCCTATACTCTCTCACACTCTCTCCCATCCCCTACTCTCTCTCTCTCTCTCTCTCTCTCTCTCTCTCTCTCTCTCTCTCTCTCTCTCTCCCATCATGTTCGCTCTCTCTCTGCAACCTCCTACTCTCTCTCACACTCTCTCCCATCCCCTACTCTCTCTTACACACACTCCCATCCCCCTCTCTCTCCCTCTCCCACTCCCTCTCCCACCACCTAGTCTCTCTCTCTACTCTCTCTCCCCTCTCCCATTGCCTACTCTCTCTCTCACTCTCACTCACACTCTCTCACTCTCTCCCTCTCTACTCTCACTCTACCACCCCCTACTCTCTCTCACATTTTCACACTCTCCCCCATCCCCTACTCTCACTCTCTCTCCCATCCTGTTCGCTCTCTCTACCACCTCCTACTCTCTCTCACACTCTCCCATCCCCTACTCTCTCTCTTACACACACTCACACCCCACTCTCTCTCCCACTCCCACTCCCTCTCCCACCACCTAGTCTCTCTCTCCCATTCGCTACTCTCTCTATATCTCTCTCTACTCTCTCCCACTCCCTTCTCCCATCTGCTACTCTCTCTCTCTCTCTCCCTCTCTCTCTCTCTCCCTCTCCCTCTCCCACTCCCTCTCCCATTGCCCACTCTCTCTCTCCCATCCCCTACTCTCTCTCTTTCACACACATGTACTCCCATCCTCCTCTCTCTTGCTCTCCCTCTCCCACTCTGTCTCTCACCACCTACTCTCTCCCTCCCCCATCCCCTACTCTCAATCTCTCTCTCCCACCTTATACTCTCTCTGCCACCCCTACTCTCTCTCACACTTACTCTCTCTCCCATCCCCTACTCTCTCTTTCTCTTACACACATTCCCATTCCCCCTCTCTCTCCCTCTCCCACTACCAACTCTCTCTCTCCCATCCCCTACTCTGTCTCTCTTACACACACTCACATTCCCCCTCTCTCCCCCACTGCATGTTGTCTCTCTCTCTCTCACTCTCTCTCCCTCTCTACTCTCTCTCTCCCATCCCCTACTCTCACTCTGTCTCTTCCACCCCTACTCTCTCTCATAGTCTCACACTCTCTCCCATCCCCTATTCTCTCTCTTACACACACTCCCATCCCCCCTCTCTCCCTCTCCCACTCCCTCTCCCACTGCCTACTCTCTTTCTCTCCCATTTCCTACTCTCTCTCCCCTCTCCCATTTCCTACTCTCTCTTTCACATACACACCCATCACCTCCTCTCTCTCCTCTCCCATCCTCTACTTTGTCTCTCACTCTCTCTACCTCTCCCACTCCCTCTCCCACTACCTACTCTCTCTACACACACATTTCCATCTTTCCTTTCTCTCCCTCTCCCACCACCTACTCTCTCTCTCTCCCATCCCCTACTCTCTCTTGAGCTACTCTCTCTCTCCCCCCTCTCCCATTTTCTACTCTCTCTTTCACAGACATGCACTCCCATGCTCCTTTCTCTCAATCTCCATCTCCCATTCTATCTCCAACTACCTACTCTCTCTCCCCCATCCCCTACTCTCAATCTCTCTCTCCCATCCCATACTCTCTCTCTCTCTCTCTCTCTCCCCATCCCCTACTCTCAATCTCTCTCTCCCATCCTATACTCTCTCTACCACCCCTACTCTCTCTCTCACACTTCCTCTCTCCCATCCCATACTCTCTCTCTCTCTCTTACACACATTCCCATTCCCCCCCCTCTCTCTCCCTCTCTCACTCCCTCTTCCACTACCTACTCTCTATCTCCCATCCTCTACTCTCTCTCTCTCCCCTCTCCCATCTCCTACTCTCTCTCTTTCACACACACCACACACTTCTATCCCTCCTCTCTCTCTCCTCTCTCATCCCCTACTCTCTAGATCTCTCTCACACACTCCCATCCCCCCTCTCTCTCCCTCTCTCGCTCCCTCTTCTACCGCCTACTGTCTCTCTCTCTCACTCTCTCCCTCTCTACTCTCTCTCCCTTATCCCTTGCTCTCTCTCTCTCTTCCCTCTCGAATCCCCTACTTTCTCTCTCTACCACCCCTACTCTCTCTCACACTCTCACGCTCTCTCCCATGCCCTACTCTCTCTCTCTCTCTCTCTCTCTCTCTCTCTCTCTCTCTCTCTCTCTCTCTCTCTCACACACACACACACACCCATCCTCCTCTCTCTCTCTCCCTCTCTCCCTCTCTCGCTCCCTCTCCCACTACCTAATCTCTCTCTACCATCTCATACTCTCTCTGCCACCCCTACTCACTCTCTCACACACTTCCTCTCTCTCCCATCCTCTACTCTCAATTTCTCTCCCCCATCCTATACTCTCTCTTTTCTACCCCTACTCTCTCTCACACTTCCTCTCTCTCTCATCCCATACTCTCTCTGCCACCCCTACTCTCTCTCACTTCCTCTCTCTCTCTCTCTCCCATCCCCTTCTCTCTCTCTCTCTCTCTCTCTCTCTCTCTCTCTCTCTCTCTCTCTCACACACACACACACACACACACTCACACACACACACACACATAGCCATCTCCCCCTTTCTCTTGCTCTTGCTTTGTATCTCTTCTTCCTTCTCTATGCACTAATTAGGTCTCAATAGTGTGTGCGCACTATAGCGTGCACACACTATTGAGATGCAAATTCAAAAGCTTTAAATAGCATGTGCGCACTATAGTGCACATGCTATAGGGTGTACGTGTTGTTCAAAGCTTTGCATTAAAACCAAGCCTAAGGCTTGGTTTTTCCTTGGAGATCCAACCTAGAGGTTTGCAGTTTATAAATAGGTCTAAGATGTGTTTTGCTGCAAGCATACAAAAAATGAATAATTTTTCTTGTGTGCTCTCCTTCAAGATTCCTCATGGTTGGGCATCAATAAGATCAGCTTACATGACATTGTAGGTCTTTGTGTTAGCTTTTTAACCATACAATTTATTTTTAATTTGAACTATTTCAAGCCTTTCATCTATAATTTTTTTTGAATGTATGTCCATTTTGTGTCAAAAACCACCATGTACTAATTGGGTTGTAGATTTTAGCTCGTTCCTCGAATTTTGCAACAACTTAGTTTTTTAGAAACTAGATTCCATTCTACACACTTTGAAAAAAAAAATGTTTTGATTTTAGATTAGTTTTCAGTTATTTCTAGGGGGAGCACATAGATATTTCACATTTTTGGGATGTGTCTAGTTAAAAAATTCATTAAAAAAAATACACATTATAAAATTACCTAAAAAATCTAGGATAAAATACATAGTGTTAAGTAACTTTTGACTAGAGCGATTAAAGAATTTTAAAAAAAAGGTTAAAATTTTAGGGGGGCCACACTTTGTACTGTGTTATGTTTTTTTGGAATAAAGAGTACCACTTTTTGTGGCCCCCATTTTTGAGAACCTAAAACTAAACCATTTTGAAAAAAAAATTAGTAGTTTAGAAACTAGATTCAAAGGACTATGACTTTTGTTTTTGTCATATCTTAAAATTTTGAGCCTAACTATCTTCAAATTCTTGTTGAAGTTCAGAAATTATTGATTTCAGGAAAAAGGTGTCCACTTAGACTCCCATTTTGGCACCACAACTTGGTGCACTTACCCATAATAAAGGGATGCGTGAGTCTTGGAGTGTTTCTTAGCCATTAGGAGGTCAATTTGGGTCCTGAGGACCATGCATTATTACTTGTCCAAATTTGCTAGGGGAAATGCAAATATTATCATTCTTGCTAAAAGTGACCTTTGTGCATCTAGAGAGCTAGATTGGACAAGGAAGAGGTGGAATTGTGGTTTCATATCGTGGATGACATATTCAAATATTTTTCAAAGTTTTAGAAGGCCTTGACCAAGCTTGGTCCATGTAGTGAAAAGGGTGTCAAGTTGTATGACAACTTTGCAAAAATTGTAAAAGTTGTCATGACAGCTTTTATTACAAAAAGTGCAATTTCAAGAAGGAGGTTGTATAACTACCTCAAAGTGGCTGGAACATGGGAATTAATTCCATATAAGGCATCCCTCGACCTTGAGAAATCGTTGGATGACATTGTGGAACAATTTTGTGTAATGAGCGACACTATTTTCATGTTATTTTGATGATAGTATGACATTTAGCTTCTTGAGGGTATTAGATGGATTGATTTCCATATAATTATACCTATTTAATGTGTTGGTAAATGTTATTAGTTGATCTTTTGTGTTATTAGGTAGGTTATTGAATCCATTTCAGTTCCTTTTTATAAATTATTTAGTTTTTGCTTCGTTGTTGTCGTGAATCAAATAGTTAAGGAAAATGGAGTCTTAACTTAGCTTTCCACCATGTGAATCGTATGGTCTCTTAGAATGTGTGAGAAAAATCCTTGTATTATAGGTAGGCAAGTGCTTGGTCCTTGGATAGAAAGTTTGGCCAAGTTTCAATGATACCCTAGCCAAGCCAAGAGAGCATGGTTAGGGATTACAGAGACTAAAACAACAAATGAGGGTATTGAATGCAATGAATATTTTAGTCCAAGTGGATAAAGAGAAGGACATAAGAGAGGAGTAGTTTTGTGCCAAGGGCGACCTTCTGGTGACATGTTTTGATGGGGATTGGAACAAACCCTTGTGTTTTCTATCAACAAATTAGCAAACCCTTGATTTTTGACTTAAAATCAACATCCCACTATATGGATAGGTTGGGGAAGTGAGACCATATGAATCTCAAAGGTCTTCCAAAAGGGCATCTAGATATGAAGTTAGTTTCCCACCTCATTAAGCCTTTTCTAGAGTTGAGAGCTAAAAGTTGAGATTAGATGCCTAATTGCTTGTAGCCCTTCTAAGCCTAAATTGGAGCACCTTTTTGAAATAGGTATAGGTTTTAATGGATTTTTGGTGGATGAGAATTTTAATGAACTTAAAACCCTAGGGGAAATCCTCTCCCTTCATGTTGAGAAAATTGTGACCATATGTGGGTGTCTGGTGTAGGTGAGCCATTAATGCATCTAAGGAGTATTGTTAGGATGAGTCAAAGTTCTACATTGGCATGGGCAAGCTAAAAGAGGAAAGGATTGGAGTTGTGATCTTTCTAAGTTATGATTAGTAGAAGAACCATGTGAAGCTAGGGAAGAGGCCTAGAGGAGATCCCAGGAGAAGTTAGGGTTAAGAAGCAAGACTTGTCCTCACATCAGTACTACAAATGCCTATTGCCATCTCCTATGAAGTATGATATATAAATCTATTGAAATTTTCTTCTCTAATTCTAAAGAAACCAATTTATGATTTTCCATCATGTTCACCATGGATTCTTCAATATTATATCTATCCTCATCATTTAGTTTATTATATTTTACATAACTAAAACATGATAATCCTACAGAGCTACGTATGTCGGCACATACCTCATCAATGATTTTTTCTCTTCTATGTATATGGTTGGCTCATCTACTTCTATTCTCTCTGCATCATCATCTTCTTTTTCCTTCTTAAATAAATTTCTCCTCTTTTTTTGGCTCACAAGGGCTTGAGGTTTTTCCTTTTATGTTCTTGAGTGGCTCAGTTTAGTAATAGTCACTACTCCTTTCTTTAGTATTAGCTAAGTGCTCATTGTTGTTGCCTTGGTCCTTGGTTTAGTTAGTGGTGGAGGAGATAGGGGTGCCACTACTATCCTCTTTGAAATTTCCTTTTCTTTAGGCTTAACAATTTTAGCCTTCTTGGTCGATGGAGTCACATCAACTATGGCTTTACCCTGATCACTTTCTCCTTCTTCCTCTTTCTCATCACCCATATCATTCTCTTCATCTTATCCAAGGCCTTGTGTGAGCTACAAAGGTTCTTTTCCGTTGCTTGTGTGCCTAGTTTCTCCTCTAGGTATTCAAATTTTTATTCTTTTCTTCTCTTTGGAAGCTATTTTGATATCAATAGTTATTCTTGCCTTAACTTCTTCATACTTTCCAAATGGTTTTGTTTCAGTATCAATCTCTTCTTTTAGTAATGCAATAATGTTTTCACTTGTTGTGTCACTATCAACTTCATAATCAAAACCTTTTAGCCAGGCCTTCCTTAGTTTTACTGCCTATACAAATGTGTTATTTGTATCTACTAGAATACATAAATCATTACAACATTTTATTACTAACTTCATTGATATCCTCATTCTCTTTCCCATTCTCCACTTAAACTCCTCCAAATATGTATGCATTATATTCTCAAAATTTTCTCCTAACTAAGTAATATACACACTGATTTATCTTGTCGCTAGTTTATATTGCTCACAAAAAATATTTCCTAGGAAAATAATTTTATACATAAAAGAAAATACACATAACAAGTGATCCAAACTTACACATAGATTTATTTATCTTTCTGACCTATGTCACATTTTCTACTAGTTACAATCTCTACAACTTATCAAGATCATAATCATGATTCTTCATGACAATCTTTCACACTTGGTTAAATTCCATACACGGTTCACTTTCTAGTCTACTTGATTGGTAGAATTTGTGAGAAATCGCTCTCACTACAAATTTAATCATTGGATGTGTTATGGTTGAGATGGACATTGCTCATCCATTTCACTTAGTATTTGTGTTTTCATGGATTTTTTTTTGGCTTAAACATTGCGTGTTATTTTTCTTATCAAACGTCAGATACCCTGTGACCTTGTGAATCATCTTCTTTGAAATCTTTGTAGGTCTATTGTCTATCCATAGTTCCATGTCATGGATCCTTCTTAGCACCACCTTGATCCATTTTATCTTAAAGTTCTTTGGAAAATCTAGGGCCCAAGTTAACCCTTTTCTCTCAAAAATCTTAAATTCATCCTTCAAAACTCCTTCATTACATAATTTGTCAAATACTCCATGGATTTCATAATCAAAAACTTCTCCAATTTTTCATATATAAAAAATTAATACATTGTGAATCAGAATAAATTTTGGTGGTATCAAAGATAACCCACCCATTGAGTCACCCATCATTGCGATCTCAGGAATAACACAACATTTAGGTGGAAGACATGTGTCACTCTTCACTAGTTGAATGTTTCTTACCTCTATCCCTAGGCTCTTTTCTACTGATGATGAAGCTATCATATTTATTCACTAGGGTTTGAATACTTCTTTCTTTTGAATAACTTGGTACCACTCAAGTCTTTTCTTGATCAAACTTCTATCTCAAATCTACTCTAGATCTCCTTGAAATCTCTTTTTCTAATCATTGAAATCACTCAGTGCTCTTGAATTCTATATGCAAGGTGTGAAAAATGTATTCAATTTTAAATATATAATCTCTTTTTCTCATGTTAGGGTTTCAATTAATTTTGTGTACTTTGGGAGGTGAAAGCCAATTGTCTCAATTGATATTGTACCTTTTGAACTCGGTTCCCACTATATAGCTCGACCTCTTCCTTCTAACTCAGGTTGCACACTAGTTTGGCATTTGACGTACTCAATCCATATTGCAATGCTTAGTTGATATAAAAAATTCTACTAATGTTTGATACTCATCATATAGATCTTCTTTTTTGCCTATGCTCTTCATAGATATGTTCTATTGCATCTATTCTTATGTAGACATGAACTTTATCACATTTTATGTTAGGAACTAATGTAAGAAATATTATTGAGTATAGAGCTCCTTGCACACCTTACATGATTAGTTTGAGATGATGTGATCACCTTCTCTATTGGATTGGGTGATCTCAACTCCATTCATTCCATTGTTTCCATCTTCTACCTTTTTCTTCCAGGTTTGATTCATCTCCTTGTTTTTTTAATGTCAATTTTTCCTTTACCCTTGATGTGATCATGATTTGATTATGATGCTTGGTTCCCACAATTTTTTCTTATATGTCTAAAATTGTGATATTTGGAACATACATTGTTAGGTGCATAATTTTTCCTTTTATTGGTCCAATAGGGCATTGTTTGTGATCTACATTCATATGCTCTGTGTCCATACTTTTAACAATTGTAGCAATAACCTTCAAATCTAGGTTTAGCAGCTATGTTTTTCATCCACGATCTACATTCATGTATTTGATGTCTTTTCTTCTTGCAGTAAAAAAATAATGACCAATAAAATTAGGTTTAGGATTTTGCATACCATTTTTCTTCTACAAATGTTTGTAGTATGACCAAGTTTTCCACAGTGATAACATGTAGGCTTGCCTTTTGTCTTGAATTTCTCATATCTCTAGTCTTGGATGATTCTCCTTTCTTGGTGACTGAATGTCTCTTTGCATGCCCTGATCCAAAAGTGTTTCCCTATGACTTGGGTGATCTTAGAAGTTCTTCAAAGTATTTTATTACTTCATTATGCTTGTTCAGTTTTTCCTCACGTTCTTTCTCAGTCTTTAGTTCATTTCTTAGTAAGTCATTCTATGATCTTAAATTTTCTATCTCCATATCTTTATGTTTAGCTCCTCATGTGAAAGCATCAGCTGATTCATCATATCTACTTGAGTATTTTGAAAATTTTGGACATTAGATGATCTTTCTTCAAGTGTGATTATCATATGTCTTTTGTCTTTCTCAACTACAACCTTGTATTCTTCATCTTTCTTCTTTTGTTTAGTCACTTCACATATCCTTATTGATTGGATCTCATGTTCTCTTTTTAGTCCTACAACTTCTTTATTTAGGATATTGTTCTTCTCTTGTAGATATGTGATGAATGCATCATTTCCACTTGAAGTTATAGTTTCAAATAGTCATGTAGTGTCAACTTCTCCATAGTTATACTCCTTTATTTAAATGGCAAACTCCTTCCTCCTTTTCAAGGATTTCTATAGTTCTTGTCTTGTTGTTTCAAGTTTTTGGAGTATGAGTTGGGTGTGAATCACTTGATTTTCAATAACCTTCCCTAATATATAAGCCTTCATCTCTATGATCTAAAGTCCCAAGTTGTTATACTTCTTCAAGAGAAACTTTTCTCTAATACCAATTTTTGGAAGTCTTAATTGGAAAACTAAGATACTAAGATGGTGGGGTGAATCAGGATCTATAACACTTTTATCTTTTAACACAACTTAGTGCATTCACCACATTTACCATCTCATATCTAATGCATGCATAACATAACTTGTAAAATCAAATCCTATAACATGTAGATCTAACTATCAACCAAATGCATGAAATGGAAACATGTAATGCAAAGATTTGGTTACCTAGAAACCCTCCAAGGTGAACGTAAAAGTGGGGTGGGGATGACACTGACAAATCTTCACTACTACAATAATAAAGTTAAATAATTAGGGTTACAATTTGATCACTTTTGATGATCTATCTTGTGAGGGGTCTTCCCTATTAAAGGCATTTGATACAATTAGGTCTCACATTGTGAGATGATGTTACACTTACAATAAAGTAAGAACTCAGTTAAGAGATTTACAAAGGTCCGTTAAATCCACTCTGTTAAGAGATTATCTTTGATTCAATTTGTTAAAATTGAATCAGTACCTAACCCTCAATTTTCTTCTAATAAGTTGGTTTCAAATCTCCTCTTTTCAATATGATATGATCTCTAATATGATATAGCTTCGTTGTTTCATCATTGCTTCAAAAGGTCACTTCCTCTATTCTTATAATTGAATTCTTTTACCTTCTTTACAATGTTTGCACTATCACCTTGATCTATGATTGCACAAATAGCTTGCTCACTAATTTTCACCATATTTCAAATAGAATTTTGATCTAATCTATTTTAGAAATCTCTAAAAAACATTTCTAGATGCTTCCACTTTGCCTCAAATTGACTACTCACCAACCATAGAGATTCATGATCTACATCATAAAACATGTAATAGTCTCTCTAACAACCTCTACAAATATTAAATGTCTTGTCCATGTCAGCTTGAAATGGTTTACCTCAAAGCTTTCATCATTCTTGACTTGAATGTCAATCGTGTGTAGCTTGGCACAAACTATTTCTAATACTCCGTGTTCACTATTCTTAATGTTGTCACTCAGTCTCTACTATACTCAACATTCACTTTGGTTTGCCTACTTGGTAATCATTATGCTTGGCTGGTACACTAAAAATACTCAGCAACCAAAGACTTTCTCGGCTCCTATAGAGCTCCGCATGTACATGTTTATTTACAAGTCTATCACATGACTCAGCCTATATAGAGTAATTCAATCACAGTGATGATTGACTAAATCTACCTTATATATGACAAAGTGTTTAACAGTAATAGACAATAATATTTAGAGATACCAACAATAAGGACACTCAAGTTATAGATAGCTACACCCAAGCATCAAATAGTACAACCTAAGCAAGAAGATGAACCTCTACCAAGTGAAGAAAATATTGAAAATCAAAGACTTGAACATGCATTAGCCAAATATGTGAGGAAGACCAATTCACCAAAATTAATTATTGGAGATATAAGTGTAGGAGTACAAACAAGAAGCAAGATAAGAGAAGGTACATGTTTAATAGCTTATTTTGAATCAAAAATAATAAAGTATGCATTAGATTATGAATGTTGGTTTAATGCTATGAATGAGCAAATTTATCAGATTGAGAAAAATAACACTTGGACACTAGGACCGAAACCTACTAATAAAAATGTGATTGGAACCAAGTGGATTTTAAGAAATAAGCTGAATGAAAATGGAGAAGTAGTAAGGAACAATGCAAGATTGGTTTACAAAGGCTATGCGCAAGAAGGAGAAAGAGATTATGGTGATAATTTTGTACCTTTGGCAAGTTGGAAGGAGTAAGAACAGTACTAGCCTATGTTACATACAAGAAGTTCAAAGTATATCAAATGGATGTTAAAACTACATTTCTAAATCAAATGCATAAAAAGGAAGTATATATTGAGCCATTTGAAGGATATATTGAACCTGAAGAGAAGAACATGGTCTACAAGTTGAAAAAAACATTGTATGGATTGGAACAAGCCCCTAGAGCATGGTATGAAATATTAAACTCTTATCTGATAAAAAGATTGGATTTTTTAGAACAAGTAAAAACAATACTCTATATTTGAAAAATGATACTGAGGATATGGTATTGATTTTTGAGATATTTGTTGATGACATAATATTTGGAGGAAATGACATGTTGAGTAAGACATTTGTTGAATAAATGAGTATTTAATTTGAGATGTCTATATTTAGTGAGATTAAAAAAATTCATTGGATTACAATTTCATCAAATAATGAAAGTTGTATATGTTACCTAGTCTAAGTATGTGAAGAAAATCTTTAAGATATTTGGGATGGATGAGTCAAGACTAGTTGTTACACCTATGATGACTGGAGTAAAACTATCAAAAGAAGACACTTCCGTTGAGGTTGATTAAACACTATAAAGATTTATTATTGGAAGGCTACAATATGGTGTGCGTAGCAAACCAAAAATTGTAGTAGCAGTTAGAATTGTTGCAAGATTTTCATCTAATCCAAAGGAGACAAATATAACTGTTGTGAATTTGGATATTTAGATATCTTAAAGAAACAAAAGATTATGGCCTATGATATAAACAAGAGGATGACTTTAGTCTTAAAGTCTACAGGGATGTTGATTAGGCTAGAAATGTTAATGACAAAAAAAGTACAAGTGGTGGAGGTTTTTTTAAAGAGAAAGGTCGATTACATGGATACAAAAGAAACATAGTTGTATTTCATAATGTACTGCTAAAGTTGAATATGTTTCTTTTGTAATCAATTGTTCAAATATTGTATGGATTAATAAATTATTGGAAGGGATACAAGAAGAAGTAACTAAGCTTGTTACTATTTAATGTGATAATACAAGTGTCATAAACATTTTAAAATTTTGATGATGCATGCAAAGAAAAAAACACATATCAATTGAATATCATTATTGAGAGAGAAACTATAAGAGAAGTAAGTGAGCCTTGAATATGTGAAGTCTAAGGAACAAATTTCTAACATCTTTACCAAGCCACTACCTAAGGATGTTTTTAAGTATCTAAGAGATAAACTAGGGCTCTTGTCCCTATCAAAAATTCACTAGGTGAAGAGGCATGTTGCATCAATTCATGGATGAATTATAATATCTTTATGGAGTTGATACACAAGTTTTTACACTTTAGGAATATTTATGAAGTAGTGAAAATGAATGTGGTGAAATTGATGCAATCAGTATATGCAAGGTACAAGGATAACTACAAGGTTTTATAAGTTTCATGATGAAATTTATAATGACCTTTGGCATTGTTGTCAAAGGGAGGAGAGTAGTCAAAAATGAGAGAGAAACAAGAGATGGTTGAAGGAAAAGATTACAGTAGAGTACCATATCTTTAGATTGATGAAGAGGATTTGAAGAAAGTATGACGATAATATAAGTGATATATAGGGTATTCAATGAGTACTTGAATGAATTGGACAATGATAATGTAATATTGGTTTGATTATTTTATAATCATGTACTATTGCAAGGTATTGAAGAACACAAGCTTAATTGAGTGACAAGGTTAATGAAGGGAGACTGTATTCACCATGAACATAGTGCTTCCTAAGTGATTGGAAAAGAAAAAGAGAAACATAGTGTCACCCAAGAAAGTTAGTATTAACTAAGTGTTATGTTACTCGAGTAAATTTTATGTTTTCCAAGTGACACTTGGATGAACAAGTTTAAAAATTGGAATCAAAGGCCGACTTGTCATGAAAGTTTAGAAAGTTTGAGATTGTCCAAGGCATGAATCAAAGTTTGTTACAAGATCGACGATTGAAAAAATTCAAGAAGGATCTAATGATCGAGATTGAAGAAGGATAAGGATGTGCACAATGGTTTATGCAAGTTATATTTTATAGAGCATCTAGATTCATTGTATGAAGTTTTCGAATCTGGAAATTTTGCATGAACCTAAGATCAACAATGATTGCAATTTTAAGACAATTTTAAGACAAGGAGGAGAAGAAGACAATTTTAAGCTATTGGTTGCTAATTTGGAAGCTGGTGATATTGTTGAAAAATTTGTTGTGAGTGTAAATTTGAAGAAAAAAGAGTAAAGAGTTGAGCCAGCTAAATAAAGAAGTGAAATGAGAAAGAGAAGGTATGAATCAGCCAAGTCAAAGTACAGAGTGTAAGGAGATCCAAGAGAGAGGTAAGATAGAGAAAGACCAAGAATAGAGGTCTGAACAAACAAAGGTAGTTGCTAGTCTTAACATGTCATTTTTATTACTACTATTTAACCATTGTAGAAGAAAATATCAAAATTACCGAGTGGATCTAACAAGTTTGTGAAGTCTTATATGGTAGCATCGATTAGTGGTGTTTGTAAGTCCTTTAAATTAGGCCACTCCTTTTAGTCAGGCACAGAGAGTGATAAGGTATAGATGATCTTTTGGTGAAATCTTCTAATAAGGTCCCACTAACAATGTGTATATAATCTTTAACAAGTTTGGCTCCTAGAAGACATCACTTCAAAAGAGTGAAAATTTTGGTTTGCCGATCTCGGGTGGTTTTTTCCTTCATAAGGTTTCTACATTAAAATTATGGTATCAATTATGTGAATTTTGTTTGTATTGCAAGTTTTTAAAAAATATGTTTTATAGTTTACAACAACTCGGTAGTGAATAAGTTTAAGATTTGTAACAACTAAGTAATTTTATTGATACTCGATAATGCAAGGAAAAATGAGTTAATAGTTTGAATGAAAGAAATTGACCTAGTCGATTAATGTTTACATCGAGTGATTTCTGATAAAGTTTATGACATTTTATCGACATTAAAATGTTTGAAGGAATTGTATGCTAACTGAACATAAATGATTCACCCCCTTCTCAATTATCTAATACACACAAAAAAATATAAAATAAACGTATAACAATACTAATGTAGAGGAAATACATTACCTTCCTCTACATTACCTTATATACTCCATGGGACACATGCTCATAGCTCAAAGCTTCCCTTTGATCATGTTCCCATCCTTTATTAGAGTGTGGGTTAGTCCTACCGAGAGTAACGGATGCTTGCCATTGTCCTCGTTCATACATCTTTATGTTTGTTCCTTTGTGTGACGAGTGTATCATGTGATCGCTCCCATTGTCCATCGATAGTAATGAAAGAGTTACAATGCATGAATGGGTATAGACACCATCTGTTCGAACATAGGCTTTTCAAAGTACAATTTCAACTTCGCTAAATTTTCCTCGCATTTGTTACAAAATCTTCAGCGTTAATGAAGTACACATTCCTCCGGCTATAGTGATTTTTCCTCAGTCATCAAACATAATTCTTCTTCTCTACCACGCAAACGTCTTCATCACTAATTATTGTGTACCTCCAATGTGGAGGCAATCGAGTAATTTGTACCCTATGCAATTGATGGTTGTCCTTTGTAGACTCCCTTGGTTGGCATATGGGGTATGTGATTAGAATTCCTAAAGTCAAATATAATTATTACTCCTCCACCTCAAGTTTATTAAATCGTACCTCCTCCTCCTTGGTATTAGCATTGAATATGATCTCTTTCTTTTGTATTGCATGTACTGTATTCAACATATTCTCTATTGTAGTACTTAGGAAATCTGTTTCCTATTATCCACTATTATAGTGTAGAGTGGGTTCTCTCCTCTCTTATAACATTATGTTGTCCTTATAATGTTCCAGGCAGGTTAATTTCTTTAAAAAAATGTATTAGACACAAAATAAGGTCAAACTATTTTTTTCCAAATTTATGAAAAATGTGATTTTTTTCCAATTTTGTTGTTGTTTTCAACTACAAACTATGCAAATCATGAAAATCAAATGTTGAAATTGTTTTCGATTTTTTGAAAATTGATCAACTATTCAACTTGTAAGGAAGATAGCCCTGTGCATAATGTTCTAGGTATTATGAAATTTTATGTTGTCTTTTATTTTTCTATTTTCTACTTCCAGCTAAATTTTCTTATGTTTAAAATAATTCAGACTTTCAATACCATTGCTTCCTTTACTCATATTTGATGACCATCGTCCAAGTCCCATTATAGGTGACAATTGGCAAAAATAACTTGTGAAAAATTATGAATTAGATGTATCATTCCCAAATATGTTAGACATTGATTATATGGTACGTATGATATCGAAGTTGCCACCAATATTACACATCGATTATCAACTTGTTTTCTCCTTGCATTGATATGATTTCAGTGACTCAAAAATCTACTCGAGTTGGCCTACAAACCATCCATTATCATTTATCAACATTTTTAAGGTATCTCTTTTGCTATTATTGATTCTACTAGCTCTATGGTGGTTCGTTCTCCCAAATAGATCGATGTGTTTCTTAACTTTTCTGATCACCTTCAAATATATACAAACACATGTAAAGTTGTTCAAGTTGGTCTGTGGCCTTGTCAGGTTTCTATGTGTTCGAATGGAAGTTATTTATTTAAACATGTAACGCATTGTCCTCTGGAGCCTGGATAATACGTAGGAAGGGAAACAGGGCATGGGGCGTCACAGCCTCCAACTCGGTCTTGGCATTGCCAAACAAAAGGTTTCAAATTCTATTAGATATGTAGACAATTCTGGTTTATTAGAAATTTAGAAATATATGGCACCATTCCTTCCAAAATCTGGTCTCGCAATTTGGTTCCATTGAAATAATTTCAAAGTTGGGATTTATTATCATATTCCCTTCCTCCCAATTGATCAAATATAAGGTCCATTTCGAATATAATAACCGTATTTTATATCTAATTTCTATTATCCATTCTTACATTTGCAACCTGTTCTAATATCATGTTGTTTTTATGAGGACCATTGAGAATGTAATAATACTATAATTTAATTTTGGTATGTGTGTTCTAAAAGAAGAAAAATCTTGACTTACAATGAGTACAAGCCATCAAGCGATACGTCCCTTCATGGGACATATTTGTTTGTTTAATTGCTAATTAATATAATAGAAAATCATAGTTATATTAGTTTCTCTCATATATAATGAATATGCATATATAAAATATATCTTAGACATAATAAAATATATAGATTTATTCGACTGAAGCTACCAAACATTAACAAAATAATATACCAATTTAATAGAATAGGGAACATTTCAACAAACATATTTGATTAGAAAATAAATGTTGATTGAGACATTACAAATTTGAATGAAGAAGTAATAAGGCATGACATGAATCAAGAAAGTTAACACAAACAAAAGAAATCACTGGCTAAAAATGAAAATCTCTTAGAAAAAGAGGAAACCTTTTAGGAAAATATGAATCCTTGAGGAAGAGAAAAAAATATAATTCTTTCACAATATTACTAAATATTAAGGAACACTTAATATGATAATTAAGATAAAAATCCATTAGGAAATATTGTAGAAGATAAAAAAGAACTAGAAAAAAGAATTTGTGACTATTTACTATAATATCGTAAATGATTTTGATGCCTTTAATCTAAAAGGTAAAATAAACATTACTGTCCTAAATTGCTAAACTAGCAACTCATCAAGACAACTAATGATAAAATAGGGGGAAAAATCACTAATAAAAGTTAAGGAGGTTGTATTTCAACTACACTTGGATAAATCCCTTGGGCCTAATAACTTTAATAAAAGAAAAAGTTAACATCATTCAAGAGTAGAACCATGGGAGGAAATAAAAGGTAATCATAGTTCTATACTATTCTATCTGAGATTAACACTTTCTTGACATTGACTCTGATAAAAAATAATTATGAGGAGATACATGATTTAAGACTAATTGCTTTATGTAACTCCATTTATAAAATCCTCTTTAAGGCCCTTAGAAAATAGACTAAAAAAACTTTTTTGAGCATCTTTTTATGAGAACATATAAAATTTTTCCTAAATAGATAATTTGTAAAATACTTACTATTACTAAAGAAATCACTTACACAAGCCAAAGCAACATAGAATCATGTATCAAGCTCCTAAAAGACTGCAGTGGGATTTGGCGTTGGACACCCCCTCCCTCCAAACCCCCTAGGTGGACCAAATATGAAATAGGCATCATCTTGGAATGTTGGTTCAATTGTGACACAATTTGACAATTCCAAAGTCTTGGCTAGAAAGAAGACAGTGTGGTACCTTGCCACCCCCCAGAGTCTTGGATCAAGCTAAATTTTGATAGTTTGGCCATGATGGGCACCATTGCAGCAAGAGGTGTCCTTTGTAATAGTATGGTAGAAATGGTGGTTGCCTATACTGGAAACTACGGAGGAGGCTCTAACAACGAAATGAAAGCACTGACACTCCTGTGGGGGTTGACAATTGCAAAAGCTTGGGGAGTTAATAAGCTTTTCATTCAGGGGAACTCTATGTTAATCATTAAGGCTGCTAAGACTGAGGGTCAGAGAAACTGGTTGATTAAAGTTATAATCGATAAAATCCAAAGGTTGATGAAAGATTACCATGAGATCCATGTGGCTCACATATATCAGGAAGGGAATGGCGTGGTGGATGAGCTGGCCAAATTTGGACATGGTGTCATGTGATTAGTAGAATGGGAGGACATCATATTGTTGTTTTCATCAATGCAAGTTGTGATGGAAAGGGAGTGTAGCCTTAATAATAACATGTGAATAATAAAAATAGGTGGGAGGCCTTCAATGTTTTGCAATGTCGTGAGGACAAGGTGCTCCATAAAGGGATTGTTTGGAAAGATTGTATGATGATTTGTAGTAATGTTTTGATTTCCATGAATATTGATTACTCCCAAAAAAGGACGCAGAGGGAAGATTTAGCAAGATGTAGAGAATGATCTATTAATGATTAAAAACACAAGTTGTTGAATTCCTGCACAAACTATAGCTAATGATGGTCATTTTCGGATGGAAAGAGATCACTCACACATGCTGCGAGGGTGGTTTTTCATTTTTCAGGAAACCTTGTGGAATAATAATGGTTATGCATTGCCTTTTTCATTTTAATAATGGAAGCTTTTAATTTTATATTCGGAAACTACCAAACTTGCAACAAGGCTATGTCATCTAGAGAACCGATGGTTGGTTTGGGTGATGGCACGAGCACTACTAATCACATTGAGCTAGTGGCTATGGAGGAATGTATCCATAGCAGTGAGGTGGCAATGGTTTACTTGCAGAAGGAAAACCTCTTACCTTATATGGAGGGTATGGTGAAACATGGTGAAAATGTCTCAATGCAGTTCTTCTAGACTTGGAAGAGCAAAAAGGTGACTGTCAATGGAATGTGATTTGAAATCTCAGAGGAAACCATTACAAGGGTTGGAGAATTTACTATGGAAGGAAAGAACTAGCAGAGGCTTTTCATTTTGTATTCAGTAACTGCCAAACTTGCGACAAGGCTATGTCATTTGAAGAATTGATGGTTGGTCTAGGTGACGACATGAGCACTAGTGATCGCATCGAACTAGGGGGTGTGGAGGAATGTATCCATAACAGTGAGGTGGAAATGGTTTACTTGTAGGAGGGTGGCCTCTTACTGTATATAGAGAGTATGGTGAAGAACGATGAGAATGTCTTGATGCAGTTCTTCTAGACTTGGAAGGATAGAAAGGTGACTATCAATGAAATGGGATTTCAAATCTAAGAGGAAACCATTAGAAGGGTTAGAGAATTTATTACGAAAGGAAAGAATTGGTAGAGTCGGGCCAAGGTTAATGAGGAAGCTAGTTTGTAGAATTTTTTTTGTTTCAAAGAGGAACCAATACAAATGCATGGTGGGTTTTCATGGGAAACCCTTCCTAAGCCTTGGGATGTCATCTTCTATGTGATTATGCAGTATAATGCGTTCGAGGACTACTTCCAGGTACTCTATTGTTACCATTTCCCTATTTTGAATCACTTTAGGAATCTGGATCACATTTCCTTCACATTTCTATTGTTGCATTCATGAGAAGATTGTATTTATGAGGTTAGGATGAAACATGAGGAGGGTAAAAATTTATGCATTATCCATCAGGGGCTCATGAACAAAATGTATATCTAGCATCTAGCCCAAAATCCACCGCTCTTAGTTAACTCTTTGGCTTTTATCACCCCAAGTCTCCTTGGACCCTAGCCTTGGCCCTACCCATAAGAAATTCAAGAAAACCCTTAGCCCTGAGGTTAAAATTGACCCTAACATTAAAATTAGCCTCATAGATTTAGATTCATACACTTGGAAGGGTATTCAAAGTACCAGGAAAACCAATAAGCATCTCTAGTTAGAAAATCTTTGATTCTTCCGAAAGTGATGTCAAACTTACAAGAAAGAAGAGACTGCCTCATGTTACCAAGCATGCCCCCACCTCTCTTAGCCCTTCCCATATCTATGACACTCTTAAGTCTACCCCAGTTAGAAGCTAGGGTAATGATCTATCACATCCCCAAGGAAAGATACCCCAAAAGGTGTTGGGAAGAAAGTCAAGCATAGACATAGTAAGGTGGGGTTGCAAAGGCTTGGGCAATCTATGAGGGACCTGGCAAATTATTAAACTAGTATCTACCAAAAATTTGACACTTTGATTGAGTTTTCTACCAAGGTCATGCACTCCATAGCTACAACCATTTACTTTTACCAAGTGAATAAAGAGGAGAAGGACCTGGGCAAGGTTAATGAGACAATCTAATCCATCTATGGGTTTTTGGTGGAGGACTGGCTAAAGACCATCCTGGACAAACTGGTTAAGGTGATAGTGGAGCATGTGGAGAAGGACATGCATGAGGAAAAGGAGGACAACCATCAGTAGGAAGAGGGTAACTAGCCCTAGTTCTAGTGTTTATTTTTATTGTTTTTATGTTCATGCCTATGAACTTGGTACCCCATGGGGTTTTACTTTTTGTGCTTAGGTCAATTAATGGGACTAATAGTAGCGATTTGTTTAGGTTTTTTTGGTTTATTTTATAATCTTTTCTGCATATTATTTTGAGGTCTAATAGTATTATTAACTTGGCTCTAGAAATGGAGTATTAGATCAGGGGCATACCATGCCAAGGTAAGATGGATACGAACCAGACTAGGCCAAGCATTCTACTAGATTACCTGAGGATCACATGACTAAGAATTCTGGCCCAATGACTTTGTATGTAGGCCCATGATTCCATACGACTCCCTTTTCAAACTTCCAACAATCTACTCCTTTTATCTAAAGAAAGACTACATACATGCAGGGGGGCCATGGTGGCCAGTTGAGTAGTGGACATTGGGGTGGTTATTTGCATTCTTTCTCCTCATAGAGCAAGGTTCCTCGATTGAGCACAAGGATCAAGCTTCCCAAGTCCTCCCTAGTTAGATTAGATTGATTGGCCCATCTCCCTATCTTTGGCCAGAAAAAAGGCCATATTCCATTATGCAAGCAAAATTCACCCTTATTTTATGAAGTTTAAAGTTGGTATTGGTTATATGACTGGGAGGTAACCTCTAGTTGATTCTTCATCCTTTTTGTACTTTAAGGCTACCCCCCTATCTTTTTGGCTAGTATATAATACTTCAAAAACATAGAATCATGTATAATAATTAATTTGATTTTCAAAAAAGTACACATGGTCTCATTTGAAAATTAATTTTCAACTAGAGAGTACTATTTTATATATTATAATATCTATTATTTATCCTAATAATGTGGATTCCCCAAAAAAAATAGAAAATAACGTGACAAGTCTTTGAACTTAGTGTTGATTTATAATATACCATGACCTATTGGTTAAGAGAAATTAGAAAGATAAAGTGATAGTTGTTCAATTTGCAAGTCTTCTTATTTGATTGATGGTTGATAGTTATGTACTTTGTAATGCCCCGCCAAGGGATCCAAGAATTAACCTAGAATTTCACTAAGTTTTCCAAACAATTTTTTTTTTTTTTTAAACATGAAAGATAAACCATTCACAACTTATACATAGTAATGGAAGCAATAGAAACAAATCAAATGAGAGTAAACATAACATAACATATTACATTCTTTAAGGATCTCTTAACGTTGAATCACATCTAAATTGACCATTCATCTAACATCACATCCTTATGAAATAACAATGATACATCCAACATTCTTAAACCATATACAAGTGTCCTTTTTAGTAGTTACATTATAGTTTAGCTCATCAATCATTGTACATGTCAAAGAGTATGAAAGGCTTAAAAGAATAAACATCTGTGTAAATAAAGTACATCATCATCCAATATTAATCCATGATGCAATTAAAGTAAATGAAACCACATATCATGCATGATAAATCATCATAGGGGATAACCATAAATTACAAACATAACTAACTAAGTTCACGGTTCCTCCCAACCATAAATAGCATCATTAGACCATTGTGGATCCTAGCCATCCCTCCGTGCATAACATTCCAAAGCACCAAAGAGATCATCAGTATTATCATAGTAGGAATGTCACTCCTAAATCATACTACATCATATGCAGAAAGTAATCTAACATGCAAAGTAAAATATAAGATAACATCATCTATCATATGCAAATCATCAATATAAGAAACATACCAGTAAATACATCCATCATAAGGTATATCATCTATCATAATGATCCAAGAACAGAATGAAGATAAATACCGACTAAGAATACTCCAACCACGGTGTCTCAAATGGATCTCAAATGATAAGAGTGAAAAAACACTACCACCCGACCACGTGGAACCTAAGTGGTCCACTCCCACCATGCTGAGGAGATAATCCCAAGTCCCAAATAGGCTATCAAAATCACATAGCATAAAAATACTCTCTAAGTCCTGGAATCCTAAAAGTATACTAACTCAAAGGTTCCAATCACAAAAATTGACATCTACTTCCCAGAGGCACAACAATGACATGTAGGAAACCTACTATGCAAGCGGGAAAGTGTCATCGCATATATCATGTACAAGTTACCCTGGCAGTTAGCTAAACTCCACGGGTCCATACTGATCCTCATGTGGCCACTAGTATCCTCTCATACTGACGAGGCATACTATGGAATGCAAGGTCGCAACCATTCGTTCTCTCTACTCCCATCCTAGTCTGTACAAGCACTCGAGGCATGGGTGAGAACCAAAAACAATTATCTTTTTAGGTTCATTTAATCCTTATTTAGTGTGTAAATGTTATCACTTATTAACCAAACTTACAATGAGTTACCCTGGCAGCCACTTAGGGCCCCGGCCCCCATTGCAAGCCACTTCTCGACACTACAAGTATATAACCTACCCTAAGCTCATGGAATCATAAAATCACCCTAGTCCTATACAAGCGACTAGAAAGAAATACCAAAGGATAATCCACAATAAGAATCATCAAATATCCACAATAAAAGCATCAAATCTCCATGATAAGAATCATCAAATCTCCATAAGCATCTGAAAAGCATCCATAGAAAATCATGACCACAACAGTTCTCTATTGGAAACTGAAGGCATCACTAATAATCATAAGTATCCATTGGTTCTCAATAACCAAAATATATCTCAAAATAAATCACCATATCCATTGGTTCTCAACAAGCAATCAAGAATATCTCAAAATCATACTGATCGAAGACTCCAAAATGGTTGAGTCAAACATGACATCACCAAGAGATAAATCAACATTTCAGTCCCATCATGGGGACTAGAAAGTAATCCAAGGGTAACTGATCGATGACTCAAAAATGATTAGCTCAAGTGTCTCATACACATACATCTCAGCTTCACACATGAAGACTGATGAACAATAACAATCAGGAAATATAAACATTTCATAGAGCATACGATCACATTACCATGGTTGGGTTTAGAAAGATCGAGACCAAATAAGATCAACATGCCATCACATCTCATAACCCCCGAGCCTCTAGTAACAACCTAAGACTGGTCAACGCTAGTCAACCCAAAATCAAAAACAAGAAGCATAGAGAATACACGATCCAAACACATGTTTTGGTTTTGCTAAAATCACATACTTGAATAATGTGTGGAGTTTCAGTTTTAGTTTACCAGTACTTCAAGTGTATAGGATTTATCATTTGACCTACAAGTCAACCCGTTTGTTCCCCAATAGCATATTCTAAGAATAACTTAAGGGTAAATACTTTACTCATTAAATCATTCGAGACTTAATATAACTATTCGCTTTATTTGCTAAGATCAATGTTACTAATTGAATAACTCTTCCTTATCATTAATTCAACTTTTTCACATAATCAAAGGATCATTATTCGTTGTATTATAAGAGAACTAATTGTCAATATTCGAATAAGAAGATTATAACTTTATTAAAATGATCAATTAAATCAATAACTTAACCTAGATACACAATCCATGACCTTTTTAACATTCTAATAATACTTAATTAAAACTTAATTAAATATCACTAAAACTTAAGTCTCTTGATTAGTTCATTACTAACAACCATTTAAATGTCTAAAGTCATTATTCAAGTCATAGAATAAGACTTATCAACTTCGATATAAATAATTTACAACTTCGCTAAAAGAATCGATATTAGCATATCAATTAAAACTCTATACATAACTTAATTATTAATTAAATCTAATTAACTCTAATTAATTAATTAAATTCATAATTACATATCCATATCAATGGCCCAATGAATATCAGTCAATAATATCTTAATTGAAACTCTACTAAGAGTTTTCATAATTTAAATAACTCAATTGAACTTATCATTAATAGTAATTTGTTAAACATTATTTAAATGGTTATTAATAATAACCCATGTGATAAAAGTATTTTCCCATAACTCGATTAAATCAGTATTTAAGATGTATCTAAAAGTATACAATGTTGAAAAAGACCCCCATCATGTTCTACGAAAGACATATAGAAAATTTCGATATAAACAAATACAACTCAACCTCATTATCTAACCTTCATTCTAAAACCGATTAAATTGGTTTTATATTATTAACTAAAATAACAATATAAAACTCTATCACTAAACATTATTAATTAAATGATAATTTAAAACTTCATAACAAATTAAAAACTCCATTAAAAAATTATATATATATATTAATTAATAATTATAAATTATATAATAATTAATATATATAATAATTCAATACTTACAAACAATACTTATTAAAAATCTTATATAAAAAAAATGATATAACATATGCTTTCATTAAACATCATAATCAACTGTACTGCGATATAATAAATTGCATTCGCTGCAACCTATAGTGTCGTCTCATATGAGAGGCCTACCACGGCACTGCCATGGCAGTGGTCATCATGCAGCCTTTAATGGTTGCCGGTGGATCCACTGTCATGGACAGTGACCGCTGGTGGGGGTGGGGGGTGACTGCCCGCCCTCACCCAAATTTTATATATATATATATATATATACATTTTTTCAAAAATGCTTAATCATAAGCGATCCATATTCAACAGTCATGATTTTTGTTTAAAAAGGAACATTTTAAAAATGACATATGTATGTGTGTGTGTGTGTGTGTGTGTGTACAAATCATTAATCAGTATTACAGCATTATAAATATATAAATATATATATGTATATATATACATATATATTTATATATAAAAGTATGCAGATTTAATATATTTAGAAAGTGAACACATATATATAACTTTAAATAAGAATAGTTTTCAAATTCTTTAAATTAAGAATTTTCTCTTTAAAATAACTGTTCACTAACTTTACTCATTAATTCCATCTAATAGGTTGACTAAAACCTTTTTTTTTTTAAATTAATTTCTCAATTTGCTTCTAGTTCGAACCCAAGCCCGATTTAGATCTAGTTCCTCCTTAATTGGATCTAGGGTTTTCTATTTTTTTTCCTTTGCAACCAAATAAAATATCTAGATTCCAATTTCAAATTTAGGATTTAATCATAGAGAATATTTAAATACATATAACAGACACGATGAAGACAGGAAGAGAAAGAGTGCAAATAGAATATGTGATTATCACGAGTGCACCTGGACACTGATGCTAATTTTTCATGCCTCAGAAGTCCATAGAAAGTCCCTTCCTTCTCCAACATTCGCAATTCCTCCAAGATCCAAGCCAATCGAAACCTCCATGTGACTAGAAGTGCTAGGAGAAGCATAGAATCATGTAGAAACATATGAGCATGTAGAAGCATATGAGCTTCTCAAATGCATGTAAGCTTTGAAACTTGTCCAAACACACTAGGAGAGCCTCTATTTAAAGGCCTCTAAGATACATCTAGAATGTCTCTAGAAACAACTAGAAGATAAGCATGATAACTAAGCATGAGTCTACTCCAACCTTCTAGATGAGTCATAAGGTTGTAGACACCATGTGCTCAAATAAAATGCTAACTCCTAAGTATAGACAACTTGTGCATTCTTAGAGTGCAAACTCTTGTGTTGTCTACATGACAACTCTCGAGAATTTGCAAACTCCTATGTGAGCAAACATTAAAATAATGCACATTAATTAATATAATATTTACTTTACTATTTCCAATTTAATTTACTTATTTATTAAATCTCATGCACTAACTTTAATATCTCCACTTATTTAATCTTAATATATTTATATTTTAATTACATGAAATCTAGAATCTTTTAATAACTTTAATATTTTTTTTCACTTTTACATTTATTTCCAAAACTTAATTGATAAATATTTATTTATTTAAATAAATATTATCACATTCCAACATTAAAGTTATAACTTTTATCTTCAAATTTAATTATTTTATTTAATTAATTTCCCAATTAATTAAATAAAATAAATATTAAAATATCATAATAATTTTCCATTTAATTAAACCATTAATTAAATCTTTTAATCAGGCTTAATTAATAGAAAATACACTAAAGACTCACAAGGTAAAAATATGAAACCCATCATAGCCAAAATACATACAAAATCAAACCAAGGGTTATATCATGAATTACGTTATCCAACATATTCGAAGGGTACTCAACTCAGATACTTGTCCTAATTTTAAATTAGGACAAATGGCTTAAAGGGTTGGGATTTGGACTTGAGAATTTATCTCCCCTCTCTTATCATTGAGATAATGCGATAAGGTACACTCATCTTGGCAATTCAGGAAAGTTGATACCCGGTACCTGCAACCTACATAAAAACCATGCATGTACAAGCACAATATATACTAAACTAACCAGGCAATGGTAGGAAGTGGTGCATCGTGTAGATCTCGACTAGCAGGTGACTACGACTCCCTTCCTTAACCACCTCAGACACGCCATACATAAGAACAAACACGCACACCATACACATGCAAGTATGGGGTAAGTATCCATAAGAAAACACATGTGATAATAAACCATCTAACTAATCAATAACTGAAAATAATGTAATAATCATCATGCATACATGAAATGTAAAGTCTAAGTGTTCTTATCACATATCAACTAAATCCCTCACACAATATCTGATAGTCTCAAAACAATGTTACTAACCAACAACATAAAACTAGCTCTAAAAGAGTTCAATAATGATAACTAAAATACGACCTAGGGGTAGGCACTACATACTTGGTATGCCAACCAAGGATTTGACTACATAAAGAATGGGATGGGTATGTATGATTAGGGCACCGACTATACTGAAACACATTTTCACCAGGCTGATATCATTCCCCCATATGCTAGTCATAGAAATAACCTTGTTTCGTGTCTATCAAATCAACTTGCATAAATGTGTTGTTAGAAAAAATAAATAGTGTCATAGCATGAAGTGCATCATATAGATTGTTTTAGCAATTAATATAATTCAAATTTTGATATGTTCTTTAATTTAAATAAATTTAATTTGTATCTGTTATGTAACTTTTTTTTAGTTAAATTGAATATTTTAAACGTATTTATTCTTTGATTATATTTTAGATAATATAATTTTACTATTTTAATAATAACATATTATTATATTTTTTATATTATCATTTGATATTATTTTTTCAATTGAATAATTTGAAACAATATATGAATAACTTAATTATTTTTAAGTTTCTTATTGCTTTATTTATTTTGATCATTGAATTGTAGTTGAATTAAAATATGACTCCTAGATAATTTATTATTTATTTTAAGAATAAGAACATAATTTTGACACTCCTAAATATGTAGTAACTAATAAAGAATCATGATAAATTATCATACAATAATAATTTATAAATCTATAATCTAAAAAACAATAAAATATTAATAAATATATTTATAATTAAATGGAGTGAATTGTACAAAAGAAAATATTAGAATTTTATAAAGATTGGACAACTATTTAAACTAACAAAATTAAATGAAAATATTTTCAATTTCAATTTCAATTAAGTAATAAATTGTAAAAATCAAGTATATTTTAATGAATTACATGAAAACATTATTATAGATTGATGTATAATTTAATATTTTAAGAAAAGAAAAAAAACAAACAAACTAGCTTACATATATTTATTTTAAAATTATTAGACCCACCTACATATATAGGCAGAGACTTATGTTTTGGCCTCAACCTTTTACTATTAGTTTGCACATTTGTAATATTTGGTTCCTTTAGAACTTTTAATTTGAATTTGTTCACAATTTATTCTTTCTTTCTTTTTTTTCATTTACTTTTCAAAAAATATACAATGTAATTAAACAATAAATAAGCCAAAAATATCTTTATTCTAGAGTTTCTAAAAATTTCGATTTGAATGTTCTAAAAAGTTAAGATTTCTAAAATAGCTCACAATTTTATTTTAAGACAATTTTTTATTTATATATTTTGAAATCCTAACTTTTTAGAACATTCAAAATAGACTTTTATAGAGATATATTGCTTTTGGCTTATTTTTCATTGGTTAAATATTTTTTGAATTTCTAAATGAAGCAATTGGATTTAGTAGCAATAGTTTTGAAAGTCATTAATGGAAAAAAGAAAATATGCTTTATTTTTATTAAAAAAAAATAGGACACCAAAATTCAATGAGGATTTTCATACTAGGGTATTGAAATTCTTCAAAACTCTAGTATGTACAAGGTACTCTCAATGCTCCTGTACTAGTTTGAAGTTCTAACTAAAAAAATGCACATTATATCATTATGTTTAAAAGTGAAATGAAAATCAGGAAAATGAATGTAGTGAAAAAGCTTATACCAATATATTTATCTATTTTAAAGTTGATTTCCTTGTAATTTTTACTAAAATTTGGCATTAGGCTAGAGCTTTACAAAGCTCTTCTTTAATTTGAATAATTCAATATAATTGAAGTTATCATTAGATTTACGATCTATTTAATACAATTTAAAAATTATGAAAATATGATTTTAAATTTTAAAATCATATAAAATTATAAATTTATTTAAATAATTAATAAATTATATTAAATTACTATAATTTTATTTTGATAATTTCTATATTAAATTATATTGATAATATTTGATTTCCCATTAATGCAACTCACTAATTATTCTTTTTTTATTATAAATTTATCTTTAAATTGGCAATCTACACTTTACACATTTTTTTTCCTTGATAACTCATTAAATGTGCCATATTAATATGATTTGAATGATATGGTAAAGAATGATGTATGTCTATGTATGTATACGGGGATGGCATCCAACTGGTGCAAATATGTTGCATCATAGTCTGTGTCGTATGATTAAGAAGGTATGACTATAGAAAGAGAGTAGAGACTAGATTCCTACATTGTGATGACTCTTTTGACATTGGATCTTTCTTTTAAGTCAATTACTTTTTCCCTATAAAATCATTTTCAACAAAACTATTGTGGTAGATATGTATGGAAAAATGAGGCCTTTTAAACAAGACATGAAACATGTCTAGGTCTATGGTTATGGCTTTGGAGAAATCTTAAAGTTCCTTAAAGCAGAAATGGGAAAATTATTCTTAAAAATATTAAGGTTTTAACTTCATCTTAAATTTGATATTTAAGAAAAGACATGGATTTATGCTCCGAGTATAATATTGGCTATTACTAGCAATGTTGAGAGAAGATAGGGCAACCCCTTCTCTACATGTCAATGTTGACATATTGATATATGGGTCAAGTAAATTGATCTACAACACCCTGCTATAAGAAATCAACAAGCATTGATAAACTTCTCAATGAATTTGAAACCTTAGAACTCTTATGTGACTTTTGTTATTGGACCATATTGGAGCATGACATAAACCCTCACAATGCAATCAATTCATTGTTCTTTCTACCCCTTCTTTTGTTATTCATTTTGTATTGAAAAAAAATCTCAACAAAATTGTCTCCAACTAATAAGAAAAAACAAATATTACTTCAAATTTTAGTTTTGACAATGTTTTCATCAAATAATTAGAGTTTTAGAATTTGTTTATTATGCAAATTAATTGAAGATCTCTAAAGTTCTATGGCTTCTACTAAAATTAAAAATTATTCAAAACTATCCTTTTATTACAATTTAAAACTTCTATACCACAATTATCTATTTAAACAGGTGCGTGCAAATATTTTATTTTAGAACTATGCATTGATAATCCTATAGAGTAGCGAACATACCAAATGCTAAATATATGTCCCATCCACATCCCACCCACTATTCTTACCTCTCACAGAAAAAGTGATTCATCATGACTTATAAATAAATAGTGAATATCCTTGTCTTCGTCATCAATATTATGAGAATTGTCAATTAATTATCAACAAACTGTGCGCATAGATCAAATGGTCAACAAAGACCATGGAGAAATTTTTGAATATGTTCAATACAAACCACCCATACCTTCCACCATCGAGTCCAATTGTTTATCATCAATACTCCAATCAACTCTAGGCTATAGTGAAAATAACATTTATTACATATTTTCTTATAAATATAATGGATTGGTTTTGTAATTTGTAGAGTTCATATTTGGATTTCTCCTCTAGTTTCTCCTCTACATTATTTTTAACTTGATATCATAGCCCATATATGGATTTCTCCTCTAATTCTCTTGTGCCTTTCAACTTAATATCATAGTCCATATTTGAATTTCTCCTTTTTAAATTTTTTTTAACTATTATTCTATTTCATTCATGTTCATGTTTGACTTTCAAATTTGGAGGTCCTTTATAAATGAACACCAATTTTGTCCGGTCAAGATATTGTCACATCATGAGGGAAACAAACTTTTATTCATTCCACAATGCTCTGATGTCAAAGAAGAGCTCTTGAAAGATGTACCCTTGATTTGGGCAATGGCTAGGTAGCCAGATATTTCAACATGGTTGAATGCCATGGGAATGCCCCTCCATGACCATTGATTCATCTGCTATCAATTTTCTGTCAATCTTTTAGGTGCTGCATTGCCATGCAGAGTACGGACTCCATAAAAAGATAGCATTTATTAAGAGTTTTAAAAGAATTAAAAATAAATGTATTATTTGGAAGAGTTTAAAAGAGTTCATAAATTAAGTGTTTTTAAAAAGTTTAAATTTAAAAAATTAAGTATTTTTTTTAAGTTTAAATTAAGTTTTGGTAAGTTATATATATATATATATATATATATATATATATATATATATATATATATATATATATATATATATATATATATATATATATATATATATATAGATGTATAATCTATAAATTGTTTAAAGATGTATAAATATATTTTTTATTAATAAAATATTTGTTTTTAAAATATATCTATAGAAATAATTATTTACAAAATAAATATTTTTATTTTTATTCAATTTTTTAATATTATGATTAATTTTATTTATATACGTCTTATTTAAAATGTTACAATTATTTTTTATATTTTTATCATATTATTTTGGGATTTATTGTTAGCTATTGTTTATCTATTGTTTTGTATTTTAACCTAAAAAAATGAAAATAATATATTAAATTAAATAATATTTCAACTAACCTAATTTAAATTATTCTTAGTAATTGGATTTTAAAATAACTTTACTATAATAATTAGTAATAAAAACTAAAATTGATATAGTTTTACAATTTTATTTATATTTAATCTATTAATATGTTTTTAAATTACATTGTAAGTTTAATCTATAAATTCTTGACTTGGATTTCATAACACTTCATTTTGAATTTTATAAATTTTGTTTGATGATTTTCCTTCTTTACCAATAATTTAGTTTATATATTTGTAGATGTGTTTTAATTTTAGAAAATTATATCTTTTTTAAAATCTTTTATATTTTGTACTAATATTTATTTATTTAATGTTATTAATTCAATTACTACATATCAAAAAAATAATTACAAATGCTAATTCATATTGTAATGAATATAATAGTGATAAAAAAAGAATTGTTCATATTGTATGAAACTTTGGTAAAGAATCTAAACTAAATAAATAATAAAAATAGTGTAATTTTCTATAAATATAAAATTTTAAAATAATTATTAAACATAATTGATAAAAAATAATTTGATAAAAAAATTATTAATTTATTTAAGATCTTTTTAATTTAATATAATATTCTTAAATTTTTGATACAATCATTACAGTTAATTTAAAATCTAAAATAAATTTTTTGAAAAATATTATTATATTTTTAATAATATCTATAAAATCATATTTTATTTCTTTTATATGATTGAATAATTATTATTTTAAAATTATATTTCAAAATATTATTTAAAGTTTTTAAAATTTAATAATCATATTAATAAAATAACATTTAATAATTTTAAAATAAGTTATATATTAAATAGTAATGTAAACCTCTTCATATATATACTATTTGGTTTACCTTTTTAAAATTTCTTACAATCGCGCTTGATGTAGTAGCAACGACCAAGTTTGATATGATTTGCATGCGTACAAAAGACTGAAAGGTTTGATGGACATGGTTGGATTGGGGGCATGGACATGGGTGCACCCAGCCATATCGAATTAACTAGCTGAGTAGCCATTACCTTTGAATTGACCCATTCTATATATACAGCGAGATGTTAGGGCACGTCATTACCCTACCATAATCATTCTAAGTCTAGTGTTGTTGAGAGAAAAAATTACATTGCGGTCACTCTCAATCTCATCAAGCCAATCTTATCCCAGTCACTCTTTAGTCCATTGAATGTAGAAAATTTGTACATGTATCCTTCAACTGACCCATTAATTCGACATGCAGAATGAAAGTAATTTTAGAGTAGTACATGAGACCCGTCGCTATCTAGCCAACAAATCCTTATGAAATATAAGGAGATTTTAATATTAAAAATGCCCTTACATTCTTTCCATAAGATTTCTAAACATTATAGAGATGATTCCATCCTTCTCTTGCTTGGAAACCCACTATTAACCCTTACAAATCGATTTTCCAAGCATAAATTCATGGGGTCTATTTTTTACCATAGTCTTCTAAAGAGAGAATTTGATCATCGTGCAAGATATGAATTAGTGGTGAAAATAAATAACCTTAGGGGCATACCTAATTCTTTTGAGGACTGTGATGTGTTATACAATCATTAATTTTTCAGTACCATTTTTCAATGTTTGTTTTCATATCCTTTCTAATGTGACTGCATATTTCTCCAATTTGGTAAAACCTCTACTAGAATTCTACAATTTCTACTTCAAATACTAAATTTATCCTTTGGAAAGCCATTAAAGTTATGTTTCCATTATATGTCAATCTTGTATGTGATAATGAATTGACATTAAATAATATAAATTAAATAAAGATCATGATTACAATAATATTTCAATTGTAAATAGATATTTTAATATGTTGTTACTGTTTAGTTAATTTTTTATGTATTGTACATGTTCAAGGTTAAGAATCAATGCATTTGATAGATCTTTTTTAATATTTTAATACTCGTTTCTAAGTGAAGTGATCATGGGAAGGTTGTAGTGTCAAAAAAAAATGTGACTAAGTATATTTTGCGTTTCATTTAGTACACATAGTTTCATTTCATTGCATGGACAATTATAAAATTATTAGGCAATTTTATGTAGATAATTCACAATTTTTTCTTTGAAAACTTACATACATGAATAATATCAACACTATTATTGATCCTCCTATTCATGCTTATATACCCCATGTAGTCTATGTAAGTATATGATGGGATGAGTGGTGAGTTAAATCAATATAGCAAGTCATAAAGGTTATGTTTGTACCAAGATTCTTCTGTCACCAACTTCATCTATAAATTTTAGTGTTTCAAGTTCCTTCAAAGATTTCAAATGTTTCTATGTAATATGATGTTCTTATGTAGTAAATACATGTGTCTAAGATGCTTTCTTTTAAATAACCCATGTCAGCATATTAACTTAGTCCTCAATAGTACCTAGTTTTATTCATTGGAGATAAGTTTCATATAGCCAAACCATCTAATTATTAAGATGTAATAAGGGCCCATTTGCAAATTCTCATATTTGCAAATTCTCATGTTAGAATGAATAAAATCTAGTACTTGGTCCAGGATTTGTACATTTTAATTACCTAATTAAGGGAGATATTTACATGTTAACTTAACTAAGACCAACCCTAGGAAACGTTTTCAATATTTGTAATAATTGGGCCATGTTAACCTCATTTACTTTCAAATTGCTAGATATTTATTATTTTTATTTAGAATAATTTTTTGTCACATTATCATTTTTCATACCACATCTCACTTTGCATTTATAAGAAAGATCTCTTGGATATTTGTAACATAAATTTGATAGCTTAACAAAAAGAAATTATACACAATGTTATTGGATACTAGGGTTAGCATGGCTTCTAGTGTTGGGGCTAGTGTTGGCATAGTTACTGGCACTAAGGTTTTTCCTTGTGGGAGTACTAATGCTAGTGTTGACATGGGTTTTAATACTAAGTTTCTACCAATTGCTAGTGTTTTTGTTGGCTTTTCTTTGAATGGTTTTGGGTGTTGACATGTGCATTGGAACTAGTGTTGGGGCAAGCACAGGTGTTGGTAAAAAGATTTTATTATTTGTTGTTATTGTGGCTAGAACTAATATGACTGGTTTGGGTGTTAGCATTAGTGTAGGTGTTTTTGTATGGATTGGTGCTAGCATTCTATCATCTGCCAATGTAATTGCTAGCTTTACTCCAATAGGTTTGGATATTGGCATTGGCACTTTCTCAAGTGTTGGCACTATGGTTTTATTTCCTATTGCTGTTGTAGATCATGTGTGGTTGGTATCTATTGTGGCATGATCATTGGTGTTGTTCTAGGTGCTAGTTTTAGGGTTTTACTAATTGCTACTATTATGTTTGTATTTGTTCCTCCCATAGGGTTTCTATGGGTATTATTGGTAGTTTTGGTAGTAGTGTTGTTGGTTCTAGCAGTGGGACTATGGCTTGCACTAGCATTATGACTTTTACTAGAAGTGTGTCTGGTTTTTCCCCATCTACTAGTTTTTTTTTGGTTGCTAGGGTACCTCAATCTGTTGGTTCTCTGTAGTTTACTGCCAAGGTCATGGAAGTGTTTCCAATTCCTCTTCCCTGTGGTGGACTAGGTTCAAAGGTGAAGGATCCATTTCCTATTTCTAACCCTATATTCACCTCTTTAGAGGAGGATGTGGTGAAATAAATTAGAGATGCTTTCTCTAATAATTTTGATCATGTTATCTTTTTTCACTTCCAAAGCCTATGACCAAGTCTTCCCATTTTGCATAAGTGTATTTATTTAGTGTGGGAACCCATATTAGCAATTTTTATTCATAATTTTCCTATGGCCAAGGGTTTTTTATCTCTAGGTTTGATAATGTTGTGGATCAAAAGAAGATCCTCTACACTTTTTATTTCACTTGGTCTAATCATCATCACCCATTGATGGTAAAATTGTGGCACCCTAATTTTTCCTTTCTTTTGAATCTCTTACGAAGTTTTTGATTTGGTTGAGGCTTTCTTACCTAACTCTTTATCTTTGGATTGATTATCTGTTGGAAGCTATACAAGAATCTATATATGATTTCTTAATGGTTGATGACGACTCATCAAATACTATGCTCTCTACTTATGCGAGAATCCTTGTGGATGAAGATACCTCTAAGGGATTACATGAAAAGTTCAAATTGAAGCTTCCTAAAGGTAGTTGGATTCAAACTTTGAACTATGAAGGTATTTCATTTAGATGTAGAAAATGCTATGCTACTAGGTAGTTGGAGCATCAATGTGGCTTATAAAGGGTTAACCCTAAAAAGGATTCTTCTTGGTGAAATGGTGAGTGTGTAGGATTCTTTGTTGCTGAGACCGTTGAATTTTTTTTTGCCTACTGTATTATTGTTACTCTGATGGATGCTACTAGTATTATTATGGATAGTGATGTGGTTGGTGTGGATGTTGCTACTATTGGCTTTGGTGTTGGTTCTTTTCCACAAAGTCTTCTAGTAAATGTCTTAGATACCATATTATCATAGCTAGTCTTCAATCTTTAGAGGATTCCTTCATTATACCTTCTACTCATATGGGTTATCCTTTCCTAGGAAAGGCTAGTGGTGTTAGGGTTTATGCTAATGTTGATTTTGATGCAATTATTTCCTCTAGTGCTTGGCCTATTTCTAGTCAACTTTTTGTTGTTAGGTATGTTGTAGCTAAATTTCTTTTTATGGATTCATATGAGGAGATTTATTTGGTTGAGGAGGGGTGGAATTAAGTTATTAGAATATACCATAAGAAGTCTTCCCCTCATTTAAACAAAAAGTTATGCTCCCAGAAGAAGAGAGGTAAATGAAAACCTTGGTTTTTTCCTTTAAGTTGGATCAGGGTTTTCTCTCCCTTGCCGAAAAGTAGGTTTGCAATCTTTTATTTGCTTAATTTAGAACTCTCTTGTATATAGTTTTGGGATCCCTTGAAAACCAACTATAAATGTTGTTGTTGGCTATAGGTACTTGGGTTTAGGCAGTGGGGATGCTAATTTTCTCTATCTCTCTATATTTTTGAGGCTTTATTATTAATCCTTTGTAAGTTCTATATTGGGTTTTGAGTCCCCATAGAACCCATTTGATCCTTAATAAAAAAATATGCTATAGTATATATCTCAGTATTCAATAAATCTTATTATAGTGCAATAATCAAGAAATATTATATATCGCAGTCTCTCTTATGGAAGACATGTTTTATTTTTTTGGTTATCCATGATTTATTTACCACCTACATGGTATCATAGTCATGCCCGTGTGAAACCTTTTCCATATACAAGGGTAGAGCTACTAGATATTTAATGGTAATTTTTTTGGGGCTTTACTATTGGTGATTTATGACACATGTTGGAGGAAGTGTGAGGTTACCATATATTTCAAAAGGACTAAAAGAACAAAAAAATAATTTCAAATTTTTGAGGCTTCCCAGTTTGGACAAGTCACCTAATTCAAGAGGTATGTTAAATATTTAGCTCACATTTTACAACCCAAAAAGATTTATCATTATATTTACAATTATTAAGAACCTTAGTAATACATATCAAATCATGTATGTTATTTATCCTAAACAATGTATTATGCTAACATTGTCAACATGAACTTCCAATGCATCAATGGAGATTAATACATGGAATGTTAGGAGCATAAATGTCACTATTAGGTAGAGACTATTAAAATGCAACACATTAATTTTTAAATTAGACATCATATTATTACAAGAAACTAAATTAAGAAAAGAAGAAACAAAAAAATACTCAAAAGTTGGGCCTATGGAAGTCAAATTGAGTAGAGTCTAATAGTGCATTAGGTGGCCTTGTCATTTCACGGGACCCTTGAAATTTAAATTACAAAACCAAATCAACAAAATAAAATTCAATGACTAGTATTATTAGGAGCATAAGTAGTCATTTGAATTTTTGTATTAGAAAAATTTATGGTCCCACTAATGCACTAGATAAAAAAGATGTATGACTAAATTTATAAAGACACATTAATGAAAATAACCAAGAACACTCATTTTGAGGGGAGATTTTAATGTGTTCCTAGATTGTAGTTTAAAATAGGGAGGCTCCAACAATATCTCTTAATCCCTAGAAGATTTTTCAACAATAAGTAAACAATAATAAAATAATAGACTTAAAAATAGGAAATGGATTATTTAGTTGGAATGATAGAAGTAAGTTTTTATTCAAAAACCATAAAGATTGTATAGATTTTTATTTAATAGATATTAAAGTACAATTAACTACACACTTGCATTAGAAATTTTAACCAATGTTGAATCCCATCACTCTTAATTGAGTAAACAAGTTAGAAACCTTTTTATATTTTAAAATATGAGGTTCCAACATATTGTTTTATGAGCTTGTTAAAAAATTGGTGGAGAGAGGAAACTTTTTAAGAATCTAAAATTTTCTTATGTACTTGTAAACTTAAGTTCCATAAGAATCATATACTAATTTAATAGAATAGGGAACATATCAATAGACATATTTGATTAGAAAATAAATGTTGAATGAGACACTAAAAATTTAAGTAAAGAAGTAATAAGGCATGACATGAATGAAGAAAGTTGGTACAAACAAAAAGAGTCACTGGCTAAACATGAAGATCTCTCAGAAAAAAGAGGAAACCTTTTGGAAAAGAAAATCAAGGAAAATATGACTCCTTGAGAAAGAGAAAAACACAAAATTATTTGACAATAGTAATAAATATTAATGAACAATTGATATGATAATTAAGATAAAAATCCATTAGGAAATATTGTTGAAAACTCAAAAGAACTAGCAAAAGACTTTGTGATTTTTCACTATAATATGGTAAATAATTTGGATGCCTCTAATCTCAATGATAAAGAAACATCACTATCCTCAATTGCTAGACTAGTAACTCATAATGACAACTAATGATGAAATAGAAAAACTTCACAAATAGAGATTAAGGAAGTTGTATTTCAAATACACTTAGATAAATCCTTGGGGATGATAGCTTTAATATAATTTTGTTCAACATGATTCAAGAGTAAACTAATGGGAGGAAATAAAAGGTACACCTATATCTGTACTATTCTACATGAGTTTAACAACACTTACTTGATAATGCAATTATGAGGAGATAGATGATTTAAGACTAATTGCTTTGTGTAACACCATTTATATAAAAAAAATTAAAGCCTTAGAAAATAGGCTTAAATTTTTTTACTGACCATCATTTAATGGAAACAAATAGTTTTTTCCCAAATAGATAATTTGTAAAATAATTATTATTACCGAAGAAATCATTCCCACAACCCAAAGAAAAATAGAATTATACATAACAAGAGCTCTTGTAGAGCGCTAGAGTCGCTACCTTGAAGTGTTGACAAAAACTACTAAAATTTGAAAGTGGTAGTTAGAGTTGGCATCTGTTAGAATAGAATTTTTTAAATTTTTAAACAAAGAGTTTGGAAAATAATATGCAAAATTTTTAGAAGGCATTATTATTATATACATTTTCATGTATATAAAATTAAGCTCTAGAAACAAGCTAGCGTATTTGAAAAAAGAACATGAATCAAATCTTTAGAAATAAATATTACTCAGTGATGCAATTTTCAAATTTGTTTGTGTGAAAATGATGTTATGTCTTCGAAATCTATGGAAACAAAATATTGTTATGTAGTGGCAGTTGTACAAAAGCTCATATGTACAATCTACTTTTTGTTGGCTACAGATATGGCTTTATGACTATGTCAAATAGATAAGCTTGCAGGTATATTTTAATGGCACAAAAGTAAAATGGTATTGTTTCTCTAATATATTTTTGTTGGATTTGAGGGCAGTTCCTCCATCCTTGTAAGTTATTGTTGCTACATGTGTTGGTTGTTCCTGCAATATGCAGAAGTGAGATGGTTAGAAAGAGGCATGATGGTAGCTAGAACTTTGTAATGCTATGAGAGAAGAGTGGGCTGAAAATGAAAGATTTTTTTGAATTTCAAGTTCAATGCACTACTATGTATGTTTCTTCACATTTTCAAAATTTGTTGTTGATACTTATTTGAACATGTTTGATTTAAGATAGCTTTGGGGTTTTGACTTGCTATCAGAAATAATTAATCAGAGCTTCATTTTTAGTTTTTTATCCATGTGGGTTACAAGAGTATATTGCGGAATTTGTGTTGATATCTATATCTTATTTTAGGCTTTTGCCTATAACTTTGAATTAGAGTAATAAGATGATTCTGTCAGTGCATATAGTGAAAGGCACCATATTGGACAGAGGTGGTCAAAAATGAAGAAATTTGACAAAGAATATAGGTAAACAATTATGAATTATATAATAAAAAAATTAATTGTTACATATTAGTGAATTGGATAACCTGTGGAAAAATGGTCAATTGAATCATCGGCTCTAGGAGTTTCATTTTAGCATAATACCTTCGGTCTAGAAATGCCCCAAACTATATATTCATTTGACTCTCTGCAAAACCCAACATTGCAAACATTGAGGTGCTTTCTTTGCTGAGTAAATGCAAATTGAGTTCAAAAAGCTCTCTAAAAGTGAAAACATTGAAGATATCATCGCCATTGATAGAAAGGAAAAAAAGTGAGATTTTGCAATCTATAGGAAAGACATGTTTATAATTGTTCATGAGAAGTAATGAGTAAGCTTAGGCATGTGCTTCATCAAATGTTTAACTACACTAACATGGACAGACCAATAATAGGCTTTCAAACTTTGTGGCCAGACACAAACATAAATTATTTCAAACCACTTCTTATAGACCGTTGATGTAGATAAATTCACTTACTGAAACCAATTTTCATTTCTTGAGCAAAATGGGTATATAGAAAGGAATCCAATTTCTCTTCTTCAAAGCCTTAGCGACGCACCTAATTTTATAATAAGTTTTCAATCGTACAAACAGGAACTAATAATTTGAAACACTCCTTGCGCACTATTATAGCAGAACAATGTATTGAATTAAACATCTCTAAAGAAGAAATCAAATGAACGAAAATTGGTATATACTTGAGTATCATACTTCTAAATTTATATTGCATTTTAAGGAAGATGTTCCTGAAATTGGGTATATACTTGGGTATCATACTCATCTTTATCTCCTCACAATGAATGTGCAATGAATGCAACTTTATCATTATCCTTATTTTATCATTAATTGAAATGGGACCACCAAAACATTAGTTCCGTGGTACTAATAAGTCAAAATATTAATAACATAGTGCCATTATGAGGTGCCTGATAGTCGTGAATGACAGTGATGTGATGGAGGAATCTAAGGTGATGTCACGCTACAAACGTAGAGAATGATGAAACAAGAATACGATAGCATCTGCCAAATCGAACTTCCTGTTGGGTCCTGGAAAATAAATAACCCCTACGCATCTAAGCTGAATTCACACTTCCTAGGCAAGAGCCAATGTCGCTGGTAAGTAAATTGCCAATAAAGATCTAAGCCATTCTCCGCCTTGAAATTATTGAGCAGCCTTAAGCTGCAACGTGACGAAACTTATCTTTTTTAAATGGAGAGCAAATCGGAATACAAATCGGCCTTCTTTGAAGCTTGTGAAAGGGGTGATTTAGTCAGTGCCATAAACCATCTCAGACAGACTAATCCTTCACTGGGAGAGATACTACCAAAGCTGCAACAATCAGGTCAATCTCTTCTTACACCTTTTTAATTGACTTAAAAGCTATGTTTACTTTGTTTGTCTTGCTTAATGAGGTGGTTCCTGCAGGTTTCATCGACAAAATAAAAAATACCGATGAAAAAGGAGAGACGGCTTTACATTTGGCTGTAAGGGAAGATTACCAAAAGCTGGTAGAAACTTTGGTTGACTTCGATGGCGATTTGTGTAATATTGCCAATAACGATGGAGAAACTCCACTAAAATTGGCAGTAAGTTTGAGTGTCAGAGAAGCCGTAGAGCTTTTAGTAACTCACACTTCAAACGCCCTGCACTGCATCGTGGAGCTTAACCAAGTCGAAATTGCTGAATATTTAATGAAGAGATCAAAGGTAGACTTGTCAAAACTCATCAATGAACCGTACCAGCTGTCCACGAATTCTACTCCAATTGATGGAGAAGATCAGCACCTTCCAGAGGAGAAAAGTCCCCAAAATACGTCTGGCGATGGAGGAATCAAGCCCTCACAAAGGCCTTTGAGGAACAACAAGAGGGCTGAAGAAAAAAATTTGAATGACACAGCAGATACCCAAGATGACCAGCCAATTGTACGACAAGGAGACACGCCTTTGCACATTGCAGCAAGGAACAAATTCGAGCATGTAAGATGTTTAGAACACTTAATCTTTAGGTTCAACGATTGATGATTTCTTACCACCCTCTTTATTTTATAACTCTAGTAATTGTATCAAGCGTTTACAAATAACTCTAATTTGTTTTTGCTGTATAGAAAATGTATTGGTTAGATAGTAGCTGAGGTAGCTGCCTTCTTCTGTATTATGGGGTCAGGCTCTTCTTTTGACTGCTATTTGTAAATAAGAAATGATCAGACAACTAATTGTCCCTCGTTCTTTTTCTTTTTGCTGTGTAGATGGTGAATTTGTTGCTGAAGGTTCATGGGGTGAACAAGCTTGTTCGCAACAGCGAGGGCAAGACACCGTTTGAAATAGCGAAAGAGGTCACGGAGTACCAGGAATCTTTCAGGACAATAAGAAGACTTGGAGATTTTAGAGCTAAGTCCAAGCGATTCATGTACTGTGCACCAAAGGTGACCCATAAAAAGTACATGAAAGCAAGGTTCATGGTAAACAAAGCCTACGAAGACAGGCGCAATGCAGAACTAGTTGTGGCGGCGCTATTAGCTGCCATGACATGTGCCGCTGCTTTCACTGTCCCTGGCGGTTTCAATTCGGAGAGTCCCGCAACAGAGAATGAAGGGAGCCCTGCTCCTAACCCTAGTCATCTACACGATGATCAAGGGACCCCTCTTCTTATATCCCTCGTTTCTTTTAAGCTCTTCATCATTTTCGACTGCATAGCCTTCTTTCTAGCCCTCTTTGTTTGTATCATGTGGGAGATGAGCTCAGAGCTCACCACAGGGGACAAGATGTTGTTCATGACTGTCAACAGTTTGGTTGTTTGTTGTAGCTTTGGCTTCACCTCTTATGGATTTATGGCCGCAGTCTACGCCATGCTGGCACGTAAGACTAAGACCTTCTCTTGGGTAGTTCTTGGAAGTCTCGTTGCAATTACTTCGTGTGGCGTCCTAGCATTTATACGTCAGTCCTTAAATTTTGCTGTTACGAGGGCGAGATTCCAACGGCTGTGCGGTGTGTCTTGTTTTGTGGATGATATTGTTGAGAAGGTGTGGTGTGTAGCAGAGTGTTGTGGGCTCCTGAACCTCGTGCGTTCAGGTGATGATGTCTCCCATGATTTGCTCTCTGGGCTTTGCAAGTTCAAATCTGATGATGATAGGGCTCACAAGTCCCACTCTTGGCCCTCCTGCTGCTGCAACCATGTTTAGCTATCGCTCTACAACCTCTCTCTCTCTCTTCGCTTCTCAAGACCGTGCAATGTTAAACTTTTGTACAATGTAATAATTGACTATCATGTAATGTAACATAAAACTAAAGCACTACAATTTCCTTCTACTAAGCAGGGATCTGATTGTTTGATTGTTTTAATCAGTCTCATTAGGTGAACGGTAAAGTAGCTTTATAGTTTATGTATTCTGGTGTGATTCAAATGCTTATAGTTATTAGTCTCTGCCATATAAGGCGGGGACTAAAGCTTTCAAGTCTCCCTTTTCTAATAGTCCCTACTTTGGTAATCGTGAAATGTGCAAAACACATGGTATATCCTATGGTTGGCAGATTAATTTTTATTAAACAGAATTTCCCATTCTATAACTTTCTATTTCTATTGCCTCAGCTGATTTATCCCAGTAATCTTTTTAATTTCCTCCTCAAAAAATTCAGTGGGAAATTATGCTTGGGGAGTAGTGACAAGTAATTTCACTTGACTTCCAAATGTCTGTACAAAGTAATTCTTCAAAGAACAGCGACAGGCGTCCCCTGTGTTCTATTACAACATAGTTCATCCAAAGGAGAGATGTCAGACATAGGCTTCTTCATGTTATATTTTTTAACACTCGTTGATCTGATAGACCATTTTAGTGTTCAGTTATTGAATCTCTGAAAAGGAAATTTGTGTCTATGTTTTCCCTGCAAAAGACAATGAGCTCTCTCTCTAGCAGAACATGCTCTAAGAATTTTGTAATATCAATGTCTTTCCTGCGAAAAATGGTGAGCGTTCTTTCCAGCAAAATATCTTTTAAATTTAGTGGACCTTTTTAGTAATATATTTCCATTTCTGTATAGAAATAGGGAAAGTGCTAACTAAATGATTTTATGCATGTTTCGTTATGATTTAGAAAATTTTAGTCATGTTTTGTTATCAATTTAGAAAACCTTTTTATGGTCTAATTATATAAAACCACCATTTTTTATGATTTGAGTTCTATATAGTTCATTTATTACAAGATTAATGATGTTATTCAATGAGAAGTGGGAATCATCTATCTCTAGTTTTAATTGTGAAATTTCACTTCTATTATGTGAACTATTCTTCACCAAATCTTTGGGTCGTTAGTATTAAGTTTGAATTAAATCTCTGCATTATTAATTAAACATATATTGTAGATTTCAGCATGCATAGTTTGCAGCTGATCTATAAATTAGTTTCAACTTTCATTTAATCTTGTAGAAAAATAAGCATGTTCATCTACATGCATAGTTCATATTGGTTTTAGCTACCTCAGTCAATTTTTTTTTACTCAATATAGTATGATGCACATGCTTATTTCTATTAAGATGCATGAGTTAATTTAAGTTAAAAAATCTCAATGAGGATGTCTACGTAGGCTGTAAACATAATAAAATTGTAGTTTTCAATTTTTTTAAATGTATGAGCTGCAATAAAAATTAAAAAATAATATTTAATTTTTTTTCATAAAATTCAAGATATTTAGGTTGCCATTATCGAATAAACAAGATAGGTGTTGTAAAATTGTCCAGTCACAAAATGCAAAACAAAACCAAAACAAGTGTTAAAAAAGATAGTTATGATGGTTAGATTGGCAATATGCAAACAATAAGGTAGGTAGGTGATGAATTTCTACAAAAAAATTCCTAATTTTAGACTGGCTCTAGTGCTTTGTCCTGATGATATTTTCTATGTTACGGATGCTTGAGCAAATTTTCTAGGACAACTAAGAAGTTAACAATCTTTATACTAGCTTAGTATGACTTACACGTACACTCATTTACCAAAGGTGGATGATATTACAAACCATTACCAACTTATTCTTACGAGAATTGATAGAATAGTAAAATAAAATATGAGTATTTGAGTAACAAAAACTTGCCTTTGCTATGACAAGTCACGAAACTAGTTGAATAGCTGAATAAGAATTCTATGAAGGAAAAAAAATCATTACTATGATGATTTTTGGTGTTGTATTATTCAAAAATATCTCCAGTGATGGTGCCAAGCTTATTTTCATGGCTTGTTATAATGTTTTCTTATATTTTATGCTCTATTGTACTCCAGAGCATAGACATGTGGTATCTTAAAAGTGTGAACTATTTCAATTTTCATAATTGTTAACTTTCATGACCGTATAATAATATCTAGAACCATATCTTGCAATACACATTTAAACATGGTAATATACATAGCCAAGACATGGCTAATGGGTAGAGAAACAACCCAACTTCTCTCTTCAAAGTATGGTACTTACATAAAGCACCAAAAAATAAACTTTTATTTATTACTTATTTATCTATCAGTTCCTTCTTTGAGCTATGCTGATCTTTGATTTATTATTAATATTGCTTCAACAAATATAACACATTTATATTCTTATGATATAAGTCTTATCATCTAATGTTTACTATTATATTTTATTGATACTCCTCACAATATTGTTAAGCATGCAAAAATAGGATAGATTCACAAATATTGTAATTGATACTTGGTATGCCATTGTAATACAAATGAAATATTTGTCTCAATGATTCTTGGCAGAGCCACCTTGAATAATTTTTTTCCAAGCAACACTTGAAGGTCAAGGTGTGGATTCTTAAATAGAAAGTTTGCTTTTAAAACTTGAGGAATATTGGTACTCAACAGTGGCAACATTACTAGATAAACAATTTTGAAGATTGGCTTTAACAAGCATGGCCAAATAATGCTCAAAAGACTTCTCCTCACTTAAGTAGCACTATAGCGGAGAATTAAATCTCACGATACATTAGAACATTGCCTTATATCTCATGTTTTACATGAAATTTTCTATGCATAGTTTATATTATTTGCAAATAGTATTGTAACTATTTATGATCATCTGGTTAAAGGTTTCTTGGGGAGAGATCATCATCAAGAATTGGGAAAAATGCAGTTCATTTTAGCATGTCACCGTGACTCTACAGTCTTGGCATGCATAGACTTTTAAAGGATATCACTTTTTTTTTAAACTTGTTTTCTGCTTCTACTATGGAAACAAACATGTTATGGAAAACTTTTTTTTCTTGTTTGATTGGTATAAAACTTTTGAATTTTGTTGAAACCATGAGAACAAAACATCTTTTTCTTTGTGTTGTGATATTGTTATCAGGATTTAACTGTGTAGTTTTTGAGTCAAACTCATGACCTATATTTCATGAGTAGTAATTCAACTTGAGTCCACCTATTCTCATGGAACACTTAATACTCATTATATCTAGGTGATGCTCATAGAGGGAGATCATCCATCCCAGTACTATTCCAATGTTTTACCTCCATGGTTAAACCCACTCTACTTACAATCACTACTCATGAAATATGTGTCAATGAGTTTGACTAAAACACTACACAGTTAAATCTTGATAGTAATATTATAATTTGACTTGCTGTAGATTCTCTCCTACTTATCATGAGCATTGACTTTATTCATTTGCATTTGTTAAGGATTTCTTGTATCACAATCATTAGTTGTCTACTAGTAGCTTGTTTGTTTGTTGTTCTCTTGCATTTAGATTCTTTATGGACATTGGATTTTAATTTTTTTAAGCTTGTCCAAGTTATTCAAACTTCCTTTTCACTTGGCTTCAGTTTGAAGACTATTGAAAAGCTGAAACACTGTACCAAAAGTATATTTAATGGCATCATCTACTATGAGTTTCAAAAGATTGAAGTTAAGCACAATGTTAGGATAATGCTTATTTTCTTCATTTCACACATAACCCTCTTTCCTTCTTTTTTTAACAATAAAAACACATAAATATTTCATTCTAGCAACAATCATTTGTGTGAAAAATATTAATCACAATGTTAAGATTTCACTCGACATATGAAGGTGCTAAGTGATAGTTCTGCTCAACAACCAAAGGGTGCCAAGTGAGCTTGACACAAAAGGAAGCTGAGTGAGCTTGGCACACAAAGAGCAACTTAGCACAAATAAATGTTGAGTGAGATTGGTAGCCACTACAAAGTGGTGCTCGGTAGAAGTGGATACCGAGTGAACTTGGTTTAAATTGCAAAGTTATAACCCACACAAAGACTAGACCGATTGACCAAACTTACAACATGAATTTTTCACCATTAAAACCAGAGAGCTGAAGTATGAAGCATTCAACAATAAACCTCTCAAAAGTAATAAATAGAGGAAGAACAATGGATTTTAGTATGCCTACTTGCTTACTTGATATTCAAATATGATAAACTATTAAAAAATCTAGGAGTATTCAACTTCAACTAGAAAACCCTAAAGTAACCCTAAAAACTTCAAACTAGTAAAACTTAAAACTTCAAACTTAAAACTTATAGCTCTAATGGCTGCATACAACAATGCTTGGAGCAATCACTGCTTCACAGGACAAATCCAATAAACAACAAACTTATAGAATGACAAGAGAAGAAACACACGCAACTATAGGCACAAAACAAACTTCCTTCTGTCTCTGCACTCTAACAACTGGATCTACTGATCAACTTCTTTTTCTTCTTCCTTCTTTGCAAATCTGTGCACTGATCTCCTTCTTCTTCAATTGGTCGAATGAGAGTGAGTCATTCCTTTTATCTCTTGCCAAAAATATTTCCCCCTCTTTTCCAAATTTGAAAAATTCACCTACCTGCATTAAATTTTTTGATCGTTTTGCTGGTCGTCATGGTGGTAGGTGGGCATTTGGCTCTAGGGACAACCATCTATAGCATTTAATATTTCAACACTCCCCCTTTGTCCTAAGCCAAACAAAACAAGGATCACTCCTGATCCAAATTAACTATACCAAGACTCTCTCTTAGGTGTACAAAACTTCCAATACCTAAAGGCTTTGTAAAAATGTCTGCTAACTACTACTCTGACTTACAAAATTTCATCTTGATATCCCCATTATCGTTTTTCTGGCCATCAGGGTAGTAGGTGGGCATTTGGTTCTAGGGACAACCATCTGTAGCATTTAATATTTGAACACTCCCCCATTGTCTTGAGCCAAACAAAAAAAGCATCACTCCTTATCCAAATTAACTATACCAAGACTCTGTCTTAGGTGTACAAAACTTCCAATGCCTAAAGGCTTTGTGAAAATGTCTACTAGCTATTGCTCTGACTTGCAAAATTCCATCTCGATATCCCCATTCTGCACCAACTCTTTGATGAAGTGATATCTAATCTCTATATGCTTACTTCTCCCATGGAAGACTGGATTCTTGGACAATGCAATTGAAGAGATGTTGTCACAATAAATTATGGTTCCATCCTCTTGCCTTTCATTCAAAATTTTCAAGATCCTCCTTAACCAAATAACTTGGCATTCTACTGCATTCGCTACTATGTATTCGGCCTCTTCTATAGATAGAGCAACAACAGGTTACCTCTTGGATGCCTATGAAATTGCCCCTAATTCCATATGAAACATTTATCTGAAAGTGCTCTTCTTATCATCTAGATTTCTAGCCCAATCACTATCCATGTAACCAACGACCTTGACTTCATTTTCTGTAGTATACAAAATTCCAAATCCCTTGGTACCATTCACATACCTTAGGATCCTCTTTCCCACTTTCCAATGGGAATCCTTTGGTGTTTCCATGAATCTAGAAATTGGAATTACTACATGCATTATGTCTGGCTGAGTTGCAGTCAAATACATTAAACTTTCAATGAAGCTCTTGTATAGTGTTGGATTCACACTTTTTCTACAATCTTCCTTGCTCAACTTTAGACTTATTACTGTTGGTGTAGGGGTTGCCTTGCTATTCTACATTTTGAATCTCTCCAAGATCTACCTTGCATATTTTTCTTGAGATATGAAGATGCCATCATGCATTTGTTTTAATTCTATGCCTAGAAAATACTTCAAGAGACCTAGGTATGTCATTTCAAATTCATTTTTCATAGCCTCTTTGAACTCACCAATTAGGAAACTGTCATTTTTGGTGAAAATTAAATCATCAAAATACAAGACAACAATCAACAGCTACCTTGATGTAAAGTGTGGGCTCACCATCACTTTTGCTAAAGCCATTGCTCATCAAATATGAGGCAATCCTATTGTACCATGCTCTTGGAACTTGCTTGAGCTCATATAGAGCTCTCTTCAATCTATAAACTTTGTGTTCTTCACCTGTAACTTCATAACTAGGTGGTTGCTCCACATATACGTCTTCCTTCAATACACCATTTATGAAGGCAGACTTCACATCCATTTGATATACTTTTCATTTATGTTGGGCTGCAATTGCTATGACAACACACATAGTTTCTATTCTTGCAACCGAGGCATATGTCTCATCATAATATCTACCATACTGCTCCTTGTACCCCTTGACCACCAAACATGCCTTATGCCTATCTATTTTTCCTTCAGTATTGCACTTGGCCTTATAAACCCATTTTACTCCAATTACTTGTTTCTTGGGAGGCAAAGTAGTTAACTCCCATGTCTCATTCATTTCAATAACATCTATTTCCTCATCCATGGCATTACACCATTTCTCCTCTTTCACAACTTCCTCAAAATAAATTGGATCACTATGAGAAAATAATGCAAAATTTACACTCTCATCATAATCTTCCTCATTCTTTCATCTTGGTTTATCTCCCTTAGACTCTTGGTCTTTCTTGACAATAGGGAGGGGAGGCAAGAGTAGGATTTGAATTCTTAGTATTGCTGTTGCTACTATTTTGCATACTAGCTCAAGGCTGTCTTGAAGTGCTTGGAGCTATTGCTCGGCATGTTAAGGGTTGCTTTCCTTTCTTCCTTTGTCTGCAATCTATGTTTGTTGCTCCATCTTCTTGCTGATCACTAATGTCATCTTCTTCCTCTTCAATAGTAGGCACTTTACTTAAAGTGCTTGAGGATTCATCTACCGATCCATCCCATGACTGATTTTCAAAAAATTCCACATCTCTTGAAATGATGGTCTTCTTGTTAATTAGATCATACAATCTATAAACCTTTGATTCTAAGCTATACCTTGTGAAGATGCACTTCACACCTTTGTCATCTAGCTTTTGCCTTTGTTCTTTAGGCACATGTGCATATGCTACACATTCAAACACTCTCAAGTGCTCAACTTTCCATCTGCTCCTTGACTAAGCCTCAAGAGGAATCTTGTCATGAATTGATTTTGTAGGACACCTGTTGATCAAATATATTGTTGTTTCTACAACTTCTCCCCAATATTTAGTTGGGAGCCCTTTTTCTTGCATCATACTTCTTGTCATTTCAACAATGGTCCCGTTCTTTCTCTTAGCCACTCCATTTTGCTACGGAGTATAACTAGCTATAAGCTCTTTCTTTATGCCATTTTTCCTGCAAAAATTTACAAACATATTGGAGGTATACTCCCCTACTCTATCTAATCTAAGGACCTTAATATAGTGTCCACATTCTTTTTTAGCTAGGGCTTTAAATTCTACAAATTTATCAAATGCTTCTGATTTATTCTTCATGAAATACACCCATGTCCTATGACTGAAATCATTTATGAATGTCATAAAATAAGTACTCCCCCCAATAGAAGTAGTTTGCATAGGGCCTACCAAATCAGAATGCACCAATTCTAATGGTGTTCTAGCCCTTCTAAAATTTCCAGAATTAAAGGGAAACCTATGTTGCTTACCCAAAATGCAAGCCTCACACTTGTCATATGAATTTACAATGCTTGGCAAACCATCTACCATTCTTTTCTTGGACAACAAATTTCAACCAGCAAAGCCAAGATGTCTATACTTGAGATGCCAAAGCTTGGAGGGGTCTTCAATCACACTCCTAAGAGCTGATTGTTGGTGTACTATTGTATATGCATGCTTGGGAGGTGCAACACTGACTTGAGAAGAGAAACATGTCTCTATCCTCAATGGGAGCATCTGATTTTTTATTATTTGGACTACTGCAAGTAATCTATTACTCCCATCCTTCTCATGAATAACACACTTGTCATTTTCCATCAGCACTTTGTATCCGTTTTGAATGAGTTGTCCAACACTCATCAAATTGTACTTCATACTGGGGGAAAAATACACATTTTGTATTTCCTTCTTCTCACACTACTACATTTAACCTCATTTTTCTACCAAAATTTTCGACCATCAACTAAATAAATTTAGGATGGTCAAAATGTAAAGGAAAAAATTTCTTTTGTTTACATATAAGACTCATGTTGGTCAAAATTTTGACCAACATAGGGCTTATACATCCGCAAAAGAAATTTTTTTTTCTCGTTTTATGTCTTTCCTACGCCCGATTTCATTTTGGTTTTCTCTGAATTTTTGCATGGTTTTTGTAGAGGGTAGGGCTAGTCTTGAAAGCGAATCTGCACCCTACTACGACTACAAGAAGATTAGCAAAGGGATTATCACCATTTTTTACATGGATAATTTGGGAGTGGTCGAGCTTCTTCTAAAAAATGTGGGCTCTCATCTTCTTTTCCCTTTCTTGTATCAAAGTCTTTAAAAATATATATATTCTCAATTTTCAAACCCAAATTGGACATAGTGAAAGCACAAAATCATTGTATATTTTCCTTTCAGCTTTACATATTTGGATGTCATACATCTCCTTGTAGTAGTTTAGGCTCCATCTTCTCATGACTACAACTTCAACTAGGTTTTAATTTGGGTACTGTATAAATTTCTTTACTTTTGTGAATCTGCCTTTGTTCATTGTCCTATATAATGTAGTCTCTTGCAATTTTCCAACCATCCATAGAATAGATGTTTTGTAATCATGAAACTTCTTGCTTGTCCATAAATGTAGATCCTGAAGTATTCGCCATAAAGATCTACTTTACTACTGTTGCAAGGATTATTCAGTTGGTGCATAAATTTAGCCTATAATAGTGTCATTATTTTGGAGTGGTTTGTGTTTTGAAAAGTTAAAACTATTTCACTAGTTATTATGAAGATGGGAGTACTCTGGATTTGATTATGTGCTGAAACTTTTTTGTATCAATGTTTTGAATCACACAATTGAAACATTCATGCCAAAATGCTTCAGCACACAATCAAATCCAGAATACTGCATCTTAATGCTATTTCATTGGTGATCTTTGTTAAAAAATTTAGCATTCAACATTAATATAGTAATTATAATTTATTATATAATTAATTTTATATCATTACTAAATAATATGTCCGTATTATGTTTTAACATCTTTAGAATGAAAAGAGGGGCAAAGTTTTGTTGTTGTTCCTTTCTTTCAACATTGTATCATTTACTTGTCAAAACATTCAACATTGATATAGTAATTGTAATTTATTATATAATTAATTTTATATCATTACCAAATAATATGTTTGTATTATGTTTTAACATCTTTAAAATGAAAAGAGGGGAAAAGTTTTGTTGTTGTTCCTTTCTTTCAACATTGTATTTACTTGTTCTTTTTTACCGTGGTCAATTTGTATTCTTTTTGTTTCTTCTACTATAGGGATATTTGCCAGATGTTTTATCATTGAAAATCAGAATGTTAATCAATATCTTTCTTTTAAAGGGGTTTAACCATGGAGGAAACTCTATAGTTAAGCACGCTCAGGCTGGAGTAGTACTAGGATTGGTGACCTCCTGGGAAGTCCTCGTGCTTCACCCCTGTGAGCATCACCTAGATCCAATTAGTGCTAAGTGTTACATTTATTCTCATGAGAGATGGATTCATGTTGAATCACTACTCATGAAACATGGGTCAATGATTTTGACTCAAAAATCACACAGTTAAATCCTGATAACAATATCACAATCTCTACTACAGCTGCAAAAAATTGTTGATGAAGATCACAATATTTATTTCTTCCATGCATTTCCTTGTAGCTGGAGTATATATTTTTTCTATAGATAACTAAATCCTTGATGCAAAATAGTTTTTATTTTTATTTTATATATTTGGGTATATGTTCTTCTGATAGATTTAGTACAGAGATCTTTGAATATGTGATCTTCTATTAGTCATGGCTCCATTAAAAATAACAATTTTTCAATAAGATATTTTATGAGTTTTATAGATTCTTGAAATGACTTGATACATGACTTCATCTTCCCTTTCATTGGAACAACTTTAGGTAGCCATCGAGCTGGATCTGGGTATTTCTTATTTCACCTATTTTTCCCTTTGCTAGTTGAGGCTCCATTATGATTATTTGCCCTTTGATTATTTGATTAATTTCTCAAACTATGCTTCCCAAGCATTAGCATTTGCTCTTGTTGAACATATGTTTGATGAGATCTTTCCTTTATTTCAAACAAGATCAATATAAGATCTGAAGCATATTCTTTTGATTGTTTTCTATGTAGCACCTCCCATCCACTTTTGCACGTATTACTTCTATTTCTTCTTGAACTAATTGAATTGAGAGTCTCAAATGCATTCACATAGCTTTTTTTGCTCTCTTTACAAGCTGAAAATAGATATGACTTTCAATATGTGGCACCAACATAGTCTTCATTACATTTTATAATACCTGAATAGTAATCTTTAAGATATGCACCATATGAAACCTTGTTTCTATTTATTCTCATGCCACATGATCCCTATACAATATAACATTGTTTAGAAATGGCCTCAGCTTTTACACACATATTTTCCTTTTCCACCTTGTGATTGCTACATCAATTTGAAATACCATTTTCATTATGATGGCTGAATTGAGAAACCAAGTATCAATAACACCTCCATCATTATTGTCTCTAATCCAAGCAGCTTCTTATTGCTGAAATTTCCATCCCAACCACTACAAGGATCCATTGTTTTCTTATTTGTCTTGGAATCATTATTCAAATTAGTTACCTCATCAGACTTGGCTTTAAGGTTCATTGGTTTTTTGTTTGCTTCTGTGATACAATGTAATGTTAATGTCATATCTAGTTCTGTAGTACTGGTATTTTGTGTGCCTATACAATTTTGTCCATTACCAACAATGATTTGTGCTAGTCCAACGCAATTAATCATCTAATTACTTTTATCTTTGTGTTGTCTATATTGAGCCATATAGTCTTGTTGCGATAGAAAGGGACTTTGCATTTGTCAATAAACGTTATTCAAGGCTTTATGTAGCCCCGACTTTTTCAAAGGTTGGACAATTGTTTGCTATTTTCAATGCATAATTGAATTTCAATCTTTTCTTGAGCATGCCAAGCTTCATTTTGGTTGTATTTTTGACCTCTTGATCTCTATCTCATGTTTGCAGTTAGTTCTCAATTGGTTAAAAGAAGAGCTCAACATCTCTTATAATACACCAATCAGGTATTTCGCAATTGCATGTTTACATGCTATGAACTTGGTAGACTTTTTTATTAGCCTTATTTCAAGTTGCAGTATTCTAATTCAATTTGCATGCACATTAAATATTTAGAGTATGGAAGGTGGGAACTAATAGATATGGTGTTGTTTTAAGTTGTTAGAAGACTAAATTCTTGGAGTGCCTTTATGTTTTGGTGAGAACTAGAGTTGGCCTAGAGGATTTGATTTTGTTTTGTATGATTTATATTTTCTTAGTTAGCATTGAAAGTGCTAGGTCTTTTTGCAGCTTGACCTTGCATATGAGCATATTTGTTTAAGCTGATTAAATGACTGAATAATAAGGACTAAGGACTTGATGTAGTCACTGTATAATAATTTGATCACTAAATCTTGTTTTAGAATCTCCTTCAAATATAATCTTCTAGTCTTACTAACATATTAGACTCTTTATAATGTTTTATGGAAAGAATCGTTTAGATATCTATGGATGGAACTATTAGTTACTGACTCTTCCTCTGATATTTACTTGTATACTTGTAATGGTGGCAGTTTATACCTATAATGTCCTTGCTCTATATATCTTCTAAGAATAAGGGACTATTCACTCATGATTTAATTATAAGAGAATACTTCTAAACCAAAACTCTACTTATATCACAGTATCAATTGATAATTGATGACACTTATTGGGGAAATGTTGATCTTGATTAATATATTATATCCACTTGTGAATGAATGTCTTAATACTCATACTGAATGTGAGGTATTCATCTTTGTTTCTGATACCTTGATAAATAATATGTTACAAGTCTTCCCAATACTATGGGGTAGCTAGTCCTAATGAAACTCTCCTAGTCTTTCAAATATGAATATGTAACAAAATAAATCTTTTATATTCTTTGAAATTTATGTAGAATATGAGAGAAAATCCATAGGCTGCACTATGAACTATGATTTATCATTATTATTATTGATGCCCTCTTAACCTTCCCTTCATCCTATAGGATGGGGCTTGGATTTGAAAATAAAGATATAACTTTCATTCATTTCTAGGTGATGTCGAATCTTGAAAAGTTTTGGTTACGGACTTAATTCCTTTTTTCCATTTTCATTCATAAATACCAATTTTTGGCTTTTAACTGGGATGCATTATTAGGACTTAATGCATATTTCATTAGTTTTGGTTCATAAAAACCCATACTCATCAGCTTGAATTGTTTGTTTAATACCCAATTCATTGAGGTGATGCTTACAAGTTGAATTCATAACAGCCATTTGTCATCAACTTAAATTTTTTGTTTAGTACCCATTGCATTGAGGTGACACTTACAAGGTTGAAGTATTGCAACTTCCTAGAAGGTCTGCCTACTCAATTCTGTGATGATCCAACTTTCCTTGACCATAAATTTTTGCCCAAGGTTAAGCCTTCTTAGCTTGCCATGCCATTTGCAAAACCTTCAAGACAAGACAATTTAAGCACCCTTATTTTCATACCCCACCCCTTTTTCGGAAAGCCCAAAAGTAACAGTATTTTTTTGTTATTTGTGACTTGGTAGTGTAGTAAAAGTTACCCAACCATAGCCTATAGTTCTAATCTTCATTTAGTTTTTTGAAGATGTGTTTTGGAGTTGTAAGCCTATTGTTCCAATTTAAGCCAAGTGGATTTGCATATTTTATTTGTAGTTTTATATTTCACAACACTATCTCTATTCTGTAATGTGTACACCAGGTGCGATCATTCATTTCATTCTTGATCAAATATCTCCTTGAAGCAATCTAATTAGACATGGTGTTGCATGTTATATTTCATTATTGAATTGTGATGGAAGTATGATATTTGAGACTTTGTTAAATGAATTGGTATCCTTTCTTTGCCTTTCATAGAGACCCATTGACACCAATGTCATGAATGCCTTCAGTCAAACAATTCATGTTCTTTGTACATGTTTTGACCATCTGAGTTAAAACATTTCATAGCAAGCTCACTGTGTAGAGAAGTTGCAGGTGTATCTCATGCACTGAGCCAATAGAGTCAAAGCCATTTTTGACATAAAACATTACATATCATGCTTTCCCATATGCATGTCCATCAATCAGCATTCCAAGCTCTTTTTTGGGCATTCTATCAAAAAATTTGATATCTTACTAATCCCATTGGCCCGTGGCTATACAACCACGAAAATGCACTTCCTTTACATTGCTTTTTCAAACTTTTTAAAAAAAATTCTAAGTCCTCTCCTTCGTAAGGAAGTGCATATTTTTTGCTATATAGACGTTGCCATCCCATTGCACTATGCATTTCAAGTGCCAAGCTTTGTCTTCACTAAGGCCATTGAATGGTTAGCAATCTCTTTGATGTTTCTTGCATTTTCTTTGTACATCCGTGCACTATCTCCATGATTCCATGTTTGTTCCTTAGCCTCTTTGCAATAACCACATGATCGATGATTGCCAAATAGTGCCAACATACTATGTGGAAAGGCCATTTCTAGATCATATTTTAATGCAACAATTTATCAAATGGTGGCTCTTTGAGGGGATAATGATCATCTTCAACCATGTGACTTTGGCTCATTGCTTCAAATTTCTTAGAGGATGTAGAAACTTATTGACTATAAATAGCAGGTATGTTCTTAAAAAAAAACCATACTCACTTTAAACAATAGGTATGGACTTAATGCATATTTCATGAGTTGTGGTTCATAAAAACCCATACTCATCAGCTTGAACTTTTTGTTTAATACCCAATGCATTGAGGTGATGCTTATAATTTGAATTCATAACAACCATTTCTCATCACCTTAAATTATTTGTTTAGTACCCATTGCATTGAGGTGACACTTACAAGGTTGAAGTATTGCAACTTCCTAGAAGGTCTGCCTACTCAATTCCATGATGATCAAACTTTCCTTGACCATAAAGTTTTGCACAAGATTAAGCCTTCTTAGCTTGCCATGCCATTTGCAAAACCTTCAACAAGTTATGTGCCTTATTGTAGAATTGCAGGGTTATTTTGTGGGTGATGATGGTGCAGACCATGGGCATATCATGATAATAGTTGAAGGATGGAACACATGGCATAAATCTAAGATATTTATTTGCAGGTACATGAGGACAAAGAGCAGAGGGTACAATCTAGTTGCAGGGTCTGCTGATGGAGTACTTAAAGACTGGAAGAAAAGGAAGAAGACTACCAATCCAAAGGGACTTGGATTGGTTTGATCCTTGGGAGAATGATGCAGGAGCATCAAGGTCAAGGTTGAAGGCATGAGAAGACATTAAGGTTTCAAGATAACCAACATGACCATGTTAGAACATTTGATGTAATAAGACCCTGTGAAGGTCCTTTTTGATATGTTTGTAATCATTAAAGTTCAAGTTGTAAGCCATTCTTGTCATCAAGATGAAAGGACAAGGGTCATTTATGTAATGTAGTAAAATGTCATGGGAAAAGGGAGTCCTAGAATGTACTAGGTTGATAAATGGGGTCAAAGAGTCATAAAATGCATATCAAATGCAAATAAATGCAATGTAATTGGAAAATATGTCAAAATGTTGCCAAACAAGCCACATATAGCACTATGGTAGAGTCATGGGATTAAGTGAAGGTTTATGAGTCTTTTAAGCATTAGAAGGGTCAATTAGTCTCAAAAATGTCACAATAATTGAGTCCTAAAGCCCGAGGTTATCATAAAGGACTGTTATTAAAGATATTAAAAATTGTTCTAAACTGTCCCAATACAGTTAAAGGGAGTTTGATCGGTTTAAGGGAGTTAGGCAATTTGAAAAAGGAAAAAAAGAAGCTTATATGAACATCATAGATGAATGTGTAAAGGTGTTGAGGAGATTTCAATGTGATAGCCCTAGAAAATCAATAAAAAAACTCTATATTTCGCTATTAAAATTATCACAGAATAGTGACTATGCAATTTGGTTGTTTTTAATTGGTGCAAGCTTTATTTCACTTCAAAGATTTTATTTGAATATGAAAATGATTGAGAAGGTTATTTTGTATGTTGCTTTTATTTTTTAACAGTCATTTGTAAAGTATTTTGCACAAGTAATAAGAGATTGTCACTGTCACGTGACAGAACTTGATTGTCTAAGGAAAACTCAATGAATTTGACCCCTCCCACTACTGTATTGTATATGGAACTCATGGAAGAGGGATTGACACCTATTTGATATGATTTTGTGTAGAGATATGCAAGGATATTATAGATAGAGATCTTTGAATGTGACAGGGTGTTGTTTGTGGGTCACTATGTGAATGGGACAGTTATGAGTTGGGAGATTCCATCCACATGAGGGGTATATTTTCTTGCATAGAAGGTCAAGATTAGACCAAGAGAAGGTGTTGGATCCATTGTAAGGATCAAGAAGTGCTTGGAAGGGTTGATGTTCCAAAGAATTTCAACATCCAACCTTTATAGACGTTTGAGTCCTAAATTCACGTCCCTTGATGTTAGGCCCAAATGGTCTAAGGATTAAGTTTTTTAAAATTGTACAACCACCATGAGGCCAAACTTGCATAAGCTAATTGATTTGTAATTAAGTGAAATCTGATTTCTTCTTTTGATCCTTAGGCCAACCCACTTAGGCCTATTTTTCAACAAATTTCAATTGCAATTATTTCATGGCTGAAATTGTAATGACCTTAGGCTCACAAGTTTTTGAGATTTACCCATCTTTTGAGCTCACATGTTCTTGATTGAAGATTGCATTAATATGTTTTAATATTTTAGTCATCTTCATGAGTTGATGCATTAATCAGATTAGTCATTGCTATCAAGATTAGTCATGGCATGTTGTTGTTAGCACCTAAGTAACTTTTAGCTTGTGACATCTCTTTGAGGCATTTTGCAAATAACTAAGATACGTTGTCTATAAATCCACATTTTGCAAATATCCAGGCCTTCTAGAAATTATAAGATCATTTTAGTTACATTTGAAAACATTAATCAACAATTTCCATATGTGTAGATATAAACATTAACTACAACATGTCCAATTTATTTGCAGGTATATTTTCTTGTGAAGAAAGACCATGCCTGACAATATGAACCCAGAACAAAATAATGAGACAATGGCTGCATTGTGGGCTCAGTTTCGAAAAAAACTTGATAAATGTTATTGTCCTTGCAAAAATTTTAAGGGCTTAAAGAATCAAAGATTTCTAATCACAATAGTCTAGAGTCATTATAGGCAATATGGTCATGTTGAAGGGGGGCATGATTTTTGTCCATTGTTGAATGTGGATTTCCTACTGGAGGAACATGGAGGTGTGAATATCCAAGTTGAGGATAACACTCCCATGGAAGAAGATGATAATGTGCCAGAGGACATGATTGAAGAAGATGGTATTAGGGCAGGTGATGAAGAGGCTCAGAATGATGGTACTAGCGAATCTGATAATAATGATGAAGATGGTCTTGATATACCTTTACTTAAGAAGGCACACGAGCCCTTATACGAAGGCTCTCAAACAACTCTACTCTCGGCTATAGTGTTGTTGGTGAACTTAAAGGTTATAAATAGTATATCCAATGTAGCAATGCCACGTATGCTAAGGTATGTCATTTTTGTCATCTTCAATGTTAGCATACAATTACTAATCATTATATTAACAATGCATATTTGTCATTGTAGATTGATTTGTGAGTTTTTGTTACCACCCTCAAACATTTTTCCTCGTTCGTACCAAGAATTATCTAACATTATGGATTAGATTGGAATAAAGTATTAGACAATACATGCATGTCCCAATGAGCACATTCTATATCATAAACAACATGAATTTGCAATAGAATGCTCTAATCATCATTTTAGTAGATATCAGTCAGATCAAATAACAAAAAAAGTGCCTCACAAGGTTCTTCGATACATTCCCATTATTCCACATCTTGAACGGTTATTCAGGTGCACTAGCTTGGCACAATTTATGGATTACCATGCAGACAATAGAATTTAGGATGATATTATGTGAATTCCTACCAATGGTTCTGCATTTAAAGAGATAGAAGAAACATGGTCACACTTTAAAGAAGAACCTCATAATCTGAAACTTTCATTGGTGGCGGACGGTGTCAATCCATATGGAGATATGAGATCTATTTACTCAGTATGGCCTATTTTTGTTATTAACAATAACATTCCTCCTTGGATGTCCATAAAGAGGAAGCACATAATGTTGTCAATGATTGTGCCAAGTATTTTTTTATTTTATAGTTATCTAATTTAATTTATAAATAGTGCATGAAAATGGTTATAATAATCACGTAATATTTATGTTTATTCAATTGCTAGGTAAATACCAAGTTAAAGATATGAATGTGTATATTGAGCCCCTAATTGATGAGTTGTTGAAGTTATGGAATGGCATCACTATGTATGACATCTCTAGACCAATAGGACATTGATAATTTCAATTCCATGCAATGCTTGTATGGAAAATACATGATGCCCATGGGCTAACTCATTTTTGTGTTATGTTATATTGCTAAGATCAGATATTTTGGGTCTATTATAGTGCTTACACATTACTATCGAATGCTTAAGTTGTGCATGATAATTGTACATGATCCAATTATACATGATCTTTTAGGTCTTCAAACAAAGGAAAAAATTGCATGTCCAATTTGTGGTCCAAAGATGAAATGTCGTCATTCGAGAAGTTTAGGAAAGTAGGTGTTTGATGAGTATATTAGTGAATATCTTCCAAAGTTTGCAGTAGGTATCCATGTAGATCGCATTTAGGATCCCAACTGTAATGAAAAATTCAAAGGGTAGTACCTGATAGGGAAAGGTAGATTGAGGAGGGTGAGAGGTAATTATAAGTTTTTTTCTATAATTTAATAATTCTTATCCATCATCAATATATATATATATATATATATATATATATATATATATATATATATATATATATATATATAAGTTTTTTCTAACTAGTGCAATTGTTCTTTATAGTTGGTCATGAGTGGGATGCACTACACTTGTATCTTGCAAACAATCTTGATTGGATGATAGTATGGATTGAATAGTCTCAAGAAAATGGTCCCTCATTAACATGGGATGGTGTTGCATCATCAGTTAAAGAAGCTCATCATAATGGAGATCCCAATGTTATGCCAATGGTACTTGATCTAATATATGGCTTGAGAGATACAAAGGTATGCATAAGATTACTAATCATGAGACATAAGTTTAATATCAACTCACAGATCAATGAGAAGATTATTGACATGTTTGAATAATTACAATTAAAACACCACAAAGCTATGTACTACCATGAGTATAAATTCCACACAAAAAAGTTAGACGAAACGAAGAAAATGTGTGATTCTGAGATAAGTGTTGTCTTTGCGGTCACCAATATTTCATCTAGAATTGACATACATCCAATATTCACTAATATATATATATATATATATATATATATATATATATATATATATATATATATATATAAGTTTTTTCTAACTAGTGCAATTGTTCTTTATAGTTGGTCATGAGTGGGATGCACTACACTTGTATCTTGCAAACAATCTTGATTGGATGATAGTATGGATTGAATAGTCTCAAGAAAATGGTCCCTCATTAACATGGGATGGTGTTGCATCATCGGTTAAAGAAGCTCATCATAATGGAGATCCCAATGTTATGCCAATGGTACTTGATCTAATATATGGCTTGAGAGATACAAAGGTATGCATAAGATTACTAATCATGAGACATAAGTTTAATATCAACTCACAGATCAATGAGAAGATTATTGACATGTTTCAATAATTACAATTAAAACACCACAAAGCTATGTACTACCATGAGTATAAATTCCACACAAAAAAGTTAGACGAAACGAAGAAAATGTGTGATTCTGAGATAAGTGTTGTCTTTGCAGTCACCAATATTTCATCTAGAATTGACATACATCCGAGTCAACAATCTAAAAATCGATACTATGGCATTTTGGATGATATACTTGAGTGCGACTTTAATTCATTCAAAATAGTTCTATTTATTGTCAAATATTTTAGGTTATGACTAAATCTAAATGATCCTGATAGGACTGTTATTGAACAAGATAGTGGATTTACTATGATTAATACAAGGTCATTTGAGCCAGTAATAGATGAGCCCTATGTTCTTCCAAGCCAATGTGAGCAAGTGTTTTACTTTGGTGTTCCACACAAACCAGGTTGGTAATTTGTTGTTAGACATGACCCAAGAGGAAGGCTGGTAAACTATAATGTGATTGAAGAAGCACAAGAGGAAGTAGATGATTATTAGGAATGATAGTTACCCAATGATGAAGAAGAAGAAGATGGTGATGATCATGGCGATGATGGTCATGATGATGATAGTGATCAAGAGGATGATGATGGTGATGAAGATGGTGGTGGTGATGACGACGATCAAAGTAACAAGTATGATGATGGTGATGATGATGATGACAATGATGATGATGATGATGACATGGATGAAGATCATGATGATTAATGAAATGGCCAGGTAGGATCAATGTCAACTATGATGGGGTCTTGTATGACCAAATTTTTCTTTCCAAACCATATGTGAAAACATTAAGTAGAACATGTCAAATATTTTTTAGATATAAACATTAGTTACACTAAATTTTTAACTCAAGACAAATAATTTACATATACAATCTACTTTATTATTAATATTTTTTTTGGTAAGTCTATTACTTTAATTTTGCTGCTGATTTCTAAGACTTACTAATTTTTTTCACAGGGCGATATGGATGCACCATCTCGAACACCTTCAATAGAGGTAAAAATTAATTATTGTAAATTTTAATGTTAATATAGAAACAAATGTCATATTATTATGTTCTTTTCTTTATGGCTTTGGAGTTATTTTGATGAAAGTATATGGATATTTGATGTCACAAATGATAGGAAAAAGCTACAATGATCGCTGATCAAATGCAATATGAAATATGGGAATCATATCTACATGACATTTCCCTTAGTACTGACCCTATATTCATCACCCAACAAATTACACAAAGATACACTGATGAAGTTGTTAACATTATCATCAAGGGTGATAGAAGTGAGGAGAAAGAGGCACTAAAAATAAAATTGGACCGTAGAATCCAATCTTTGAAGGTAACCAGTAATTCAACTAAAGCAGTAATAGAAGTTCAGTAGATATTAATATTTTATAGTATCTTATGGATCATGATCTCTAATTTTATGTATTCTTGTATAGACATATGTGCCAGTTGTGACATCACATGGTGAGGGTTGTTGTGCAGAACCTTTGTGTAAGTGACACTTTCTTTGTTTTGATCAACATTATAACACTTACCTTTTTTTTTTGTGAGTGTTTCTCGCTAGTATCCCATTTGATCTTTATCCATTGCAAATGTCTTTGCAAACAATATTCTATTCTTTAGCTCATGTTGCCGACAATGCAGCAGACAAGGATCATGCAAACATCATCGTCTATGCCCATTAGAACTGGTAAAACCTTATTTTGCTATATTTTGTAATGTCTTTCTACAAGTTGATGAACAAAAAAGTAACATATCAGTGCTTAAATGATGTCTACGGAAGCCTGCATACACACAAACACATGCATACACACACTACGCATACAAACATAAATACATATATGTATACCCACACATAGAGAGACATGGACATAGGAAGGGAGGTAGACCAATAGAGAGTAGTACTAAAATTGTCATTTAATTGTCATGATGTTTCAGTTGATAGACCAACAAAGAGCAGTACTACTGAAGCCGATCCATTTCCTACAGAAATTCATGTGATTAGTTCTGGTTCATATGAAGGGACATTGTTGCTGAATAAGAAAACTATGTTTCCATTAAAAGAACGAAAGCTTCTAGGTGCTTTAAAATTGTTATTATTTAAAGTGTAAATTTAGTTTACTTTTACATTACTCATTTTGAACTGATAAATCCTTTATGTTTTTGTAGGTAATAATGCTTTCTTTGAACATCTTTTTCATATGACATTGAGACCTTTTGGACCCACCATACGTAAAAGGTATGCAGTTTCATATCATTGCTACATAATTTTTCTTTTCTTCTATTTATTGTAATATATTAAAGTTATTGATCTAAAATTTTTTTTTTTTTTTAAATAGGTGGAATTTACAAGCTGTGGAATTAAAAAATTAGCTGATTGCATCTATTGAGGAGAAATTTGGGAAAAACATTTTTGACACTGGCCTACTTCTAAAAAGAGCAGCAAAGCATATAAAGATTGTATGGGATCAATATAGAAGGGCTCTTAAGGATAACCCAAAGTACAACCATCCTCCTATGATTCCACCGATGGAGTGGAATGAAATAATAGAAGATGCAAAGGAGAATAGGCTATGTGAAGATAGAGATAATGAAGCAACATAGGGCACAAAGAGGTATGTCATTATAGTATTAAGTACATTGTAATCATGCACTAATTATTGATATTTGTAAATATATAATCTAAGATGTTTGAAATTGTTCATAGATTGTAGGACACATCCATGGCTACAAAAGCGAGAGTAGAAAAGGTTGGCCAACACAAACTTGGCTCTGGTGGCTATATGAATCTTTAGTCTCAACTTGTAAGTAGAGCAATGAAGTTTTATTTATTTTTAATATAATTTTGCAAAAAATTTTGTTTAATGAAACTATACATGGAAAATTGACGTTATCAAGAAAAAAACATAGGGCACAAATTTCAATGTGGAGGTCACAGATGAAGATAGAAAAATTGCCTTGAAGGAAGGCTATAAAGTTGTGGCTGTACACCTATTCGAAGAATCTGTAAGCCTTGCCCAAAAATCTAGTGTACCAAATGATATCTCACAGGTAAATTGATCAGATGAAAAGTAAATGAAATTAAATAGTTGAGAAGAATCTTTTTTGGTATTAGTTTTAAATGTAAATTGACTACATAACAATGTGCATAACATTTTACTACAGCCTTCATATCCTACCACAGAACCCACTCATGACAAAGGCCATGATGTGCATTGTAGTGGTGAAGGTATTAATTTGCTATTGGAAATTAAATATTCAATTATGAATACAAGTTAACATCTTCAATTGGAATTTGACGTGTATCCTTTTTTTGAATATTTCAAAGCATGTTGAACATCATGCTAAAGGAGTGGACCATGTTCCAAGTGTTCAACATGTTGATGCGGTGATAGATCAAAATGTTAATGTACCTAATGTGGCATTGTCAGGTAAGAAAAATGCAATTTATGTTGGACTCGTACTTACTTACAAACTTGTAACAGTTAGAAAAAGAAAAAGAGTATGCTAATTTATCCCATTCACTTGTTCTTGCAACAAAGCCCCCTTTAGTGCAGTAACCTCCTGCTCCTCCAAAGAGAAGGAGCCATCGTAATTTGACATTACACAAGCCAGAAGAGGAGGAGAATGATGTAGATATGGATGCTCCTATGAGCACTTTTCTTAAGAGAGCTCAGAAAAACAAAAGAAAGAAATGACGTTTTAAAAATCTTCTTTGATAAACCTTGTTGGAGAATGAAAGAACTTTGTTTTAAGTGATTATGTATGAATGATGTGTATTAATAAATATTTTTATTTTATGTTAATGAATATTGTTATGTGTTAATGAATTATTGATTAGTATTGTGTATTAATGAATTTTATATCATATTAATGAATGTTATGTGATTGTATTGATTGAATGTTATAGTTCATAAATGGATGAATGAATGAATGAAGTATGTAATTAGATGATAATGGGTACTTTAGATTGATGTTAGGGGGAGGGGGCTGAGGCTAGATGAGCTTCCACCTTCACGTGGTTGGCCTTGTTAAGTAGAGAATATTATAGTATTCTTGAAACCAAGTGAAGCTCAAACTAACATAAAATGGACACTTTGCATGTCGTAAGTCTAAAATGATCCACAACTACTGCTGCCCATAACATACAATGCAAATGTGATAAGGGATTTATGTGTGGCTACCTACAATGTTTGATATTTGATCATTTTGTTCCCTTAATATATTTAACCTCTTTTTTTTGCCCTCGACAATAGTTGTCAATAATGATATTCTGAACTATGCATTAGGTGACTTAAATGACCATTATGGGTAAATACTACAATATCATTCTAATAGAAATGGTTGATCAAAGATTCATCTCCATCTTTGGGGAAGAATTCGATAACTTCTCTATTGAATTCTTTACAGAGGGAACTTACTTGAATGGCTTCCATATAGAAACCTAGAAGTTTAGCATATATCTAGTTAAGTTTGGCTTTTTAAAACTCTACAGGAAGACCATCAATATGTGGGGATTCACCCTACTTGAGGGATTGCACAATAGACCAAATTTCTTCTTAAAGAAATGCCTCTTACAAGATTAGAGGCACCAAATTTTTTTAGGTTCATGCAAATAATTCTGCTGCAAATAAGTCTAGGTTTCTCAGCTTTATAATTGCTCTCATTTCATCAATTTTATCAGTTGAATTCTATGCAATATTAGTTGGCCTTATACGATCCTAGATAAATTTAGGTGTTGGAAAGCTAAAAAATCCTTCAGTCCTTTTAGCACCACATTTGATCTAGATGAAGTTTGGATCCATTTTTTCTCTTTGAGAAATATAGTTCTTATGGCATCTTTACATATGTTTAGCAAAGGTCAGGAAACCTTTGAGTAAGCTATAATTGGATTATATTGTAATTTATGTTTGAGTCTCACCATTTATTCCTCAAAGATTCTACATCTTACTTCTTAGGCTTTGTTTTTCCAAATATACTCTTATGTCTAAATTACTCAATTACCATTTTCTCAAATTCATTTATAAGACTGACAATTCAGTTTGAATTACTCAATATCTTCTTTAGGATGCATTTTTCATCCCCCCAAATCTCCATGATTTTTTTTGTAAGCTATTATTTATATTATGCATGGTGACACTCTTACTAATTGTTATCAACATATGATCAAGCATAAAAGAAGCTCCTAAAAGGACCTATCTAATCTGGATTACAACCTTTTATATACCTTTTTTATTACTAAACCAAATAATCTTGATATACCTACATCATTTTTCATTATGTTCAAGAGGGTCAAAGAAGCTAAGGAACTTTTTCATTTTAGTCTAAAAAGTAAGTGTATTCTATTACAACAAGATGTATCTTTATTTTCATATCATATTGATGTCCTCACCAGAATCCAAGGAAATTTAGGAAGTTTATAGGTTAACAAATTCCATGTCTCTAGCCCATCAAGAATCCAAGGAACTTTAGGATGTTTATAGGTTAACAAATTCGATGTCTCTGGCCCATCAAGAATATTTGAGAAAGTTGTGGGAATTAACTCAAGAAAAAGGTTGTCCAAGCACAGTATGGTCACAAGACATAGCCAGTGTCCACCTGGACATATAAATCAATTCTATCCTACCTAATATTCTTTCTAGCTAATATTCTACTTTACCTATTTTGTCTTTTGAATTTGGTATAATTGGCTTTTGAAAAACTCTTATGACAACATACAATTGGTTGACATAAACATAAACTTCATCAACCCAGCATAAACAATAAATAACCATCAAACTTCGTGAAAACCACTTAAAGAATCATTAACTAAGGTTGAAGTGGTTTATCTTCCAGCATTGTAAAAATTCTCCCTCTTCAAATTTCTTTTCCCTAAAGCAATTGTAGTGCCAGGTTCTCCAATATTTTGGGGCCTTCCTACATGGTATTGTACTATTGTCCAATGACAAATCCTTTGACTGAATGATATATTTTTGTAGCTCCTTTGATCTCAATTCCTTCTCGGATCTATCTAGAATTAGAATAAAACCTCTATCATCTAGAGAATGCAAGGATCTTGATATTTTAAAACTTTTTGTCTCACTACATTCTACAAACCTGAGACATGAAATGGTGTTATGCACTAGCAACCTTAGTAGTATCTTAACCAAATATATAACGTATCTGCTAGATCCTTGTAAGACCCATGGTTACTTAGTCCAAGTATCTCCCCTCCTATAATTTTGAGCAACTTTAGCTTATAAGGTTGTCATCTCAAGAAGATCTAATTTGTTATTTCTAATTCATGCTCATTTTTAAGTCAATTTGTTGGAAATTCAACCTGTCTTGGGCCAATTTGAGGTTTTTCTTAGTTTCTATGATAAAGGAGAGTTATAACTATAGAATGTGTACCTAGTAATGTTCTAGGGTTGTATTGTAAACTATATTATCATGAATCCTACTAATCTATAAAAGGGACAGTTAGTGCATGACAAAAGGAACAACTATATAAAAATAGGGAAAAATAAAATATGTAGTGAGATTTGAAATATTTATGAAAATATGGATAAGGTGTGTCTTTATAGATTATAGGATCTTAAAATATAAGGATTAGGAGAATTCTTATGCCAAACTTGTATTTTGAGATTTCAAGTCAAAATGCCTCTATAATTAATGTCAAATTCTCCTAGACATCTGTTCCCAAGATGTCCTAGGATGAAGCGACTGAAGGAGAACCCAAGTATGTATCTTAGGACAATGTAGGATTATTTGTTTGTGGCAGTAGTTAGATTTTACCAAAATGTGAATGCCATCTCCTTGCAAGAAAGATTATCAAGCAACAAAGATGCTGAGTGATGTTCTTTGCTAATGCATAGGGTCTACTTTGGGCTTTCTGAGTCTATTGTTTGAAGTAGAGACATCAAATTTGTTGGGAAATTTTGGCCCACAAGGATACAAGGCTCAAGAAGAGTGTTGCCTATCACACACATATACATGACCATGTATAGTTGATAAACATGAACTCAGTGCAACTCATAAGAGGATACAAGAATTAGCATCCTCAATCTTGGAGTGTGTCACTTCCCTAAATTTAACATTTCTATTATAAAGCAGGCCATTCTCAACAAATTAGTCACCTTTTGAAGTGTATTTGGGTCATTTGCCTTCAACTCCACTTGACATAGCTTTGGAATAACAGGAAGAGAATGTAGGAGAAGATTTCTAAGGAGTTAGACATTAAATTTTTTTGAGAGGTCTAGACAAATTTAAAAAATTAAAATTTTTTGAGAGGTCTAAACAAATTTAACTCCAAGTAAACTACCAACTGTAAAAAACTCAAAATATGTACTACCAAAGAAATGATCAGCATACTACTTCTTTTGATATGACAAAATTTCAATAATGTGAGGATAAATTAGTCCCCATTAGACTGATTGAAGTTACAATGAAAATTCTTTTGGTTCAGTTCTGTGTATTTTTTTGCAAAGAAGCTTTCCGATTTGGATTCTTTTGTCAAATTTGATTTTGATTGAATTTTTTTTAGTCACTCCACAATGGAAATGTCCTTTGCAAAGATGTTAGGCTTGCAATATCGTACAAATTACCTACCAGAGATTATAGTCAAAATAAGCTTGCCAGAGATCAAGTCCACCTACAGCAGGGGATATAGAGATGCTCAAATTAACAAAGTGGTTCACAATCCTTGGATGACCATTTTGTAAGTCCTTGATATCAATTGGTCTAAATAGTAAGAAAATGAAAGGTTTTTTAGTTAACTTTGTTTGTAAGGAAATTTAAAATGGAACATTTACTTTACCACCCATAGAAACATCCAACACATAATTCTTGTACAACATATAAAGTCATTTTTTTCAAGAAAAGTGGAGCATTCAATTTTCTATTCTTTGAGATCCATAGAATCTCCTAAAATATCTGATGTATGTATCTAAAGTAGTAATGCCAGTAAAAATTGTACCCAATCTTTTTGTTACCAAATCATGGTAGTTGTAGCTCTATTTAAACTTTAAATACTAGTAAATATTATGGAGATTTTGTTTGCTTTCTACTACTATAATATCCAATTTTATTTTAGATTTTCTATTCTTTGAAATATTGAATTTTCTTTCGACTTTCTTCAAATATTTTTGCATCACTGAAGGTTCTTAATATTTAATAGTTGTGTGCAATCTGATTTTGGTTAATAGAGTTTTGTGTCATAAGTGTCTGATAATGAAAAGACATTGATGCATCTAGAGGTTTGTGTGGACGAGAAGACAATCAAATTTGTTTGTGAATAGACAAAGGTTTATTTTTTCTACCATAATTGAGCAATGTCATAGCTCAAAATAGTGCTCACTCTTGTTAGAATGTCTGGACCTTATTGGGATGCAGTTACAAATACAACTCCCTAGTTAGTTAGAGTAGCAACAAGCACAATTGACAAAAGTTTCCTTACTGCATTGACTCTTGGAAACAATCGAACCTTCAAGGTTAAAAACCCATTCTTCTCTATTTAGCAAATTGTGTAAGATGTTTAATATAGTTGGATCATTCGTACTTAGTATCAATAATAAGAGATTTCCACAATCTAGATTGTATAGAGAAAGTTGTCTCTGGATTAAATTGTGTACACAATTTATGTACCCTATTTTGTGATTCATAATATTCTAATGATGAATCATGAAATCTGATCTAAAAGATTGGTACAAAAAACTTGTACACAATTTAATTTTATACCATTTTTCTTTCTCTACTGATTTAGTAAGTTAAAGTTTGATGGCATTACTATAAGGCATATTTTTTCCAATAGGGTCAAGCATTGTATACCAAAAAGCATATCGAGAAGTCATATAGCCTTGTTTATGCAAAAGACATTGCATATTATTAATGGGTCTTTATGGCACTCAAAGGTTTGCATAATTAAATTGGAAAAGAGATTTAATACCCCCATCCCACTTATTGGATTCTTCATTTAGAGATATTTCCATTCTCTACTCCTCCCATTTTGATTAGAGTTTTAGTTTTGTAACTTGACATTGTTAGTCACATGTGTGAAATTTTGAGTGAATGATGTTGAAAATTGTTCATTGGAAATATAGGCACAACCTTGATGGAATGGAAAACTGAAGAAACTAAAAGAAGAGATCAAAGAAAGAAAATGAAGAGATGAAGATGATGAGGTTAGCATACATTTTTTTTCTTTTTAAATCCTAGTTGTATTAGAATGCCATGATAAAACAGACTAGAGAATATTAATACATCAAATCATTTGCTATCCTTTATGCTATAAATTAATATGAAGTCTCTTAATATGAATTGATCCATAGTTATACTTGAGAGAATGTTCATTGCAAAATAAGATTTTTTAAACTTGATATTTTTAACATATACTTGATTTATGGATGCACGATTAAGTACTCCATTATACATGCTTTAGAAAAAATTCAAATGCACCTACTCTTCCTCTGCCTACAATGTCGTACTCTAGATTCTAAATCCTCAAAAACCACAATGTTCTTTTTAAACAATCTAGAAAAAATCTTGAATCAACAATACTTTATACGTCCTCTAAACTATACCAATTATGTGTGCCTCAGATTTTACAGATCAGTAGCCACCGAATGAGGATAGAATATAGGAAATGACATGGTGATAATTCTAGGGGAGACCTCAAGTAGGTGAAAGCAGGAGACTAAGCCTCAAAGGCAACACAAACATAGCAAAGAGAACTAGATCCCTTACTTGCCAATTATGACATGAAGAAGATAAAAGGGTGCAATAAAAGCAATGGCAGAGACGATGACAACCTCAATGCATCTATATGTTCTTTTATAGTCCCACACATTAAGGGTCTACTTTCCACCACTATTGAGACTCTTTATAGTCATTTTCCTCCTCCACCATGTTTTCTTTGTTCCTTGCAACATCTGAAGGGAAGAGCATCAACTTGAAAGTACTACTTGCAACAAAGAGAAGCACCATGCAATTAGGACAGCAATGGTCAAACTTATGGTGCTACAACAATATAACCTTTAATATAGCAAGAATTCCATATTGGGAAGGAATGCTAAATACCTTAATAGTTGTCAGCAAGGATTTTCAGACTCTGGTGGTTAAGGATTGAGTGGTTCACTGCTAGAGAAAATCATGAACAAATACACTACTTTTAGTTGATGATCACCAAAAATGTATGGTGAAGACAGGGCTGCAACATTTTATAAAATGGATGCATAGATGGCAGGAACAAGATCCTTCTTACCTTTTATGTGGCTTCAAAGGATACATTAACGTTCTTCAAGTCTTTAGATGTCTCACATGAAGTCAAAAATATTGAGACTTTTTAACAACCTGTTGGACAGAGTGATTCAATAGGTCAAGGTTGAGAATTTTTCCAAGTCTCACAAAACACCAACTATAGTCATGGAGGGACTTATTCAATATAGGCATCACACTATTTGCTGAACTCATAGTGCAACACATTATTTGGATCTGATGCTTAAGGACATCGAGAAGTATAATAGGGAAAAAATATGGTTAAAGATAGTAGACAAATTAACAAACTTATCTACAGCCATACTTGGGTCCTTGACTCCTTAGTTTGATGGGAAAACATACAAATTAGAGATGTTTGTATGAGTAGAGATGGCCTAATTTATCACAAAATTGTTCAGTTTAAAAAGCCTTGTAACCTCAATTCCTTTCATTAACAATATCTTGATAGACTCTCCATGTTCCAACACAACCCATCAAGTGAAGGCTGCAAAAACTATTTTTAATGAGGTGTTCATGCAATATGTGAAGGAGATTCCTAGGATAAAAAACAATTTTAAACATAAATTCCCTAAGAAATTATCACAAATGTTCCACTAATCTTATCCAACCCTTATTCCCAATAAATTAGAGAGAAAAATAAAGAATGTTTCATAGATCCAGAAACTCAGAAGAAAAATGATTTGCAAATTTGAGCCTTTGTGTAAATATATGATTATTAACATTTGACCCTACTAATAGCAAGTTATTTGGAGGAAACTAGGTTATAATGTAGATAAAATATTTTCTTTCATAGCAAGAAAATTCACTGAGAACATAGTCTTGCTACATTATGCCTTTGGGTTTATCATTATAGAGGTCTGATAAACAGAACTCTAATAGCATACTGCCCAAAAATCCATTCAAATATCATTCCTTGCAAGTATGATATGCTCAGTTCAGTTTCATGGTTGAAGGATATAGGCAATAGGCACCTTGGAATTGGTTACTTCCCATCCTAGATCTACTATAGATACGTAATTTTGATCCTTCATTTTTTTTTTATTGAGATCTGCAAATGATGAATCTAACTAATCTAGATAGTTGTTTCATCCTACTTGTATTGTGGTTTTTGAAGATTTTGTTCCATCAAACACTCATGCTGCTCAAAACATTTTTGTTCCAAATTTGTGTTGCTTCTCCTTGACCAAACAATCCTTATTTCTTCATTACTCCCACCTTAGGTCCACCCAAACATAAAATACTCATCACACACAAAAGTCACCCTTCTAGCACCAATTATTAATGTCAGTCTCAAGTAAAGTATTGTAAAATTATTTCAACTTGCCCGAACAAAATTATTTAGTACTTCCATTTGTTAATAACTGAATAAACGTATTTATCTAGTAATTTCATTTGTTAATTAACTAAATCATTTATTTCATTCATTAAAATTGCTCCCAAATAGGTTGTCCAAACTAGTCTTAGTTGGGGACATCACATTTATCTATTTGCTACTTTTTATAACTATCCAATATAGCTTTTTCCTATTAATTTGAACTTTATTTATAGATATTTTTCCTGGGAAAACCATTAGGCATGGTTCTATGTTTGGTGGATGGTGAAAGTAAGCTAATGGTTTCCCTCTATGAATTCATGCATAGGGCCTAAGATGCCATTTTACAATACCATTGTGGTAACAAAAGAAAAATCAGATCATTCAGTGCATCTTTAATCATAGATGGAGTAATCAACTCCACCAGTCAATGCATGTCTTGGAAACAAAAGAAGATATCATAGTTAAAGTTTCTGATGAGTTGGAGGTCAAACACATCTAAAGTCATTCTGGAAAAAAAAATAGAAACTATGTGAAAAAGTCCTGTAACTTTTAGTTTCTTGAAAAAATTTGAATCTTGAAGCTTTTATCTTTAGTTTTGAATTTATTCTCTATTTATTCATTCTATTTGCAAATTTTTGGTGGGAGGACTACAATGCTAGCCCACTAAATGTTCAAGGATTAGCTAACCTTATTTTGTCTTGAACCTATAGCTTCTAGGTGTGAGCATGTTTAAAGCTTATTTGAGAGTATTCACACAAAGAACACCTTTATCACCTTGCCTTTAACCAATATAACCCTTGTCTCCATTCATAAAGGCAAGGAGTCCTCCTCATTATGCCATCAATTTGGATGGCATCCACCCATTTTCCTATTCAACTATCACAGGAGCACATAATGATATCATCTTCACTTGTGGTTATATGAAAACATTTAGTGTCCATACAGAGATATTGTTTGATTAGTACAATTATAAGTTTCTCTATCTTCTTTGTTCCTCTGTACAGTTCCATGAGACAACTTCCCCACTCAAAAAAGCTAGCTCCCTTTATTTTCTCAGGCAACGGCCTTGACATAACAACAAACAAAAATGATGTCATGGAGATCAATAATCTCAACATTATACTAAAATGATGAATGAAATCTATGCTAGAAGAGGAAGTGCTCACTTTGACTACTTTTGGAAGAAAACGAAAGTGGAAAGGGAGAGTTGTTCCAGGCCTCAATAGTTAATTCCAATTGTAATGTGTTCACTTAGAAAATCTAATGTCCCATTTCTACTATTCACAATATGATTTTGTCATTAACCTATTTCCACATGGTACTGTAGACTAACCATGACATAAAGAGACCTAAAGGCAATTTGGCCTAGGCAATTTTTGTTGCAATTCATTCTGAGGTGATTTAAGGTAGTTTAAGCCACACTTACTATTTATGGTAAGTCATTATGGGCATTTTGTATTTATATTTATAGTGGCATGTTAATTAGTAATATGGACAAAGATAATTTATTTATCATTGAAATAATTATGCATTAATAAAGTTATTTTATTAAGTAAAATTAAATTATTTAACTTTTTCAATGCACAGTTTATAGTTTGTGAAAAATATTTAATTAAATGGCCCTATTTTATTCTATAATACATGCATCTTGATACTGATGTCTATATTATTAAGGAATGCAACAAGACTAATAAAAGTCGTGTATCTTAACATTGATTCACTCTTATAAGCATCCAGATTGGAACTTACGGGTTATCATCACTTGAGCTTAAAGCAATACTAACTCCTCCAGCACTTGTTAACATAAATTGTGCCTAATGTCCATAGGGGATCACAATCTACAACATACAAAATTTAGAAAGCTATTAGTTGTTTTCCATAAAAATCTCCTCCAATATAGCTAGGTAAGAAATATTTTATACAAAAATCTCCCCCTTATCCACATACTCCATAAATTGGAATCTCTAATGTGTATATTGTAAGAGTTTAAAAATGTTCATAGAAACTCTAAAAGTAAAATGCCTTTCCACAATAATTGAAGATACATAAATTGTATACATCAAATACTAGTAATTATTAAATGCCTTCACACATGAATTTCATATATTGCATATGACATAAATAGTAGAGTTAGAAAGTGCATACATTGAGTTCAGAAGTATACTTCTCAGTAACTACCATCCTACATTGCCTGTTACCCTTTATCTCATAACTAGACCTTTTCAAAGCCAATATAACAGGTTCCCAAATATCAAGTGTACCAACTTACAAAAATTGACACAATTAATAATAGATAAACTAAATGATTATTATACACCAATATTCCTAGATCTTGGCAGAGTCAAACAAGCAAAGCAACTGAAATTTCATCTAAATTCATGATTTTCCTCAAGGACAAAATTTACAGAGTTTCTGTTCTTGGTTGTTTACATAATTTAGAGTATCTATTCCTTTTATGCTAAATGTTTTATTGTTTATCAATTTAGAACTTTCTCCATGTTCTGGTCTTGTGTTTTTTATAAATAGATTTATCTTAATTCCATCTTCAAAGTATTTTTTGGGGTTAGTAGAGAGTATGAAATAAGTAATTTTCTTAAAACTGTTGTTTGGATGTACTTGTAGACCAAATGTTTTCTAGCTCCTAGCTGTGAGTATGGTGTTGGCTTCGTAATTGGAAGTGGGTGCTATGATATCACTTGCAAATGTTCACACAACTTTTTCTATAATGTAAGTTCTGTTATATTGTGCTTAGTAATAGTCCTTCTGGCAAGTGCTTTTGTTTTCCAATAGATTGTTCTTGATTTTAATATATTGTATTGAAACTTAAATAGTTTAAAATTTTGACTAAAACTTCTTCAGTGCTCCGAGGAAGCTCATCGTCCAGTTGATTGTGAGACGGTACATTAACTAAGATCACATGTCAATTAAGCCTCTACAGTTTCTTTTCATCTAGAGAAAATTCTAACACTTTGTGAACATTATGTTATGGCATAAGAAAATAGCAAGGACACTCTTGGCATCATCTGCAAGGAGCCATGGGGACAATTCAAAGCAATATGCTTCTCCAAGTAAAAATAAAGAAGCTGGTAAAAGAGATGAAGCTTCCTTCCAAGGGGACAAAACACCTTCCACTCCACGTGAATAATGCAACTTCTCAACATCAAGGTCTTCCACATACCAGTCAAATGAAACTAATCTCTTTGACCTTATTGATATGGACTATGGTAAAGTGTATGATAGGTAAGTGTATGATGGAATAGAGCAAATCTAGAGCACCACTATAACTTATAATATAGAGGGATGGTGATAGTAGTTAGTTGGAGGTTGGTTCCAACATTCCATCCATCCCTTTTTGGGTACATGATGATAATTTTATTTGGTGGTTTTTGAGTAACATAATAGTTCTAGTCACATTATATATCAAGTAAATAAATGGCTTGACATTACTTAAACTTTTCATGCTATCCATTCCTTTATATAATCAAAAGGCTTGAAATGTGGCAAAATGTTCACCATTAAATGGGGACAATCCCTATGGAAATTAACTGAACTTAGTTGAATTGTGCAATAATAAGTCATGTTATGTGTACCCCATATGTTAAAAACATGAAAATATTTCTTTTTATCTTATGTTTTATCTTTTGGTGGGCCCTATCAACCATTGACTTTCTTCATACAATGTACATGATTTGTCTCAATCATATAAGGAATTATATATTCTTCATATTAGTTACTGTTGGTGTTTTTCAGGCATTCCATAAAATAGTTCACATGCCTTGCGTATGATATGACATTTTGCATGCATCATGCACTCTCTCTCATCCGATTGATGATGGATTATGCAGAGTGATCTGAAACCATGATGCTAAAAAATACACAATCAAATCCAAAATAAACTTGCACTACAAATGGATTATGGAAACCTAATATTGGTAAAATTGCATGCATGTCTACCAAGACAATCACAACTTAAACATATATTTGTCCTAGTAGACATGCATGCAAAATTAACAATATCATATTTCCACAATCTATTTGTAGTGCAAGTTTATTTTGGATTTGATTGTGTGTGTTTTTTAGAATCATGGTTTCAGATCACACCACGTAATCCATCATCATTTGGATGAGAGAGTGTAGGATGCATGTAAAATGTCATATCATAGGAAAGGCATGTGAACTATTTTATAGAATGCCTAAAAAAATTTTACACCTAGCTGTTGGTGGAAATTTCCACCTTCATTGGTCGAAATTTCCACCAACGCCTGGGTTTTTTGTACCTTTGTTGGTGGAAATTTCCACCAATGCCTAAATTTTTATCTACCTTTGTAGGTCAAAATTTCCACCAATGCCTAAAATCTTTTCTACCTTTGTTGGTTGAAATTTTCACCTTCATTGGTAAAACTTTTCACTAATGCCTAAATTTTTTTCTACCTTTGTTGGTCGAAATTTCCACCAACACCTAAATTTTTTTCTACATTTTTTGGTCAAAATTTCCACCAATGCCTAATTTTCTTTTTACCTTTATTGGTCAAAATTTCTACCAACATCTAAATTTTTTTCTACCTTTTTTGGTCAAAATTTCCACCAACGCCTAAATTTTTTCTACCTTTGTTGGTTGAAATTTTGACCTTTATTAGTCAAAATTTTGACCAATCCCTGATTGAACCTAGAAAATGGTTTTGGTAGGTTTTCAACTAACCAATGAATTGGTCAAAATTTTGATCGAAAAAATATCGACCAATGGGTTGGTCAAATTTGGTCAAAATTTGGGTTGAAAATTCGACCAATAAAGGTCAAAAAATGAACCCAAATGTACTAGTGTCACCTTGCTTGGTACAGACCATAATAGATCCTTTTCCCACTATGGGAATGGTTCCATTATTTCCCATCTTAATTTCAAACTTAAAAGTCTTATCAATGAAAGAGAATAAACTTTCATTACCACTCATGTGTTTGCTACAATCACTATCCAGGTACCATACTTCAGGGCTTCCTTCTTCACCAATGTTACACATGATGAAGGCTATAGGATTGTTTGCATTTCCCATGTTCACATCAGCCACATTAGCAATTTTCTTTGACTAATCACCCTATTTCTTCCAGCATTCACTTGCAAAATACCCATACTTATGATAGCAGTAGCATTCAATATTACTCTTATTGGAGCAATAATTCTTCTTACCTCCTCTAGAGTTGTTTTGAGAGGTGCTTGCTCCCTCTTAGTTGCTTTCCCTTCCTAAGCTTTTTGCACTAGCATTCCTTTGACCATTCCTTCCATGACCTCTATTTCTTAAGCCTATACCAAAGCCATTTCTTCCTCTCCCCCCACCTCTTGAATTTTCTTCAGCCTTGAAAGACTACTCTTGGGAAGTAGTCACTGACCTATTTATCTGGTGCTCATGGGTTTGAAGAGTTCCCATCAACTCATCTGTGGTCAATGTGGTGACGTCCTTTGCTTCCTCTATGGTCATGACAAGATTGTCATATTTCTAAGGCAAACTCCTCGGTATCTTCTCTAGTATTTTCTACTCATCATATTCTTCTCCATTTGATTTGAGCTAGTTTATCAACATGGAGATTCATGAATGAAACTCTACAATAGGTTCATTGTCCCTCATTTGAAGGTTCTCAAACTCTCTATTGATTATTTGTAGCTTTACTACTCTCACCTTGTTAGTTCCCTTGAAGTTCATCTTGAGGATATCCCATGCTTCCTTTGCATAATTTTCTATTTCAATCTTAGGAAAAACTATCTCTATCATTATTGCCTCAATCAAACTTAATGCCTTTGCATCCTTTTTCCTTAACTGCTTTAGCTGAGTCTTTTGATTGTTGGTAAGGGCAGCATACTGAGTTGGGTTTGTCACATCATTGAACCCATTAATCAAAAACTCCCATAAGTCATTTGCAACCATTATGGTTTTCATCTTCTTTTCCCATGTATCATAATTTTTTCCATTAAAGGATGGTGGTTGCTACCATATCTTTCCTATATCTCCTACCATTTCAAATATCCCTGAAAAAATAAATGCCCTAACTCACTGTGGATGTGGGGCCTCAAAGCTTTGAGACCATGTGAAAAAAAAAATCACAACCTTAAAATTTCACTTGATATATGAAGGTACCGAGTGACAATTCTACTCAAAAACCAAAGGGTGCTGAGTGATAGGAGGGTGCTAAGTGAGCTTGGCACAAAAGGAAGTTGGCACAAATAAATGTTGAGTGAGCTTGGCAGCAAGCAATGCTGAGTGAGATCAGTAGCCACTACAAAGTGGTGCTTGGTAGAAGTGGATGCCGAGTGAGCTTAGTTTAAAGTGCAAAGTTATAACCCAGACAGAGACCAAACCGAGTGACTAGACTTACAACATGAATTTTTCACCATTAAAACTAGAGAGTCGAATTGTGAAACATTCAACAATAAAATTCTCAAAAGTAATAAATAGAGGAAGAATAATGGATTTTAGTATGCCTGCTTGCTTACTTGCTATTAAAATATGATAAACTATTAAAAAATCTAGGAGCATTCAGCTTCAACCGGAATACCCTAAAGTAACCCTAAAAACTTCAAATAGGTAAAACTTTAAACTTTAAACTTACAGCTCTAATGGCTGCATACAATAATGCCTGGAGCAATCACTGCTTCACAGAAAAAATCTAATAAACAAAAAAATTACAGAATGACAAGAGAAGAAACACATGCAACCGCAAGCACAAAACAAACTTCCTTCCATCTCTGCACTCTGACGACTAGATTTATTGATCAACTTCTTTTTCTTCTTCCTTCTTTGCAAATCTCTGCTCTAATCTCCTTCTTCTTCAACTAGTCTAACGAGAGAGAGTTATTCCTTTTGTCTCTTGCCAAAAATATTTCCTCTTCTTTTCCAAATTTGAAAACTCACCTACCTGCATTAAATTTTCTAATCATTCTATTGGCCATCAAGGTAGTAGGTAGGTGTTTGGCTCTAGGGACAACCATCAGCAGCATTTAATATTTCAATAATTTGCTTCTCTTTTTAGTAAACAATCAAATCCTCTTCATTTCATGCTTGCAATCATATTGATCTCAAAAAAGTAAAATAAAATTTTTAATGGAGTGTCTAGCCCTATTAATCCAAGGTAAATCTCATGAATTAAGAGTGGGAAATGAATCCTTGGTGCAATTGATCCCTTTATTTTAGCATTGATGTTTCTACCACTACCAAATCTTATACAATTGATGCCAATTTGAAATTTTAGGAAAGGACTATTGTTGGATTGTCATTGGTAATCTCCCACACTTGCCATCTGTAATTGGTTTTCCAATTTCCACCTTTTGCATGTCTAGACAAAAATCCTACAACTACTAACTTATCTAGAATTGACAAAAGACAAGAATTACTTTTAGATACCACACTCATGTCTACACCCAAGATCAAAACAAGTTTATATACTACATTGTCTTTTATGGTCTCTATATCTTAGCTCCACTTATAAAATAAACAATAAAAAACTCCTCCCAAAATTGATTCTCTAACTATCTACCACTCATTCTCATCCAAGAATGCATTGACTTTAATTTAGGGAAATGTTATTAGTGCAATGAAATATTTTGTACATCTGGTGCTCAAACACCTTTCCTTGACAGTAGGGATTGTGACACCTACCTATGATAGGGTCTTCTACAATAAGGGACACCACAAAAGGATCAACCACTATGTGCTCTTAGGAGAGGTAGATGATTGTCACAAAACTAATAAACAAGATGAGGGCACCAAAATCTAGCTAATACATTCCTAAAAATTCAAATTAAAAAAATAAAGACCAAGGAAAATATGAAGAAAATAGATAGAATTTAACACCAAACCATTCCATTATAGCCTTCTATAGAGAATTTAGCCTAAGGTGCCAAATCCAAGTGCAAGGCTAAAATCAAAGGCTCTAGTTAATATCATGATTCACCAAAACATGTTCTGTATGACTTCATAGTGTGAATAAATCTAATGTCTAAACAAATAGGATCATAAAAGGTTGAAGTTCATCCAAAATTCTAGAAAAATTCTAGTTCACAAAATAGCCTTTTGTAAGGCTTTTAGTAACTACCAAAGAGTGAACTTGATGATAGAGATTTTTAATAGATCAAAGATGAAGCCAATCAAGCACTATCTACCTCTCAAGCTTATTATAAATATTAGCTCAAGTTGCCAAAAACCCTTCCATTAAAAACTTAAAATGACCCAAAGATTCTTGAATCAATCTCTCACCTTGATTATTGCTTACTACCTAATCAATTTTTAACTACTCGAATCTTTTTGGTGGAGAGGGATTTTTGCATCCATTTCTAATCTACCATAGGCTTGAAACCTTGTAAATACTAGACTATTTTGAAATTTTTATTTACATTAAAATTGTTATTTACATTGCTAAAAACAGTTTAGGCATAGTTTTAATGTTATTTATGTTTTATACATAATAAATTGGTTGTTTTTTTACAACTCTTACTATTCTATTAGAATTAGTGCATGCTTGGTCATCACACTGTACTGTGTAACTTTGTCTTCTCACTAACTCTTTTTTTTTTGCTGATATTGAATTTGGGTAATTTTGATGTGGATTGTAAATAATTTTAGATATACTTGTTTCACACACTTGAAAAATGTGGAGCTCTATAGAATGGTTATTTTTTACACTATTAGAAGAAATTTATTTCCTCAATAGAATATTGTAGATGTTCTTTTTCAATCTCATGTCATCTGCTTGCCCTTGTCTCAATTATGTTTTAGTGCTTGTATATAGATGTACAATAAGATTGGCATAAATTGTACAGATGTGTATATGCAGTAAATTTGACCATAAGTTTTGGTTACTTTTTAAGATCGTGGCAATGGTGTATTTTTTTAGTAGTTAGTTGATTATAGGATCTTAATTAAAGGTATTCAATATTTATTGATCTTGTCTATTTGGAATATTTTCTCATTTATGTTTATGATTCACAGTGTTTCTCCTTTTCCTATTCTTTCCACAATGAGTTTCTGATAGATATTTGTATTTTATCAGGTTTGTTGTCTCATGTTTATAGGTTAATGATACCTTCAAAAATATTCTAGAGGAGTTCCTCATGTTGTCTTTTTTAACAATGGTCTTTGTTGTTTTGTGTCTAACTATTTTGGGATTCAGTTACACAAAACTAAAATATTTTTTCTCTTGTTCATTTTAAGAAACATATAGAGCTGCTTTGTTGCTTTGCTTTACTTTTTTTTCCTCTCAACAATTGGTTTCTACAATAATTGTAAGTACAAGTTTCAAGGTTATCAGAACAATGTTTCCATTGTCCTCAAACTATTGTGGGCTATTGCTTGTTTTAATTGAGTAGTAAAACATGTTTTCCTTTTTGTTGTTTGATTCATCTGTTTAGTTTCAGCATTACAATTTTATACCGCACTAGTGTGAGATTAAGTCCATTGGGTAGCATATATAATTATGGATTCTCATGTATTTTATATCTTATTCTTTAGGTGTGTGGATTGTTGTAGCTCTAGGTTCCACTAAAGTAATTTTAAATCTAAAAGTCTCGATATGATTAATGTTAAAGTAATTGGTATGTATTTTCCACATTCTATTGGATAGATGTGCAAGCTTTTGGTTCAAGTTGTGTATGTTTTTATGCTACACATTTTGGGCCACACTCAAGGATTTCTAGTCAGTAAGAGGAAAACATAGAATTGAATTGAAAATTATAATTTAGGAATTCTTGTGTCTTTGATCTTGTTCTGAAGTGTAGGCATGATTTTGGCCCAATGTTTGGCCAAAGTAATTTTTAAACCTAAACATGATGGTTATTAAAGTAGTTGGCATGATATCTCCACATTCTATAGGGTAGATGCACAGGCTTCTGGTTCAAGCTGAATTATTTCCCATACTCTTTAGATAGAGTTGAACAATTATTCACCAAAGTCAAGGTAGAGCCAACCTAAACACCTTGAGCAGCTTGAGGAAAATATTATACTTCAATTATTATTATTTTTCATTTAAATTTTCATATTAAAAAATGCACTCATAATTTTACTCCCATTCTTACACTTTGTTATGCAAATGATCTCTAGTTTTAATGATTATGTATACCTTCTAAACTCTATTCATGAACTAGGAAAGCATGATTGACCTCAGACTTCTTGAATGATTATTTGTATACCTTCTACTAAAGGTTGGCTAACTCTATTCATGGATTATCAAAGCATGATTGTTCATTGACTTCCTGAATATCTGACCTCCTTCATTCTACATTTTGCTAAATATTGGCTAAACTATATTCATGCGTCAAAAAAGAATGATCAACTTGGACTTCCTCAATATTCAGCCTCCTTCATTCTAGATTCTATGCCTTCCTTAATGGTCAACCTCCTTCATTTTGGATTCTAGGCCTTTACATACTTTGCATAGGTTCTTTTCAAAAAATTCCCCAACCCCACCAAGTCAACAATTTCTCCTCCACCTCTACCAAAGGCAGGGACTCTAGCTACACATACCTCTTGTTAATTTGATTAGTCAAAAGTAGTAAGAAAATGGCAATTCCAACTTGGTATCTCACACATACTTCTTATTTGTGAAATAATAATAATTTTTGGATTATTACAAAATTTATCTTATTGATTCAATAATTATTTACATATATCATTCATATTAGTATCATTAAAGTCTCACAATCGATCTAGTTAATAACTATGTCTTGATCTAGTGGGTATTACGATTGGTGGCTACTAGCCTACTAGATGATTTTATAGTTGGCATTTAATTAGTTAATCCAATGAATGGTAATTTCAACATGTTAGGGCACCATACTTTATATATATATATATATATTTATTTATTTATTTATTTATTTATTTATTTTTATTTTTTTAAGTTTTTTAAAAGTTCAATAGATAATTAAAAAGGAATTATTTAATTATTGGAATGTTATATTTATATAATAATTGATTATAAAGGCTATTTTTATACTATATTTTATTATGCTTTTACTTTTAGTATTTATATTTATTAAATTATTACTTAGATGAAAATGACAAAATAATTTATCAATAGAATAGGAAACAATTTAAGATCAAGATTGCACTTTGACCTTCAAAGGTAGTTGATGAGAAAATTTGGGCTTCTATACAGAGCTTTTAGAAGAGATATTTGGCAAATTAGCTACAGTAGAAAAAGAGGTGAATTTCATTCAGGCTAATTTGATCTTTGAGGAGGACAATATATTTTGGAGATGACCCCTAATAATCTTAAGAAAATATAGAAAAAACTAAAAAATAAGCATGGAATTGTGGTGTTCAATAAGACAGTTACTACAATGGAGGCTTTAAGTAGATTATATAATAGGGATTAGAGAAAAGGAATATTGATTGTAAGGGAGCTAGATGTTGAGAATAAGAGAGCTAAGAATAAGGCTAAGAGATCTTTCAAAACATAAAGTTGTTTTGCATGAAAAAGCTCAATCAAATCAATTTCTAGAATATCTAGATAATTTCTTTTATTTTTATCATTGATTTTTCTTTTATTTTTATTTTATACACATGTATTTGTTTCTAAATTATCATCTCTAGTTTATGTCAATTTAAACAACTTAATTCTAGAAATGTCCATATTCCTTTGTAAATGGGTCACATGTAAAAAAATTTAACCAAGAAAATAAACAAGCAAGTTTATGTTGGAATATAGACCAAGTCCAGATCTTTCTCCTATTACAAGTGAAATTGCACCTAACTCCACCACATGTGTGCATGATTGAATATGTTTCCAAACATATGGTAAGAATTTTAAGTTAAGTTTTAGTGTTGTCACATTACACCATCCACATGTAGGCTCTAGACTCTTTATTTGTAGATAGAAGTCCTCTATCTATAGAGGCTATCTAATCTAGATTATTGTGCAACCAGATTAATAAAATACATTTGTTATCTACTATCACCACTTTCTTTCCTAGTTCTATTTTTTAATATGGTATTAGAGAAGATTTGATTCATGGACTATAATTTTATTTTTTCATTTGTTAATCTTTGATCTTTGTTGATTTGTGAAGCTATTGTCTAAGAAAATATGAAAAAGAAGATATGATGGTGCCAAATGAAAAGAAAGGAAAATCATTGAAGTCAATGCCTAGAATGAAGAGAACCTGTATAGATACAATCTAAGCTACTACCATTGAGAGAATCTAGTTAAAGAAAGGAAAGCTGCCAGCTAAGGAAATTAGGCAAGATAACTAGTTGTTGAATGCATGAGAAATGTATAGTGTTTGGAGAAGTCTTCTTATCAATTAAAGAGAGAGGAAGAAAGGTTTTCTACTCTAAGAATTGGAAACATCCGATGATGTGTATACTAAAATAATATGTTAAAAATCATGAAGATCAAATTAATGATGGTTGTAGTAAGAAATGCATTATCAGTTGTGTGGAACCATGTATCTGAAAAATATTCATAGAGAACTAGTGAGCACAGTGGCTGGGCACCCATGTGCCTTGGCAGATGGATTACTTTTCATATAGACTCAATATTATTGTGCATGAGAAAAGTTTAGAGTTGGTTTCCCCATTATTGGAACAATATTTTTTTGAAGTTTGAAGGCTTTGTGGTAATCCAAAACCACTTGTTTAGGCGAATCTATTGACTGGTTTGCAGTAAGCCAAGACCATTTGTTTAGGTGAAAAAGCTAAAAAAAAATTAAGGGTTTGTGGTAAGCCAAAACCACTTATTTGGGTGCAAGATCTAAAAGTTTTGAAGGGCTCATGGTAAGCCAAAACCATTTGTTTAGGTGAAAAACTTAAAATTCTATTAAAGGGTTAGTGGTAAGCCAAAACCACTTGCATAGGTGAAAAACCTAATGCACACACAATTTTATTAATTGGGGAAAATCCCAAATGATAATAGGTGATAATGATAAGGGGAACTAGAATTATTATGTTTTAAATGGGTACCTAACAAGGCTAAATGTTGGTACCTATTCTATTTTAATTTCTTATTGTAATAATTTCTTCCACATAAAATGTCTTTAGTGGTAGAAATTAAGGGAGGACATTGGAATAGGCCAAGTCCACATCTTTTTCCTATTACAACTGAAACTGTAGTTAACTACACCACCTGTGTGCATGATTGGATATATCTCCAAACACATGAAAAGGTTGTTAAGTGTTAGTGTTGTCACATTACACCATTGACATGTATGCTCTAGACTCTTTGTTTGTAGTTGGAAGTCCTTTGTTTATAGAGGCTATCTAATCTGTATTATTGTGCAACCAAATTAATAAAACGCTTTTGTTATTTTTTGTCACCACTTTCTTTCTTAGTTCTATTTTTTAATAGTTTATTGTGTAGTATGACATCCTACTCATTTCTATATTTAATTTTTAGGACATATGTCCACTCACAAGTGGTACCAAAGAGGATATATTTATTTGAATATTACATTTCATAAAGCTTTGGGCAATTATTGATAGATAGAGAGTTATTTTATCGAGAAGAAGTGCAAAAGGATATTTTTGTATGTGAGTACTTGTTTAAACAATGGTTATCAAGACTTGTTGAAGTCAAGAAGCTATTAATTATAAGACTCAAAAAAACAATTGCAAAATACATTAGATGAGAGGTTGTGCATCAATGATTAGTGGGTATGAAGAAGAAAATGCCACCTAAAATATAGATTGTGTGGTGTGCTAAAGTTATTTATAAAGTTAAAATTAAAGATGTTTTGCTTGAGTAGTTTTTAGTTTCTTTTATTCTATTAGTTTTTCATTTATAAATTGTGCTAAAGTTTTATATCCAATGCTTTGAATTATATTCTTATTAAAATCAAAATTTCCCACTTAATTTCCATTTTTTGATTGGCTCTATTAATTTTAGCTGGTGCTTATTTTTATTTTTGTTGAAAGAAATTGTCATAATTTTAATAGCATGTTGAGGCTTTAATATGTGTGCTACATATATTGCTACTAGGAAAATAGAAGATGGGACAAATGTCTTAACATCATATTCAAGAATTTATCTATCTCCTATAGAAAATCAAAGCAATTGCATATGTCCCAATCTTTTTTCTACAGATCTTTCCTTAAGATATTTACCTACCTCATTGAGATTGCTTGTGTGTATGCATTCCAAAGGTAGTAGAGGAAGATTTCTTGTTGCTATCGAAGGTTTTCTCCAAAGATTTTCCCTTACAGGTTTAATAGTATTTTTTGATTCTATTAGATTATAATTAGTAAGTCATTACATGTATTTAATGAGCAGTGAAAGCTTGCCTTGAGCAGCCAAAGGCTTTTTAATGGTAATAACCCATAACATTTTATTATTGTTATTTTTATTTAATTCTTATTTTAGGATCTTGCACATCATGAACACTTCAAAACTTCTTCTTTTTTGAAATTATTCTTTTTTAGTTTGAAGAATTTTGTTAAGGGAAAGATGCCATGGTTACTCATGTGTTGGGCTACGACTGGAATTGGGGCCATTTAAAGGACAAAAGAATATACTGTCTGAATTTAAACACATTCTTCAAACAATGGTTAATAATATTTTCTCAATCCATTTCATTCTATTCTACAAGCTTTCTCTTGATTACCTTCTTTTCACCATGCATCCATTTTCTATCTATTCTCACCATGTATAAAAAAATTTAAGGATGGTTTGAAATGATATTATTCTTTAGATTGTTTTTAGATCATTTTTTATTCATTTATTGTAGTTTATCCAATGGTTTTCTCTTTTATAATCAGCATAAATTTCCCAAAAAAAATACTCTCCAATAAAATAATGCAACTAAAAATGCTTATGGTAGCATATCCTAGAAAATCCACATGACTCTTTCATCATTCCATGTCTAGCACATTTGTAAATGGGTTATGCAAATCCATGGTAGTGGCCCTAGAGAAATTAATGTAGAGAGGTTGAAACAAAATGAAATTTTTGAGCTAAAATGCATTGTAAGGATCATCTCTACATGTGAGATGATTTTGTGCATGGGTTAAACAATGGTATCATAGGTACACATATTTGATGCCCTAGTCTAGTTGTTGATGTGTAGGGAACACATGACATAGTGTTTTTTTATTTTGGCATCCTGGTCATTGCACCAATATTGCATTTTTTCTCTCATTTTTTATTTCCTTGCATTTTTTGTTGGAAATTTTTAGGTACATCTCATCAACCTTAATAGTGTAGGTTGGATTAGCTTGCTAGAATTTATTGACATATTTGCAATTGATAGAGAAAGAAAGACTTATCTTTGTCCAGAGACTTGAGGGAATTTGGGATAAATAAATTGGTTATAGAGGCAATCATTGTGGGGTTGGTATTTGAAAAGGCTAGCACCAATCTTGTCAAGTTACATGTAAACTATTTGATCTCTATAGAAAGCTTGAAGGTTTAGCATTTTTTAGTAGTGCCATTGCATAGGTAACCAAACTCACATGATGAAAGTTGTTGCAATCCTCATTCTAGGCATGATAATAAGCCTATTGAGATAAATAATTTGTGATTAAAGATAAAATGTTATTGTCAAAATCTGTAACATAACAAGAATTACAATTCTAAATCTTTGATTGAGCTTAGAATTTTACCCTTTCTTCAGAATCAATTGTGCCACATTCTTTGTCTTGTTTCCCTATTCCATCTTAAATGTTTGACCAATAGATCTATAGATCCTGGCATTTCTCTATCATCCATCTTTCAAAACAACACACAAGTTTTAGAATTTATGCTAAAATTTCAAGCCTTATTTAAGCATCACATTAATTTTCCACACTCTAAATTCTAAAGGAAAAAAGATCAGCCTTTAATCCTATTCATTGTAACAAACTCACTAATTTCTACTTAAAGTCAAAAAATGCACTAGCACAATGATCGACTTTCTCTCAAGATTGATTTTGAGGGAATTTAAAGCCACTAACATCAATATTAAAAACATTACAAATAAAAGAAATTTCTTTACATTTGTCACATCAACTTTGGACAAGACATGCAAACCTACATTTTTATTAGTACTTTTATAATTTGTTATAATATGTAGTCACTTTAGTACTAGTTAGTGTCAGTTTAGTAAACAAGGAAGTTATAAATTATATTTTAAGTTTGGGTTTGAATTATTAATTAAGAAAATATTTTTTGATATATAATGATCAAACTTTGTGATATTTTTTTAAAATTTTCAAATATTATTTAAAAATTATTGTTTCCTTTTATGAAATGATCCAATCATTAAAGTTTATTTCTCATCTTTAACATATAAATATGTATATTCCTAAGCTTTTTTGAGGTTAATATGCATATTAAAATATTGTAAGTAGTGGAAGTTTCTATTTTGTTTCATGTGATAAATTGGTTACCTTTCACACAATGTAATGTTTAGAATATAACTAGTGATTTGTTTGAAGTTTTCTTCTTTTGTAGCCTTTAGGTTATAATTATTGACTTGTCTGAAGTTTGTTTATTTTACAATGTTTTACATGGGTCAAGTTTGCTTCTTTTACTATTTTCCAAAGTAGGGGCTTTGAGCAGTCAAAAATTTTATATCTTTTTAAAAGAAGATCTAAGTAATAAGATCATATATTTACTAAATTAAAAAACATCTTATTAAAAATCATATTCTTAAATATTGTAACATGTATTGAAAAATTAAATATTATTCTTTCATAGAGTAAAAACACAAATAAAAAATTAATTCCTTCTTTTACTTAACACTACAAAAAAATCAAACATGTTACTAAATTCTAGTACCTACCTTAAGTCTCATTCATTGTTCTCTTTTCAAAAAGTGTATTGTGTTATTCTGCCTAGATAGATTATATACACCTACCTCCTTGGTAATTGTTTTAGTTTTATATGGTTTAAAACTTGTGTTGTCTAAGTTCATTTCATATCCCATTTCTCCATTTAAATCTATTATTATATTTTAAATTAATAATTATTAATAGAATTACAGGTGGCTTCTTCCAAACAAAACTATACTCAATTTTGTTAGAATAGGCAGGGAATCTAGCTCTATTAGAGCTCTTATTTTATACACAAAAGAAATCATCCAATAAAGAATTTGTAATGTCCCCATCTTTTTAGCATCTCAGTGGAGTTCTTAGCGTTTACATTCTCTGAAGGCTAAGTGGCGAAATAAGGATAAATTGATTAAATCAATTTCTTATAAAGTCATTAAATAAATTAAAATAAAAAAGATGACTTTATATTTAATTAATTTAATTTTCTAGAACCACAATTAATTATTGTATTGCAAGGGAGAAGCTTCTAGAGAGTACTGTTGGATATAATTGATCAATTATGTGTTTTCTTTGATGTTACATAAATGTCATATCAGTTATTGAACAGAGTCTACCAAGCTAAGTTGGTTAGCAAAGCAAAAGACAGAGTCTACCAAGCTTAGATAGTTAGCAAAGTAAATTATAGAGTCTAATGAGCATTTCTAGAAGTTACACTATGGAGACAGCTTCTACCGAGCTCACTCAGGCATTGAAGGATTCTATGGTAGAAATCTGTTTCTACCGAGCTAACAAGGTTAGCAAAGGAAAGTTAGTGTCTACCGAGTTCACTCAGTCTCCAAAGGATTCTTCAAAATTCATAGTGTTTACTAATCTTTACTTGGTTAACACTAGAAATTATTTCTGGAGTAGTGTTTACCGAGCAGGGTCAGCCAATGAAGGATTTCATTGTTTTGGGAAATAAAGTTTAATTATTTCATATAATGTTTGTAGCTGACTGATGTATAGTTTATTGGTAAATGTAACTTGTAGATGAGCTGACTTGACAATTTGTAATGTATAAATAAAAAGTCAAGTTGTGAATTCAAATGTCAGAATGGATGAATGAAACAGTGAGTATGTTAGTGAGTTGATTGTGTGAAAAGGAAGTGTGAGTGAATATTGAAGAAGGATCAGATATCCTTGAGGAGCAACAAAGTTGTATTCGATTAGAGAGGATCTAGTGAAGTAGAAGAGAGATCTGTAATAGCATGTTTAGTTGCATCTCATTCAAGTCACTTATTGTTACTCATAACACCATGATGATAGACATTGCATCTGCCCTAAGCTATGAAGAATTTGATGATGTCAAGGACTACAAAATTGCCTTTGAAATGTGGAACAAGCTGAAAGATATCTGTGGAGGTGATGATAATGTGAGAAGATCCAAAGCAAAAAGTCTAAGAGGACAATTTTATCGAATGAGGATGAGAGGATGAAAATATTACCAAATATGTTGAAAGAGTCAAGGCAATGATCACTGCAATCAAGGCTTCTGGAGGAGACATTAAGGAGGAAATAGTTGTAAGTAATTTTTTTATAACATTACTTCCCATTCATGCAATTAGATTTTTTGCAATTTAAGAAAGAAGATGTGAAGCAAATCATAAGATAAATTTAAAGGCCATAGTAGGAAGATTGACTGCATTTGAGCTAGATAACTATGATAGCTATGTTCCAACTTCCAAGAACATTGAATTAGCATTTGAAACCAAGCTTTCACTCAAAGAGAAAGGAAAGAAAATAAAGGATTCTCAGTCTAAAAGTGAAGAAGAATAAGAACAAAGTTCTGACAGTGATCTTGAGGTGGTTGAAACTCTACTAGCTAGGAAATATTCAAGAGGCAGAGGAAAATACAAAGGTAAGGTTCCTCTAATCTATTTTTCTTGTGAGAAAATTGGACATATTGCTAAAAGATGCCCAAACAATAAAAATAAGGATGAGAAGAAAGGTCACAAGTGCAGTAGAAAGAAAGACTTCAAATCATTCAAGGACAAAGGTAAGAAAACATATTTCATGGCTAAGGATTCTAATGAAGAAGATGATGAAGAAGATGAAATTGTTTACATTGTTGTGAAAGATGAATCTAACAATGATGAGGAAGATAAAATGGCACTTATCTCTCATGTGAGAAAAAATGATACATGGATTATAGATAGTGGTTGCTCTCATCATATGACTAGTGATAAAACAAAGTCTGAACATTTTGAAGACTATGATGGTGGTAGTGTGAGGTTTGGTAATAATGAACCTTTTTGTATGAAAGGAAGAGGAAAAATCTCACTAACCAAAGAACTTGTATGTGATAATGCATATTGGGTAGAAGGACTAAAACACAATCTGTTGAGTGTGGCATAGCTACTCAATGATGGATTCAAAATGAAATTCATGCATGGAAAAGAAAGACTATTGGATGACAAAGGAAAGCTGATTGGATCTGGCATTCAAACAAAAGGTAACCTATTCTATTTTAAACTTGGTGAATATTCATGTTTTATTGCTTAAGTTCAAGAAAGTTAGTTATTGCATAGAAGGTTGTGTCATGTGAACTTTGATAACTTGGTGAAAATAAGAAAATTCAAGAAAGTAAGAGGCATTCTTAGTATAAAGAAACTAGAGGTTGATCTATGCAAGAATTGTTAGATTGGTAAGATAGGAAAGGCTAGCTTTAAAAGTAAGAGCTATCAGTCTAAAGAAGTTTAAGAACTTGCGCATGCTGATTTGTGTGGACCCATTGGAATTTAAAGTTATATTGGAGAAAAGTTCTTCATTCTTTTTGTTGATGATTACTCTAGAATGATGACTATCATGTACCTGAGAGAGAAATCATAGGCATTTGAGAAGTTCAAATGGTATTTGGCTAAAGTAGAGAAGAAAATAGGGAAAAGACTAAAATGTTTGAGGTCAAACAAAGGTGGTGAATTCATCTCCCATGAGTTCAATAACTTTTGCATTGAAAGGGGAATCAAAAGATAGGTATCAGCCCCTAGAACTCCCAAGAAAAATGTAATAGCTAAAAGGAGGAATAGATCTATCATGGACTATGCAAGAACTTTAATGATTGAAAAGAACATTGCTATCAAATACTTGAAGGAAGCTATCAGCATTGCAGTTCATACCTTGAACAGAGTATAGCTAAAGAATGAAATGTCCCTTTTCTGATTTTTCATGATATTTCCAACCTCTAATCAGATCTTTAAAATCAAACAGCTAATATCCCAAAGATCCACCAATTCCTCAAGAAACCCCAAATCGGGTATGTTGAAAATAGTGCTAAAAGCTTCACAACTTCACAAATTATTAATGAATCTGAAAATGGAAATTTTTACAGAACTTTCAGCAGCATAACAGCCTACAAATTGACATTTCCAGATCCGTATAGCCTTTACACAATAGCTCAAAAATGTAGGACCAAAACTATGCTCATCGGGCTCCCGAAATAGCACAAAATATGCCCGGAAACACCACAAGAACACTAATAATCTATCTCAGAAGTTTAATCACGTCCCAATATATATATTCAGCTCTATTTTAACAGCTTAAAGTATAAAATACAGCAACAACCAAAACTGATATGAAATACTCAACCGGAAACACCAAACTCTTACAAAAATACACCCGGAAACTCACAAATCTGCACTGTTCAGCACAAAGGCAAACTCTGTATGAGCATGCACATGGAATGGCTTCAAACTCCCGTCCTTAGCCTTCCTGGAAACCTGCAAACTCCCGTTCTTGGGTCTCCCTGGAAACCTGCAAACTCCCGTTCTTGGGTCTCCTTCTCCACAGGTTTGGCAGCCTCTGAAGAATAACAAAGAATGAGCAAAAATCAAGTCTGGAATCCCCCCAAAATGCCTCCAAACCTCTTTAAAAAGGGAATAACTGTAACTCACGTCCAAGAGAGGTTAATGAAACATATTTTAATAATTAATTATCATTTATTAGTCCAACGGTTTCCAAAGATTAACTCCCTTTTTCTGAAACTTCACTTTCTTGGGCCTGCCTGTCTTAGCAAAGATTATTATTTTTTTATTATTTGAAAAGGGGACATGACAAGTCCTCCCCTCCCAAACATTGCTTGTCCTCAAGCAATGGTTGAACAATAAACCAATCAATCCTCCTGGATCCCAAATGTAGTCATGAACTATACTACTACCAATTAACACAGACTCCTGCAAGATCCTCTGCAATATGACCAAGAGGAATCCATAATCAAACTGGCAATTATAGCTCAACCAAACTCCAAAATCACCATTACCACAGTAAAAAACCCATGAGACACAAACTCTTAGAATATCAAAACCCAAGTAAAGTGGACTACCAACATAGTAAATACCATCAATGCATTCCACTGGCCTATATGGAATGTACAATCCAACTCTGCAACAATGGTGAATGCTCTCAAATGAAACTATACCAAGTATGGAGAATCCACACACTGTACAACTCCTGCAGTCAACACAACTCTGTAGATCATTGGCCACTGTCTCATAACCATAACTCCCATGCACCCCTGACGGTGAAAAGCCATCACAAGATAAACAACAAGAAATGGAACCCAAACCAAATTTTCCTGCCATCAAATCCTCAGCATAAGGATCAATTGTTAACTGATGTACATACCCTGCAATATAATGTTGATTAAAAAAACCAACCTCAGTTAATAGCTCACCATGAACAAGTGATACAACCCACTGTGACTGATCACTAGCTAAGTCAGGAGATGTCATAGCCAAAGGAGTAGAATCAATAACAACACTTGCTGAAGCATCACTCCAAAACTCCTGCTCTAAGTCATGTATTATCAAGCTATCAACTACAGAACCTGTCGCCATGTCGTGCCCATCACAACTCTCATCTTGAGGCATCAAACTATTCCATAACTGATGATAAGCACTAGGAACCAAAGTACATCTCTGTATCATAATCTCATCAACATGGTCATCAATGGTAAATTGATGAGCATACCTCACAGTGTAATGCCGATAGAATGCGCCAATCTCAGTCAGTGGCTCAGACTGTAATCTAGATGAAACTAACTGCAATTGATCATCAACCATGTTGGAACTGACTACTACCTCCAAAGATATCACCAAGGGACTAGTATTACTAGCAGGAACCATGCCAACTGTCGACTCACCAACATCACACATGACCTTTGATACATCTCTAGTCTCTGTGCCTTTAGTACTAGAAGCCACCACCCTGTCAGGCATACAATAATCTGCTACAATACCCAACTCAACTAAACTTGACTCTAGTGGGAATGAACCTGATATGCCAATGTTAGTATCAAGGATGGATGCATCCCCATCTCCACTGTCTCTAACAATCTCAGCCATGGACATCCTCGAATCACCAAACACCATAGCTTGTGACTGTATAGAATCAGATAAAGACTGTAGTCGCTCTAACTCCATGGTCACCTTAGCCAAATGAAATTGTGACTCCTTGAAAGCCAACTGAGTACTCTCAAGAATCTCAGAAGTCACCACAAGCTGCTCAGTAAGCTCACTCACCTCATCTTCCTTGGCCAACAATGCATCATATGCTGTACTGCCCCACTTCATAAGATAATCTCTGTCAGCTACCAACTGCATATAATCCTGTCTCAGAATTTGGATAGCCTCCCATAAAGAGTGGATCTCTGTCAAGGAAAGATAACTTCCTCCCTGCTCATCACTAGTAGGAGAACCCCATCCATAAACTGCTAACAACTGACGAGCAGCATCAAAATGTTGGCAAGTGATAGAAATGTCTTGGTCACTAACTCTCAACTGATTAGACACATGATGGCACTGGCTTGACTGTCTCCTACAAACCTCCTCTGATGCACTGTCTGAAGGAGTGTCCTCAAAGTTACTAGTCTCTAGAGTATTACCATCCATATCCTGTGAATCAAATCTAAAGCTCATATCAACATACGGAGTATCAAAAACATTAGCATTGCTGTCCAACTCCTCTATACCCAAGGAAACTAAGTCTTCAAAACCGCCCATTGCATCCTTCTGGATGTCATCAATGCCAATGTGATCCTGGGACTCATCTATACACACTGCCAAATATGAAATATCATCAACACATTCCAGCAAGTATGGTCGACTGGATATATGAACAAAGCCCAACACCGGTGTATAAAAACTAATACCAACATCAGACAAGATACTGGCACAAGAAAAGACAACACCGTGTAATCTGCTAATCAAATCCATGATAGCACCCAAACAAACACTGCTACCAAAAAGTGTTAAAGATCTCCAGTCAACTGAATCCCAAATGCCAATATAACAATCTCGAGTCCATATCCGTAAACTAGAATCAACTAGTAACTCAAGCAAACTCCTCACCTGAGTAATATGACCAATACCAACTAACTCCACATACCTGTCATGATGAGATAATGAAGTCACAATACTATTTGTGTTCACCTTCAGCTGGTTGGACAAATCATGTGAAGTACTACCAGCCTCAACCTCATGTGATGAAGCATCTAACTGTGCCTGGTACTCTTTCTCAGCAAAGTCATGAATGCTCAATGTTTGCTCATCTCTACCAGGTATCTCACCATCCTGCACAACAACATCCTCATAATCATCATCTGAACCCACTACACTGTAGTCACTGCCTGTTGTAACTATACCATCCTGAATACCTATGGCATCACCCTTTGACAACCTGTAAACAATTGTCTCAATTTGAGTATCAAGTTGACCCTTACTATCAATCTGTGTAATATCCTTTCCCACCACCTCCTGTGGCAAAGTAGAATCTGAGACCTCTACCTGGCTATTAGCTAGTTTCTCAAACTCCTCATGCAAGTTTTTGGAAATTGTGTCATCTGTCCTGTGAGAAAATCTGCCAAATAGAAATCCAGTCAACTTATCCACCTTAGTTGGGTCAGATAACATGTCATTTATACGGTGGTGCTCAACCAACTGTTTAGACATGTCATGGCTTATTTTCATAAGTTTATCTCGAATGTCTAAATAACCATCCTTTCTACTATTTTGACTCTGGCTATCAATTGTCCAAGATCGTTCCCTCTGAGACTCTGTACTATACCTGTCCATTCTGGATAAAGTAGAGTGTAACCCCAATAGGATATAACTTCTTTAAGCACCAAGAACTAACATGCAAATGATTAGAAGTAGCATGCAACCATAGATTTGGACACGCAACTGATTAGAAGCAACATGCAACCACCAAATTATGACATGCAAGATCTGGGTAGTTGTCAAAACTGACATGCAAACTTCTACAACCGCCAAATTCACCAAGAACTAATAGGAAAATGATTAGAAGTAGCATGAAACCATAGATTTGGACATGCAACTGATTAGAAGCAACATGCAACCACCAAATTATGACATGCAAGATTTGGGTAGTTGTCAAAACTGACATGCAAGATCTGGGTACTTGTCAAAACTGAAATGCAAACTTCTACAACCACCAAATTCACCAAGAACTAACATGAAAATGATTAGAAGTAGCATGCAACCATAAATTTTTACATGCAGCTGATTAGAAGCAACATGCAATCATAAATTATGACATGCAAGATTTGGGTAGTTCTCAAAACTGAAATGCAAGATCTGGGTAGTTGTCAAAACTAACCTGCAACTTCTACAAACCCTCAGGCTGGCAAGATCATGGCTCTGATACCACTGAAATGTCCCTTTTCTGATTTTTCATGATATTTCCAACCTCTAATCAGATCTTTAAAATCAAACAGCTAATATCCCAAAGATCCACCAATTCCTCAAGAAACCCCAAATCGGGTATGTTGAAAATAGTGCTAAAAGCTTCACAACTTCACAAATTATTAATGAATCTGAAAATGGAAATTTTTACAGAACTTTCAGCAGCATAACAGCCTACAAATTGACATTTCCAGATCCGTATAGCCTTTACACAATAGCTCAAAAATGTAGGACCAAAACTATGCTCATCGGGCTCCCGAAATAGCACAAAATATGCCCGGAAACACCACAAGAACACTAATAATCTATCTCAGAAGTTTAATCACGTCCCAATATATATATTCAGCTCTATTTTAACAGCTTAAAGTATAAAATACAGCAACAACCAAAACTGATATGAAATACTCAACCGGAAACACCAAACTCTTACAAAAATACACCCGGAAACTCACAAATCTGCACTGTTCAGCACAAAGGCAAACTCTGTATGAGCATGCACATGGAATGGCTTCAAACTCCCATCCTTAGCCTTCCTGGAAACCTGCAAACTCCCATTCTTGGGTCTCCCTGAAAACCTGCAAACTCCCGTTCTTGGGTCTCCTTCTCCACAGGTTTGGCAGCCTCTGAAGAATAACAAAGAATGAGCAAAAATCAAGTCTGGAATCCCCCCAAAATGCCTCCAAACCTCTTTAAAAAGGGAATAACTGTAACTCACGTCCAAGAGAGGTTAATGAAACATATTTTAATAATTAATTATCATTTATTAGTCCAACGATTTCCAAAGATTAACTCCCTTTTTCCGAAACTTCACTTTCTTGGGCCTGCCTGTCTTAGCAAAGATTATTATTTTTTTATTATTTGAAAAGGGGACATGACAAAGAAAGAGTTATTCAAAACCCCCTATGAGTTATGGTATGGCTATAAATCCAATGTAAGTTACCTAAAAGTATTTGGAAGCAAATGTTACATTTTGAAAGAATTTAGAAAAGGTAAATTTGATGTGAAGGGTGATGAAGGAATATTTTTAGGATATTCTTGCAAGAGTAAAGAATATAGATGTTTGAATTTGTTTACTCAAAAAGTCATAGAAAGTGCACATGAGAAAGTTGATGAGTTTGCAGAAAGGACTGAAGAAGAAAGAAAAAAGGAACCAGAAGGCTACAAGAGATTTTTTTTCATTAAACCGGATATAGTACCAGATACATCTGTCAATTAGGAATCTTCTACTCCTAAGTCTTCAGTAACCGTGTTACAGGAAGTTTAAACTGAGCTACAGAAACCTGAGTCACATTTTGATGCTACCGAGCCAATGCCTACCAAGTCTGAAGGGCCTAAGCAGTAGATAGAGTAGCTAGAACCTAAAGTTGAAGTGCAAGAGGATGACAGCACAATTCATTCAAAAGGAAAGGAACTTGTCTTAGCCAAATATGTCAGGGGACATCATGCACTAGATTAGATCATTGGAGACAAATCTAAAGGTACTATGTCAAGAAGTAAGTTGAAAGGTACTTGTTTACTTGTTGATTTTGAACTTAGAAGTGTCAAAGATGCATTAGAAAATGAAAGTTGGATTAAGGCTATGAATGAAGAGATAGAGTAGATAGAGAAAAACAAGACATGGACTCTTGTACCTAAGCTGAAAGATAAAAATGTGATTGGAACTAAGTGGGTATTCAGAAATAAGTTGAATTAAGATGGTAAGGTGTCAAGGAATGAAGCTAGATTAGTATGTAAAGGATACTCTCAAGAAGAATGAATAGATTATGGAGAGTCTTTTTCTCCTATTGTAAGATTGGAAGGTGTTAGGACCCTACTTGCATATGCTGCATACAAAGGATTTAAGGTTTATCAAATGGATGTCAAGTTAGCATATCTCAATGGTATACTAAATGAAGAAGTCTACATTGAGCAGTCTGAAGGTTTTGTTGATCTAGACAAGAAGGACATGGTCTACAAATTACACAAAGCATCGTATGGTTTGAAACAAGCTCCTAGAACATGGTATGAAAGATTGCATATCTGTCTTATTCAGATTGGTTTTCAGAGAACTAATGATAATAGTAGCTTGTATATCAAGGAAGGACTAGATAATAAGATTGTTTTGGTAGAAATATTTGTGGATGATACCTTGCTTATAGGAAATGATGACCTATGCAAAGAATTTTCAGAGAAAATGAAGAAGGAATTTGAGATGTCAATGTTTGGTGAGATCAAATTCTTTGTTGGTCTTCAAATTCAACAAAGTAAGAATGGCATCTACATCACTCAGTCTAAATACATCAAGGAGATATTGAAAAAGTTTGGTATGGAAGACTGCAAACCAGTTGGAACTCCTATGTGTACTAGACTGAAACTTACCAAGAATGATGAATCAAAGGAGGTAGACCAAACATTGTATAAATCTATGATTGAAAAGTTGTAGTATGTAGTTCATAAAAGGCCAGATATTACTCTTGCAGTTGGTATTGTAGATATATTTTCAGCAAAACCAAGATAAAATTACATGATGGCAATCAAAAGGATCATGAGATATTTGAAAGGCATTGAAGATTATGGATTATGATACAAATTTAGAGATAATCTAGATTTAAAAGTGTTTAGTAATGTAGATATGGTAGGAAACATTGATGATAGAAAGAGTACAAGTGGAGGAGCTTTGTTTCTTGGAAAGAGGTTAGTTTCTTGGACTAGTAAAAAGAAAAATTGTACATCCCAATCTACAACAGAAGCAGAGTATGTTGTAGTAGCAATAAACTGTTCTAATATTGTTTGGTTCAAATAATAATTGGAAGGAATGAAGGAAGAAATCAAAGAACCTATTGTTATGTTTTGTGACAATACAAGTGCAATTAACATATCTAAAAATCTAGTGATGCATTCAAAAACCAAGCACATTGCAATAAAGTATCACTTTCTTAGAGAATTGGTGCAGGATAAGGAGATCAAATTGGAATATGTCCATACAAAAGAACAAATTGCTAACATATTCACCAAGCCTTTACCTAAGGATGCATTCTTGTATCTAAGAGGAAATTTAGGTGTCATTCCCCTATCTAAAGCTCACTAAAATGAAGTTTTAGTGATGCATCAATAGGTACCAAGTTGAAAATCTATCAATTGATGTAGCATAGTTGTGGAAACTTTGCATATGAATCAGTATATAAGGTACATTGCTATTCATTTGGTTTGTGTTGTCTTTTGCATGTGTTGTCAAAGAGGGAGACAGTATACTATCATATCTTTCTAAAATTTTAATTTTTTGTGAAGAGTTTGATGTTTAAAATGTAGCTATGTAATTCCTTCATAAAGGGAGATTACTGCATTTGAGAAGTTTGTGGAATGAAATCTGAGAGGGAGAAAGATTTTGTCAGAAAAAGATTTGTTTTCAATTTTTATTTTTCTATGAAATGTTGTGGTGCCATGAATGCCAAAGAGGGAGATTGTTGGATACAATTGATCAATTGTGTATTGTCTTTGATGTTACACAAATGTCATATTAGTTATCAGACAAAGTCTACTGAGCTAAGTTGGTCAACAAAACAAAAGATAGAGTCTATCAAGATTAGATGGTTAGCAAAGTAAATTATAGAGTCTACCAAGAATTTCTGGAAGTTACACTATGGAGACAGCTTCTACCAAGCTCACTCAGGCACTGAAGGATTCTATGGCAGAAATCAGTTTCTACTGAGCTCACAAGGTTAGCGAAGGAAAGTTAGTGTCTATAGAGTTCACTTGGTCTCCAAAGGATTTTGTAGAGTTCATAGTGTTTACCGAGCTTCACTTGGTTAACATCAAAAATTATTTCTAGAGTAGTGTTTACTGAGTAGGGTCGGCCAATGAAAGATTTCATTATTTTGGGAAATAAAGTTTATTTGTTTCATGTAATGCTTGTAGCCGATTGATGTATGGTTTATTGATAAATATAACTTGTAAATGAGCCAAATTGACAATTTGTAATGTATAAATAAAAGGTCAATTTGTGAATTCAAATGTAAGAATGGATGAATGAATGAGCAAGTATGCAAGTGAGTTGATTGTGTGAAAAGGAAGTGTGAGAAAATTTTGAAGAAGGATCAGATATCCTTGAGGAGCAGCAAAGTTGTATTTGATTAGAGAGGATCTAGTGAAACACAACAAAGATTTGTAATAGCAAAGTTCAGTTGCATCTCATTCAAGCCACTTATTGTTACTTTCTCACCATTGTAGCAGTAATTTCTAAATCTCTTAAGAGGGTTGGTTTAATAGCCATTTTGTAAATCCTCTAACAAGGTGGACAATTCTACTAAATTTTTCTAAAGTCCTCTAGCAAGGCCACTCCTAGCAAGGTGATTAAATCCTCTAACAAGGTCACACCTAACAGTGTGTTTTGTAACCTTTAACAAGGTTGGCTCCTAATAGGGCTCACTTCAGAAGAGTGAAAATTGGTAGCTAGTTACTTAGTGGTTTTCCCATATTGGGTTTCCACATTAAATTTGGTGTCTCTTACATTCATGTTATTTCCTTTTGCATGCATGTTAATAATTGTGAATACTTAAAGATTAGTAATAAGTTAATACACAATTCATCTATTGAGTTACAACATTTTTCTGTGTGGCTACCGAGTGACAATAGTAATTAGTTTTATACGACATCTAAGGGATCTATGGATTTGTTTTTTTAGTAATTTGTTCAATGCCCCCTCTCAGTTACTTCATTTATATTTCCAACAAGTGCATTTTCTAGAAATACAACTAATTATTGTATTGGAAAGGGGGAAGCTTCTAGAGAATGCAATTAAATAATATTTTACTACTTTCTAGAAGAGTGAAAGAAAGAAATCAATAGAGGTGAGAGCTTCATTGTTAGGGTAGAAGCAAGGAGTTGGGTGTCAATTTTGCAAAATTCTGTGGATTGAGATCATGCTCTTTTAGAAACAGGTACCCATTTTTTAAAAATGGGTATCCATTTTAGGCATGGGCACCTAATCTAAAATTTAAAAAATGGGCACCCATTTTTTAAAAAATTGGGTACATGTTTTTTATTTTCAAAAAATAGGTACCCATTTTTTAAAACATAAAAAATTTGTATTTTTTAGAAACGAGTACCCATTTTTAAAATGTAAGAAATGGGTACCCATTTTTTTAAAGTAAGAAATGAAAAAATGGGTACCCGTTTCTTACTTTTAAAAAATGGGTACCTATTTCTAAAAATTTAAAATTTTGTTTTTTAGAGGGGATTTTATATGCCAATTTGACTTTTTCAAAATAGATACGAGTCTTTTGAATTTTAAATAATGGGTGCCTGTTTCTTACAAAATTGGGTGGAATTTTTTTCTCCTACCTCAAATTTTGGTTTGGGATAGGCTTGGTGAGACCAAGTCCGTGCCTTGACCTCTCAAGATTTGGTTAAGGCATTGAACTGAAAAATTCACACCTTGCCATAATTTTAACAGGGTCTTCCTGACCATTTTTTTTTATAAAACAAAAACTCATTAGAGCTCTTACTGTCTTGATTTCAAAAATATAAATATTATAGTGCTATGATTTTATTTACTATTTTTGCATTATTTTTTAATGAAAGGTGGTACCTAAATGTAAAATAGTGAAGTTCACTAAAACTTTATTAACCTTTTCATTTTATAATTTTTCTTAAATTAATTTATGTCATCAATCTACATACAATTTTTTTGAGGTTTAAAAAAGAATTTTTCAGAAAAGTGAAATTTTGATCAAATTATGGCATCTATACATGAGAGGTTTTAAAATTTTTCTTCATAGCCAATTAATTATTAATAATAATTAAATTATTCAATAAAAAATTAAGAAAAAATATTGTCATCAATCTTAGGTGTATTAGGTAACTCCCTTTAAAAAGGATTTATGAAAATTTATTTAATTGTGTCAAATTATGGTGTCCATACACAAGTGTGGTATGGTCCTAAAATAGGCATTTTGAAAAAGTGGTTTTTAAAGATCCATACCAAAAACAAAATCTATCATATGGGTACACAAATAAATTGCATATTTAAAAACTAGATTCTGAAAAAAAAAATTCTAATTTTTTTTTTTAATATTCAATCTCTAAAAGCCTCAAATTTTGACATCAATTGACAATAAATTTTAAGAAATAAGAAAAACAATTCCACTTTTTGCCCAAATGTGAGACCCAACTTCTTGCACTCACCTACTAATCATTTGATTATTGTGAGTAGCATTTGATATAAAATTGGTAGAAGAAACTAAAGTTTTTGATTTTAGTCAGCCATTGGAGAACATCAACTCTTAAGTGTTGCAACCTTTTGAGGTGGTGAAATATCCACTAAATTTGGTATTCAAGAGAGCTCCAATTCAGGAGTTCTATTTGTGCTTAAATTAGAGTATACATTTATTGTTAGCTACTACAGTATGCAAGAATGATGCCTCGCTATAGTACTTATGCTTAATTCATCTCCATCCATAGGCATCATTATTATCAGGTTCCTCTTGTAGCTATTATAATTCAAAACAAAATTTTAGCATTACTGTAGTCATTATTGTAAGCCCATTTGTCTTGGAAAACTCATAGCAAAATTGTACATGAACATAAATTCAATAAAGGAGACACATGTCGCATACCATTTGTTTGATGAAATGTCCATCTAATAGGATATATAATTAGTATAATAGTTGTATGTCAATTGTTCGTCAACATGTCAGTTGGCTATAGGTATGCATTCCATATCTAGTTTCCATGTATATGCATTGGAAATACCAAAAGAATTGCACTTGCATATTAATTCATTGTAAGAGGCATTGTAATATAATTTGTGAACATTCTAAATTTCTTAGCATTGAAAGCTAGAATACAAGTGTTTGACAATGTTCCTTGCGATAAAATTAGTTAGTTTGGGCAAGGGATAGTACATTGGTATCAGAGCTAAAACCCACCATCCTAAGGGTTTAGCAATCACAAGCAACCTGGGGTTGGCTCTCAAATTTTCTTCACTATTAGGTGAGCTTTGTTTGATAGGGAACAAGATTTTATCAAGAAACTGGATACCGTGGGTGACAAGAAAGAGTGTAGCCCACCAAGATACAATAGGAATGAGGATCAAGAAACAAGGGATTTTTTCAAAGCAATGGTTATAGGATAAGAGCAAATGGCTCAAGCTTTGCAAGCATTCACCACCATGGTTGAGCACATGAACCCATGGGAAAGATGGAATTTGGAACAAGGGGATAATAGGAGTGCAATGGGATCACCTAGAACTCATAGAACTCTTTCTATAACAACAGACAGGCCCACACGGCCTACTTTTGTTAGATAGGAACTAGTACAAGAACCAACAGAGGAAGTTGAGAATGAGAAATTTGTAGATATCCTTATGGTTACAAATGATGAATGAAAATTATTGGCACTATAGTTTCAAGATATGATGACCTTTGAATGATTTGTAAATCAAAGGAGAGAACATTACAAGTTACTCAGATAGGATAGAAGGCCTATGGGTCAAAATACTAAGTTGAAGAGGGCTACAAGAAAGCTTACTATGCCTACATTTGATGGGAGTGGTAAGATGATAGCTCAAGCTTGGATTCATAAGCTTGACACATTCTTGGCACTAAGGCCAATGATAGAGATTGAAGCTATCAAATATGCCACTTTGCATTTGGAGGGAGTAGCACATGATTGTTGGTACCATTGTATGGTAACACTTTAGCATAATCAGGTGATAGAGTACCAGGACTTCATGGACAGGTTGGTTGAAAGATTTGACAAGAAAGATCTTGAGGTTTACTTCTAAGAATTAGCACAACTGAAACAAATAGGTAACTTGGAGTATTTCATTTGTGAATTTTAGCGATTGGCAGTCATGGTGCCAAACATTTCAGAGTGTAGATTGATAATTCTTTTCATTGAGGGCCTATCCAAACCATTGAGAGGTTGGATAAAGGAATTTGATCCCATTTCTTTATAGCAAGCTATGAAAAAGGCAAAAAGTATGAAACATGCAGTCCCAACAAATAAATTTTAGTCCAAAGGAGCATCTTCTAGTAAAGATAACAAACCATTTTATAAAAAATTAGAGAGAACTGATTTTTAAAATGATTCTAAAGATAAAAATCTAGTACCTTTTGATAGCAAAACATTAAATTATTTGAGGAAGAAAAATTTATGTTTCTACTATAAGGGACCCTATGATGCAAACCATGATTGTTCTCTTAGACCAAAGGGCAAAGCTAATAGAGTTATGTAGGCATACTATGAGGAATCAGAATAAGAGAATTCAGACCAGCAATTTGATATAAAGGAAGTAGATGGTGAAAAAAAGAAAGACAAGGCTGAAAACTTGTCTAAAATGGACTCCACAGATGGGGAAGGAGATGCACAACTTAGGGAAACTTGTCTCACTAGTATTGAGTAGGAAGGATCATTTTGAATGAGAGGAGTACTTGCTAAACAATGAGATATAACTTTGGTTGATACTGATGCCACTCATAATTTCATTGATGCTAGGTTAGTGGAGAAGTGTGGCATACAAATAGAGGAGTTTCGAGGAATCAGAGTAAGGGTAGCTAAAGGCTATATCCTCTTGTGATCATAAGATCACTAGACTCCCTTTGGAAGTTAATGATTATGCCTTTAAGGTAGACATCTATGTTGTGCTTATGGGAGATACAAATTTAGTCCTTGGATGAGTTCATTGCATGATATTGGTGAGATCACTCTTAATCTCAAGGAGATGGAGTTAAGGTTTAAAGTGAATGGGAAGACATAGATTCTTAAGGCCATCAGGGACAATGATTTCAGAATGGTCTCTTTCTGGAGGATGGCTAGATTGATTTGACATGATTAGGTAGAGTGGGAAATAGAGTGCATGTTAATGCCATCAAAGGAGGGACAATAGAAGACTACATATCCTCTTGATATTCAAGAGATAGATTTAAACACTCTAAGGTATTCAGTGACATTCCACTAGGTAGACCACCAGACAGGGGTATTAAGCACATCATTGACTTAGAGGAGGGGGCTGAGCCTCTCATGATTTCACTTTACAGGCATTTAAAGATGTTGAAGGGTGAAATTGAAAAAACCATTAAGGACTTACTTGCTATGGGCCACATTAGACCAAGTAAGTCTCCTTTTGCTTCTTTAGTGGTCTTGCTAAAGAAGGATGGGAGATTTAGGATGTGCATTGATTACAGAGTACTTAATAAGAAGACAATTAAAAATAGGTACCCCATTCCTAGGATTGAGGAGTTGATAGATGAGCTTCATGGAGCATGCTTCTTCTCAAAGAGAGATTTGAGATCAAGTTATCACAAGATTAGAGTTAGAGAATAGGACATCGAGAAGACAACCTTTAGATTTCATTATGGCCATTTTGAGTTTTTAGTTATGCCATTTGGGCTAACTAATGCACCTACTACTTTTTCGGCAACGACGAATAGGGTTTTCCATCCTTACTTGAGAAAATTTGTACTTGTCTTCTTCGATGATATCTCAGTGTATAGTAGATCTTGGGAGGAGCACTTGGTTCACCTTGACATGGTGTTGGATATATTGGGTAGAGAATCCTTGTATGCAAAGGAGTCAAAACATGATTTTGGGTATGATAGAGTTGTTGTATTTGGGTCACATCATTAGTGCAAAAGGTGTACACATGGATCTTGAAAAGATTCATGCCATTATGGAGTGGCCTTAACTGGTGGACCTTACATAGTTGAGGGGCTTTCTATGATTATGTGGTTTCTATAGGAGGTTTATGGATGGATATTCTAGGCATGTAGCACCCTTGACAAATTTGATGAGAAAGGGAGCTTTCTTGTGGACTCCTAAGAAACAAGAGTGTTTTGAGATATTTAAGGAGTTAATGAATTCCTATCCAAAGTTAGTATTACAAAATTTTATCAAACCCTTTGAGCTACACTATGATGCTTCTAGAGAGGGCATTAGAGTGGTGCTTATACAGGAAAAGCACCTTATTGCTTATGAGAGCAGAAAATTAAGAGGGCCAAAGTAGAGCTTCAACATATAGGATAAGGAGATGTTAGCCATTACGCATGCTTTGAATAAATTTAGGCAATATTTGGTAGTTAGCAAATTTTGTATCAAAATTGACCATAATAGCCTAAAACACTTTTTGGGGCACCAAGATCTCAATGATAGACAACAAAAGTGGGTGAGCAACTTACAATCCTATGATTCTAATATTACATATTTTAAGGTGACACAGAATGTAGTTGTTGATGCTTTACCATGTAGGCCCCATTTGAGCTCATTGATAGACATATCAGAGGATTGGAGTCACTTGATCTTTATAGAGTATGAAATAGATGCATGGATAGCCAGATTCATAGATGGAACTATTTAGGACAACATATACACCCTTGTGAATGAGCTCGTCACTTACAAATGGTGAATATTTTTGGTTCTAGGCTCAACAGTGAGGAAGATGGTTTTGAAATCTTTTCATGATTCACCTATGGCAGAACATCTTGGTTTCTACAAGATATATTAGCATATTAGAGAGTGCTTCACATGGAAAGGGCTCAAAGAAGAGGTACTTCAGTATGTTAGGGAGTGTCCCACCTACCAGCAAAATAAGCAGAAACACTCCTATCCAGCCAGTTTACTTCAACCACTTCTAATTCTTGATAGAAAGTGGGAGTGTTTATCTATGGACTTCATCATAAGATTTCCTAGAGCCCAAGGTAGGGATTGTATATACATGGTTGTTGATCACCTTACGAAGTTTGCACACTTCTTTCTGATCATTACTACATACACTGCTACATAGGTGGCCGAGTTGTTCTTCAAGGAGATATTCAGATTATATGGCTTACCTTGGAGCATTGTCAATGATAGAAATAGCAATTTTATGAGTCACTTTTGGCAAGAGCTATTCAAGTTGTGTGCAACAGAGCTCACTCTGAGTACTAGCTACCACCCTTAGATAGATGGTTAGACAGAGATAGTGAATAAATGGGTGGAGGTATATCTCAAAATTATATAGCAGGGCCATAGAAGGCAAGGATGAAGTGGATTAATCTTTGTGAGTATTGCTACAATACCACTTATCAAATGTCTATTCAGATGTCACCCTTTATGGCCTTGTATAGGTATGAGGCACCCAATTTTATGGATCTACTTTTGAGTGGCAACAGAGAGCCCAGTGTAGATGATTTGTTATAGGAGAGTCAAGAAATTGTTAAGACTCTTATAAGGAACATAATCAGCAGAAGCAGTATGCAAACTAGAAGAGAACTGAGCGAACTTTTAAGGTTGGAGATATGGTGTATCTTATGTTGTAGCCTTACCATCAATCCACTCTCAAGAAGAGTGGTGCTGAGAAACTTAAGCCACAATACTATGGTCCATTTAGGATTATAGGGAAAGTGGGAGAGGTGGCTTATGAGTTAGATATGCTAGCAAAGAGAAAGGTGCATAGTTTTTTTCATGTGTCACACCTCAAGAAGGCACTAGGACATCATATTGTTTCTTCTATAGTGCTTCCACCCTTGGATGATGAGGGAAAGTTGGTATTGGTGCTAAAGGCTATTATTGATTTCTTGGAAAGGAACTTGAGGCAGCATACTATAAGGGAGTATTTGGTGAAATGGAAGGACGTGCCAATATAAGATGAGACATGGAAGAATGAGGAGATTTTGCAACATCCAGACTTGAAGTTGCTTGAGGACAAGCAATTTCAGGGAAGGCAGACTATAATGTCCCCATCTTTTTATCAGCTTAGTAGAGTTCTTAGCCTTTACATTATTCAAAAGGCTAAGTGGAGAAATAAGGAGACATTGATTAAATTAATTTCTTAAAAATTCATTAAATAAATTAAAATAGAAAACATGACTTTATATTTAATTAATTTAATTTTCTAGAAGCACAATTAATTATTGTATTGCAAGCGAGAAGCTTCTAGAGAGTGCATTTTCTACAAATACAACTAATTATTATATTGGAAAGGGGGAAGCTTCTAGAGAATGCAATTAAATAATATTTTATTACCTTCTAGAAGGTTGAAGGAAAATAATAAATAGAGGTGAGAGCTTCATTGTTAATCATCCAATTATTTTCAATTACATTTGATATAAAATTGGGAGAAGAAACTAAGGTTTCTGATTTCAGTTAGCCATTGGAGAATGTCAACTCTTTAGTGTTGCAACCATTTGAGGTGGTGAAATATCCACTAAATTTGGTATTCAGGAGAGATTTAATTCAGGAGTTCTATTTGTGCTTAAATTGGAGTATACATTTATTGTTAGCTACCAGTATGCAAGAATGATGTCACACTATAGTACTTATGCTTGATTCATCTCCATTAATGGGCATTAGTATTATGAGGTTCCTCTTGCAACTATTATAATTTAGATTAAATTTTGGCATTATTGTAGTCATTATTGTAAGACCATTTTTCTTGGCAAACTCATAGCAACATTGTACATGAAAATGAATTCAATAAAGGAGACACATGTTGCATACAATTTGTTTGATGAAATGTCCATCTAATAGCATATATGATCAGCATAATAGTTTTATGTTAATTGTTTGTCAAAATGTCAATTGGTTGTAGGTATGCATTGCATATCTAGTTTCCATGTATATGCATTGAAAATACCAAAAGAACTGCACTTGCATATTAGTTTGTTTTTGACAGAGGCAAAGGGTGAATAACTAGGGCCAAAGGCTCACCCAACTATCCAAACCACCCTACAAGAGTTAACACAATGGAAGCAAACAAAGAGAACAATAGCCAAAGGATGAAGGAGAGAAAAATACTTTTATTGATTCATCAAAACATCTTCATACATGCCCAGTTGTAAGGCCTTTTGGGTTATGACCAATTACAGATAGATTCAAATCTAGACAACCAACTTTAAGTTTGCATCTTTTACTTGATCCTCTAAGTTCTCCCTTAAGCTCCCACTAACTAACTCCCCCCTTCTACTTGAACCTAGACCTCTTTAAATACTTGAAAAAATGGCTTATAGAAGATTCTAGAAAGCCACAAGTCGGGTCAAAAAAAATTAACTACCTACTAAAATTAAATGTGAGCTAAGTTAATCCAACTAGAACCAGACATAGACAACTTGGCAAATGAAGACTTCCTAGAAATTGGCACTAGGTATCTATACGAGCTTGGCATCTATAGGAATCACTCGACAACAAGTATGAACTTAGTACCCAAAGGATCACTTGGCACCAATAGGAACTCGACACCCAAAGGATCACTTGACACCAATAGGAACTCAGGACCCCAAGGATCACTTGACACCAATAGGAACTCGACACCCAACGGATCATTAAACACTAATAAGAACTTGGCACCCAAAGGATCATTCAACACCAACAAGAACTCAACACCTAAAGGGTCACTTGGCACCAACAGGAAGAAAGAACAAAAGTGCAAGTTTGCAAGGAAACCCAGGATGCTCCTAAATCAGGTAACCAAGGTTGGATAAATGATTCTCTTAAATCATGCAAGTGTCACAACCTGAGCTGAATCCAACTCAAATTGAGAAATCCATGTAGCATCTTCAATTTTTCTATTCTTCCATTTTGCCAAATACTCGTAGTAATATTTTCCTCTTGTACTCTTGCCAACTCTTTGATCCAATATTTGTTCAACTTATTCAATCTGCTTCTTAGGATAATCATTAGATACAACCGCTTCATCATCTGACTCATGATACTTATACAAATTAGCAATATTGAATATAGGAGATATATCCATGTCATTAGGTAACTTAATTTCATAAGCATTACCACTATCAAACTTTTCAAGATCTTACAAGGTCCAAATTTCTTCATCTTTAGCTTATTATATGTTCCAACTGGAATTCTTTCTTTCTTTAGATGAACCATCACCTCATCACCAACTTGAAAATCATGGTGTCTTCTAGACTAATCAGCATTTTCCTTATACTTCTAATTGCTTTGTTCCAACCTCAACTTCACTTCCCTATGCAAAGACTCCATAAAGTCAAAAAAAATTTCTCCTACAGTGCTTTTCTTTTCTTCACTAGCAACATCTCTCAAATCTGATACACCTCTAGGATGCATTCTAGTAACAATATCAAAAGGTGTATTCCCTATACTCCTATTCACAAAATTATTATATGCAAATTTAGCTTGTGCCAATACCATCTCCCAATTACTTGGCTTATTCCCAATTAAACATCTTGGCAAATTACCCAAGCTTCTATTCACAATCTCTATCTATCCATCTATTTGTGGATGGAATATATAATTGAACTTTAGCTCAGTGCTCATCTTCTTCCACAAAGTCTTCCAAAAATAACCAACAAACTTACTATCTCTATCTAAAATAATACTTCTTGGTAATCCATGCAATCTCACAATCTCTTTAGAAAAAATTTCAACAACATGCTCAGCATCTGATGTCTTCTTACATGGTATGAAATGAGCCATCTTAGAAAATTTGTCCACTACAAAAAATATAGAATCATACCCCTTCACTATCTTAGGCAATCGAACAAAAAAATCCATAGTGATGTTAGTCCAAGGTTTCTCAGGAAGATTAGTAGGTGTATACAAACTAGTATTTTGACTCACCCCTTTTGCAACTTGACAAACTCCACAACTCTTTACAAATTTTTGAACATCCTTATACATTTGTGGCCAATAATACTTCTCTTTTAGCAAACTTAATGTCTTATCAACTCCAAAATGTCCAACTAATCCATCCACTATGTTTTTCCTTAATTAGATTCAACCTCATAGGACTTCTAGGAATACACAACTGAATACCTTTGAACAATAGGGTATGTGTAGGATCATGGTATGCCAAAAAGTGGCAATTTGAAAAATTTGTAGTTCTAAAATATCTCAAACCATTTCAAAATCTATTCCAACTTTTTTCTCACCCACCTTGATACTAAATGAAAAAAATTAATATATTTATAAGGTCTACTATATCTTTTGATACCAAACCTATATGGTCAACTTTAAAAACATCCTAAAAATGTGCTTTCGGTATGTTTTAATGTGATTTTTACATCAAACATGTAGCTAACAACATTTTTTTCACCAATATTTGATGAAATGAAAATGGTTTCTTAAGAATGTTCTTATCTTTCCATAAATGTAAAGTTTGTTAAATTATGATTTTAGTAAATAATTATTACTTATTTTCTAATGGAGTTACGTATAAAGTGCTGACTAACACACTACTTGAAAAATAATTATATCTTTCAAATGGTACAACATTTTTTAAATCAAAAAGATATATCACATTCTATGTTTCTTCTAATATAAGGAAAAAAAATGAAAAATTGAATTTTGTAGAGTTTTGAATTAGTTAAGCTAATCAGACACAAGAGTTTTTTATTCGAAAAATACTAAAGTCAAAAATTAATTAATTATTATTTATTTAGAATAAAAATACCCAAAAATATGTGTCACATCTAGGCATGAGTCTACTACTTATATCTAGAATATTATTAAAAAATATTATCATTTATCTTTTATTAAGGTGGTTAGACATACATCTACTTTTTTTTTTGTTTTGAAGTTTTTGTAATATTGCATTAAAATTACAAATTTTGACCAATCAATTTTATTTTTTTGAGATAAGTCCTGGTAGTTTAGAAACTAGATTCAATTTTCTAGAAATTCTCTTCTCTCAAATTTTCGATATAAAGTTAATAACAAGTAGAAAATTACACGTCAAGTTGACATAAAATTGATTTTTTGATTTTTTATTACCACTTAAGAGCATAGTTTGGTTGACCATGATCCTGCACATACCCAACATACCTTCTTGAATGAAATATTCATCATACTTATGTAATTTGTCAGATTGTGTGCTCTACACTCTCTTCATGCCTTAGAAAAATTAGGATCAGTAGCATATAGCTCTTTCATTTCATCAAAACAAGGAACTTCAACCTTCACTTTAGTCAACAAAGAATGGCTTCTACTCAATGCATCAACAACTCTATTAGTAACTCCACTCTTATGCTTGATCACAAATGTAAAACTATACAAGCACTCAACCCACTTCATATGTCTTTGATTCAATTTATGTTGACTTTCCAAGTATTGTAAAACTTTATGATCAGTATACAGTACAAACTCTTTAGGAATCAAATAATGTCTCCACTTCTTAAATGCTTGAACAATGGCATAAATTTTTTGATCATACATAGAATACTTCCTCTTAGCATCATTCAAATTTTCACTAAAGAAAGCAATAGGCTTACCTTCTTGACTTAATACAGCTTCTATTGCATTACCACTCACATCACATTTAAGTTGAAATACTTTGTTGAAATCAAGAAAAGCCAATAAAGGTAATTCAGCAACCTTTTGTCTCAAAGTCTCAAAAATATTATCAGCTCCATGTGTCCACTTAAATTCTTTTTTGTCTCATCTCATTGTCTCAGTCATAGCATTACAAATAGCACTGAAATTTCTTAAAAACTTTCTGTAAAAACTAGGCAAACCATGAAATGATCTTACCTCACCTACATTCTCAGGTGTAGGCCATTCCAAAATTGCTTTAACCTTCTCAAGATCCATCTTCAATCCATCAGTTGAAATCAAAAATCCCAAATATACAATCTCCTCTTACATAAAAGAATACTTTTTTAGATTAATCAACAACTTTTCCTCCTTCAATCTCTATGATACTTGTCTAATATGCTTAAGATGTTCTTCCCTAGCCTTACTAAATATCAAAATATCATCCAAATAAACAATCACAAACTTACCCAAAAATCTTTTCAGAACTTTATTATCAACCTCATGAAAGTACTAGGTGCATTGGTCAAAGTAAAAGGCATAGCCAACCATTCATACAAACCATCTTTTGTCTTGAAAGTAGTCTTCCATTCCTTCTCTGATTTTGATCTGATGATAGCCACTCTTCAAATCAATCTTGGTAAAATACTTTTCTCCACTTAAACAATCCATTATGTCATCCATCCTCAGCATAGGAACCCTATATTTCACTATTATCTTGTTAATGACTCTAGAATTAGTACACATTCTCCATTCTCCATTCCTTTTAGGGGCTAATACAATAGGTACAACACATGGAATCAATCTTTCTATAATCAAACCTTTCTAAAACAACTCATGCACTAGTTTATTAAGTTATACTTCTTAGGAATCAGATCTATACAATAACTTATACTTCTTACTAGAGGTAAACCATCAGGAATATCATCAACAATAATATATTTATAGTCATTCAGCAATTCTATAATTTTTATAGGTACTTAGCTATCACTATCTATCGTCACTTGGTCATTACTAGCTTTATTTGCTCAGTCATTACTATCAACACTCGATCCTCTAGAAACTATGGCAAAATAGACTTGATTCTTTTTCATTTCCTTTTCAAATTGATTTCCATTCACCATGCAAATTTTTATTGCAGTACAACTAACCTCATCTAGAATTTCAATCAAAAGCAACAATATTTGTTTCTTCCCATTTACCTGAAGAGTATATTGATTCAATCTTCCATCATGCAAAACATATTTATCATATGCCAAGGTCTACCCAACAAAATATGACAACAATCCATGGGCATAATATCACACAAAACTTCATCAAAGTAATGTACAATTTTGAACTTCACAAGCCATTGCTCACTTTCCAATATATTATGCTCATCGTTGATCCATGAAACATGATAAGGTGTGGGATGTTTCAGCCTCTACAACTACAACTTTGTAACCACTTCCTCTGATGCCATTTTTGTAGAACTTCCATTGTTAATGATCACCTTGCAACATTTTTTAGCCATCTTACATCTTGTCTTGAAAAGACTTCTCTTTAAAATAGGTTCCTCGTCACTTCCTTTATTACATAAGGTTCTTCTCATTATCAAATTTTCTCCAGCCTTAGGTCCACTTGGTGAACCCTCATCATCTCCTTGAATAATAGCATTTATGTTACCTTGGTCACTTTTAGAGGATCTACATTCAAAAGATCTATGTCCTTCTTTACCTCATCTGAAACAATTACCATGAAATCTACCTCTAGAATAAGAATTACCTCTTCCTTAGTAAGAATTAGTGCCTCCTTGGTAAGAATTACCACTTTTACATTCAATCTTTCCTTTTTCATCATTCTTCCATTCATATTTTCCTATATCCTAATAGAACTATCAGATCTGCCACTTTCTCCATAAGATCTACCTCTACCTCTCTAGAATCTACCACCTCTACCTCTTTGTCTTTGTTCATGCTTCCTTGTCAAAATCTCCTTATCTTTCAAGGCATATTAATATGCTTCTTCTACACTTTCTAACTTCACAAAACTTATTTCATCTTTAATTCTAAAACTCAATCCATTAATGTACCTTGCAATTTTCTCAACATCATCATCCACATGTCCAGATCTGATGTCCAATCTATAGAATTCATCAGTATATTCTTTCACAGTCATGTCCTTTTGTTTCAAATTTTGCATCTTTCTCAATAGGCTAACTTGGTAATCAGTAGGGAGGAATTTGTTCTTTACCTTGTTCACCATCTTTGGCCAAGTTCTGATCTTCTCCTTTCCTCTCCCTTTTCTATTAGTTTGCAAGTGCTCCCACCATAGTGATGCATGACCATTCAACCTAGTGACTGCAATCTTCACCTTTCTATTATCAGGATATTTTTCATACTCAAAGAACTTCTCCATATTAAAGATCCAATCCAACATCACATTGGTATCCAATTTTCCATCATAAGGAACAACTTCTACAACAGGCTTTGAATTTTCCCTAGACAACACTCGCAACAATCTCTCCTCATCTTGATCTTCTTCAGGTTTTGGATTATGGTTTGGTGCTAATTCTTCATCATCACTTACATCATCAAGATGTGCTTCTCTCCTCTGGGTTGTTTCCATAGCATCTAATCTAGCTACAATTTGTCTCAACGTATCCAAGATAGCATTATTAGCATTTTCTCTAACTCAAACCATCTTCACAAATCAGGTTCCTACAAGATCGTAACCCTCTACAAGTTATAGGTCAAATTCGTAGATCTACAATCTCACAACCAAATCTAAATTAGGGTTCTACATAATCCAATCTCCACAAGGATGAACCTCAAGGTTTGATACCAACTGATGCAGGCAAAGGGTGAATAACTAGGGCCAAAGGCTCACCCAACTATTCAAACCACCCTACAAGAGTTAACACAATCGAAGCAAACAAAGAGAATAGTAGCCAAAGGAGGAAGGAGGGAAAAATATTTTTATTGATTCATCAAAACATCTTCATACATGCCCAACTATAAGGCCTTCTAGGTTATGACCAATTACAAATAGATTCAAATCCAGACAACAAACTTCAAGTTCACATCTTTTACTTGATCCTCTAAGTTCTCCCTTAAGCTCCCACTAACTAACTCCCCCATTCTACTTGAACCTAGACCTCTTTAAATACTTGCCAAAATGGCTTACAAAAGATTCTAGAAAGATAGAAGTTAGCTCAAAACAAATACTAACTACCTACTAAAATTAAATGTGAGCTAGGTCAGCCCAACCAAAACTAGACACAGACAACTCGACAAATGAAGGCTTCCTAGAAACTAGCATTCGACATCTATATGAGCTCGACATCCATAGGAATCACTCAGCAACAACTACATACTCGGCACCCAAAGGATCACTCAATACTAATAGGAACTTGACACCCAAAGGATCACTTGGCACCAACAGGAACTCAACACCCACACGATCATTTGGCACCAACAGGAACTTAGCACCCAAAGGATCACTTGGCACCAATAGGAACTTAGCACCCAAATGGTCACTCAGCACCAATTGGTAGAAAGAACAAAAGTGCAAGTTTACAAGGAAACCCAAGATGCTCCTGCATCAATTTTAAGAGGCATTGTAATATCATTTGTAAACATTCTAAATTTCTTAGCATTGAAAGATAGCATACAAGTGTTTGACAATATTCCTTGAGCTAAAATCAGTTAGTTTGGGCAAGAGATAGTACAAAATTTTTGAGTATAAGAAGAAGCTACAATGAAAGTGGTTGTCACCAAATTAGAGGAAGCCATTATGGATAAATTTCCACCTCACTTAGGGTTGTTGAATTATTATAAAGGACTCCACTTCCCAAGCCTCATGATGATTTATATTTAAAGCTATCAAATGCCAATAAAGCAATCGGGGAGGTGTGGCTATTAAAAGATCACAATTGAGGATGAGATCTTACATTATGATAAATTTGAATGTATAATATCTAATATCAACTCTCTACATTCCAATTTTATATATTTTATTGATAAGAATTATGATAGATGTGAATTAGGAATGAAAACTTTATTTTGGTCTCGAGAGTTTTTAGATATAGTGGTGCAAGTACATACATCTAATCAGCTAACAATCTCTCCTCATCTTGATCTTCTTTAGGTTCTGGATTATGGTTTGGTGCTAATTCTTCATCATCACTTACATCATCAAGATGTTCTTCTCTCCTCTGGGTTGTTTCCATAGCATCTAATCTAGCTACAATTTGTCTCAACGTATCCAAGATAGCATTATTAGCATTTTCTCTAACTCAAACCATCTTCACAAATCAGGTTCCTACAAGATCGTAACCCTCTACAAGTTATAGGTCAAATTCATAGATCTACAATCTCACAACCAAATCTAAATTAGGGTTCTACATAATCCAACCTCCACAAGGATGAACCTCAAGGTTTGATACCAACTAATGCAGGCAAAGGGTGAATAACTAGGGCCAAAGGCTCACCCAACTATTCAAACCACCCTACAAGAGTTAACACAATCGAAGCAAACAAAGAGAATAGTAGCCAAAGGAGGAAGGAGGGAAAAATACTTTTATTGATTCATCAAAACATCTTCATACATGCCCAACTATAAGGCCTTCTAGGTTACAACCAATTACAAATAGATTCAAATCCAGACAACAAACTTCAAGTTCACATCTTTTACTCGATCCTCTAAGTTCTCCCTTGAGCTCCCACTAACTAACTCCCCCATTCTACTTGAACCTAGACCTCTTTAAATACTTGCCAAAATGGCTTACAAAAGATTCTAGAAAGCTAGAAGTTAGCTCAAAACAAATATTAACTACCTACTAAAATTAAATGTGAGCTAGGTCAGCCCAACCAAAACTAGACACAGACAACTCGACAAATGAAGGCTTCCTAGAAACTAGCATTCGACATCTATACGAGCTCGACATTCATAGGAATCACTTAGCAACAACTACATACTCGACACCCAAAGGATCAATCAATACTAATAGGAACTTGACACCCAAAGGATCACTTGGCACCAATAGGAACTCAACACCCACAGGATCATTTGGCACCAACAGGAACTTAGCACCCAAAGGATCACTTGGCACCAATAGGAACTTAGCACCCAAATGGTCACTCAGCACCAATTGGCAGAAAGAACAAAAGTGCAAGTTTACAAGGAAACCCAAGATGCTCCTGCATCAATTTTAAGAGGCATTGTAATATCATTTGTAAACATTCTAAATTTCTTAGCATTGAAAGATAGCATACAAGTGTTTGACAATATTCCTTGAGCTAAAATCAGTTAGTTTGGGCAAGAGATAGTACAAAATTTTTGAGTATAAGAAGAAGCTACAATGAAAGTGGTTGTCACCAAATTAGAGGAAGCCATTATGGATAAATTTCCACCTCACTTAGGGTTGTTGAATTATTATAAAGGAATCTACTTCCCAAGCCTCATGATGATTTATATTTAAAGCTATCAAATGCCAATAAAACAATCAGGGAGGTGTGGCTATTAAAAGATCACAATTGAGGATGAGATCTTACATTATGATAAATTTGAATGTATAATATCTAATATCAACTCTCTACATTCCAATTTTATATATTTTATTGATAAGAATTATGATAGATGTGAATTAGGAATGAAAACTTTATTTTGGTCTCGAGAGTTTTTAGATATAGTGGTGCAAGTACATACATCTAATCAGCTAACAAGAAATTATTAAATAAATAAAAAATTAGAGAGAAAAAGAAAAGGAGTTTCTAAAATTTTGTTAATATATTCAACTAGGTGTGGAAGAGTTTATTTTTTAGAGAGTTTAAAATATGTACCTTTATAATAAAAAAAGGTATCTATTATACATTGGACATGAGATTTTATGTAAGGCAATATATATATATATATATATATATATATATATATATATAAACTTAGAAGAGACTTTGAAAATCATGTTTAAATTTAGTAAATTAATGTTAAATAATTGAAAGGTAATCAATTATGTTGTGTTATCATATAGTTCCTTTCAAACATTTCAATACAAATAAAAGATCACAAAATTCAAAAACAATCACTTAGTGTACACATTAATCAACTCTTTCAAAAAAAATGATTGAGACTTTCAAATCATTATTTCTCGCATTATCAACTCATAATGTAGAATTCTACTTATTACCTCATGATATCATATTTACTATCAAGTTGTAGTAAACTATAAAACTATTTATCCTAAAGGAAATCTTAGTATTGTTTATTAGTTTAATACACTTAGTTATTTACATGACAGAGTTGCTCTGTCAACACTGTGATTGAGGTACAATGAAGGTTGAGCTACATTAAGAAGTATACAATTTCAATATGAGTTGAGGAAGACAAAGGCGTGGAGCACATCAGCAGTCACTGAGCCTTCCAATTATTGTCGAGTGCTACATTAGTCAAGTAGGTAAGAGGGTAATTTCAATGGAACTCAATTGAGTTATAAATTAACCAATAAAATTACAAAATTTATCAATAAAATAGTATATATTGACAATCTTATTTGTTAGAAATAATATTTTTTATATAATTTTAATTAAGTATGTTAATTCAATATACAATATCACTATTCAATATCAATATCCAATATCAATCTTATCTAATATCTACTCTAAAATTAAGAAAGGGAGCTGATATTTTAACTAAGGTGGTGAAGATAAATAATTTTAAAATAAACTAAATTACCCATGCCAAGTGACGTGGTCATGAGTCACATCACTCAAAAGGGAAGCATTGCACATACTTAAAGACCATTCGGTAGGGTGAAAATGGCATGTAATATCTACTCTAAAATTAAGAAAGGCAACTAATATGTTAACTAAGGTGGTGAACATAAATAAGTTCAAAATAAACTAAATTACCAATGCCAAGTGACATGGTCATGAGTCATGTTACTTAAAAGCGAAGCATCACACGTACTTAAAGACCTTTTGGTAGGGTAAAAATGACATGATTTTTTTTGGTTTTTAAAACATTCAAATCATTGAGCTACAAAATTCACTCATGAAGCATGACATGGACACATGGGACAGAGCACATAGAAGCAAATACAAGAGTGACATCTAATAAGGAGATTCCAATAGGTTTATCTTACCAAGCTGTGTATAATATAGTAGACAGAAGGAACTACAACCTTCAACAGATGGTACTTCCTAACATTGCATTAGGGGTGCACATTCAAAAGAAATGTTTTTGGCATCATTATTATTATTTTTGTTTATATAAAATATTAAGAATATAATCTTTATTGAATATAATGAACTTGAAGGTAACATTTCTTGCATGAAGAATTAAATCCAATAGAAAAGGAAAATCTATAAAAATATAGTATTTAAGAACAACTAATAAGTTAATTAAAGGAGGACTATGATTTCTTGTATTAGTATTTGAAATAGGATTACTCCTATTTCATCGATACAAATAAATTATAAGTTTGATGCCAATGTTAGTACCAAATATGAGTCTAATTATCCATTTGTCTAACTTCATAAGGAAGGATATATAAAGTTTTGGTACTAGAAATGGGTATAATACCCGTTTGGTCAAAAACAAAATTAAAGGAATACAACCTCTATAATTGGTATGCCAAAATTATCTCCATCTGACAAACATGATTATGGAAGTACAATGGTAAGAATATTCTAATGGTGTCAACATATGTATATGTGAAACTTAAAGAGACCATTCTAGAAAATATAGTTAAATAACTAAGGGTTAGGAAACCTAATCTAGAGATGCCTTTAAGTTTTAGGTTTAGGATAGAGGGTAGGAAAGTATAATAAGATTTGCTATTATCAAGATTCTAATTTATTTTTCTGCAAGTTTGACTAACTTTATAGTGGGGATATTACATGGCACCAATGCATAATCCTATCATCTTGTGGAACGTCAATTAATTTACAAAACAATGGCCAAACAACTAGCCCAAGAATTAACAAGATTTATGGAAAAATTAATGAAAGAATTGAAAACTCCAATAAACTACTAATAGAATATATACAAAAATTAAGTTAGAATAACAATCAAAGTGAAAGGTCTAACCACAAAGGGATTGTCATTTTAATCATGAGGAAAATGAACCTTTATCACAAAGTTCAAATCTTTAGGATACTTTTCCCTCATTTATTCCAAGAGGAGAAACCATTATAGAAGAAGAAACAACCACAAATAGTGTTATATGCAAGATTGGATCCAAGCATTCGACAATTCATTTCTTTCAAAGAATACTGCAAAACCAAAATCATAGAAAATAACAAGAAAAATCATGTATAGATGAAGACATTCAAGAGAAAATAAATAAAGTAAAACTACCATATTATAATGGTTCAAGAGAAGAATCTCCTCAATCATGGATCCAAAAATTAGACACATATTTATCATATAGTTGTGTGACCAAAGAAGGAGCTAGTAAGTTTTTTGCAATTCATTTGAATGGGTCATCCTACAAATGGTGGCACTATGGAAAAACTTCTCTAAGAAACAAAAAAATTACCACCTATAGTGATTTTGACACTCAAAGGATGAAGAATAGATTAAATTAAAGACATCATGAATGGTACTTCTAAGAGCTAACTCAACTCAAACAATCAGATTCAATCGAATAATTCACAAATTAGTTTCAAGATTTATCAGTAGTGGTTCCAAATCTATCCTAGAGACAACTTACTCATCTATTTATATGACTTAACATTTTTTTTAAAACACATGTAAAAGCCCTTAAGCACCAAAGTTTAGAGAAAGTCATTAGAAAGTTAAAGAAAATTGAATCCAATAACCCTAGAGAAAGTCCTAAGAATTTTGGGCCCAAGGTACCCTCTCATGGACCCAATAGAGAACACAAAGAAAAAACTTTCTATATTTGAAAAGAACCATAGAGTAAGGAGCTTTGATGTCAAAAGAGGGAAGAACTATTTCAAAAAAATGTATTATTTAAGTGCAAAAACCCACGGAAACAAAGTCAACAATGTAAAAGGTGGGATATAAACAAAATAGAAGAAATGTGTGAAGAGGATAGTCCAAAGAAAAAAGAAAAAATAAAGAGCACAAACATGGGATATTAACTATCATCACCCAAGAAAATGAAAATAGGACCTTTTCAATCAAGTGGATAGTTAAAGGACAAATAATAATTGCATTGGTGGACACAGGAGCTACACTTGACTTCATTGTGAAATACTTGGTAATAAGGAGGAAATTAAAAATGCAAGAATTTAAGGGTTTTAAAGTGTCTTTTAGAAATGGATCTATAGACAAGTGTCTAGAGATAGTACCTTAGTTATAAATCACCCTAGGGTGGCACATAATTAAGAGAAACTTCTATGTGAAAGATATTCAAAATGGCATTATCTTAGGAATGTCATGGATAAATTCCCTTAGGTGATTCATAATGGATAGATCTAATTTAGAGACTTATTTCCAACATAAAGGGAAAAAAGTCATGCTAAAAGGAATACCAATTGGTTTCCCCAAGATGGTCTCTTGTAATAAAACAAAAAAATACTCAAACATGACCAAGCGAGATGGATTTCACAATGTATGATATTACATAAATCAACCCCAAAAAGAGAAACCATCCATATATATATCCAACCTATATTGAAAAGATACAAAAGAGTCTTTGAAGAAATTTCCCCAAGGCTTCCCCCAAAAGTTGATTTGAACATTCTATAGAGTTATAAGTAGGAGCAAAACTAACAACATCTCCTTCTAGACATCCTTGAAAATTCAAGGAAGAGATAGAGACAACAATCAAGGAGTTATTAGAGATGGTTCATATCCAATCTATTAGTATCTCATTTGTGTCATCAGTAGTATTAGTCAAGAAGAAATATGGTACTATGAGAGTGTGCATTGACTACAGCATTAAATAAGAAAACTATAAAAATAGATGCCATATTCCTAGGATTGATGAGCTAATGGATGAACTACAAATAGTGTGCTATTTCTCAAAAATTGATCTATAATATGGGTATCATCAAATATGAATGAGGAAAGAAAATGTACCAAAAACAACTTGTAGGTATCATTATGAACATTTTGAATTCTTGGTTCTTCTATTTGGTCATACCAATGCACTAGAAACTTTTCAATCATGTATGAATCACATATTAAAATAGAAATTAAGGAAATTCCTACTCATATTCATTGATGACATACTCATCTACAACAAATCATGGGAAGATCACCTCCAACATATTAAAGAATTTCTAATGATCTTGGAAACATAATCATTATACACAAATCTTTCAAAATGTAAATTTGTATTAGAAGAAATCATATACCTTGGACAAAAAATCAATGCAAAGTGGGTAAGTGTAGATGAGGAGAAAATCAAGGCCAAAACCTAAAACAGTTGCCCAATTTAGAGGATTTGTGGGCATATGCAGCTATTGTCAATTCTTTGTGAAAGGGTTCTCCAAAATTGCTTCCCCACTTAGAGATTTAACAAACAAAGGATTTTTTTACATAGAATGATGTAGCACAATAAGCTTTTGAGAAATTAAAAGAAACTATGTGCTTTTGTCCACTTTTAGCTACTCCAGATTTCATCAAGCCATTCAAATTATAGTGCGATGCATCAGGGGAAGGAATTGTGGCAATACTTATGCAAGGGAAACATCCAATACCATTTTAAAGTCCCAAGCCCATAGATAAAGGAAAAAACTTCTCTATAAATGATAAGTAAATATTTTCTATGAAGCATGCCTTGGTGAAAATTTGAAGACAGTGTCTACCAAGTTCGCTCAAGCAAAAAAGTACAATTTGCAGAAGTTGAGTTATAATCAAGCTCACTTGAAAAATGAAGGAAATGTTGGATGGAACCAATATTAACTAAACTCACTTGTTTACCAAAGGAACTTTTTGAATATGTAGTGTTAACTGAATTCAATTGGTTAACATAGGAAAATTGCTTTGAGTTAGCATCTATTGAGCAGGGTTAGCTAATGAAGGATTTTCCTTTTTTGGGGATATTGAGTTCAAATAAATTTTTTGTTGGTTCTAGCCAACTGAAGAGATGAATATTGATTATTCTTAGTTATATATTCAAGCTGACTTGACCGTGTGTAAGATATAAATACAAGGTCAAGTTGAGGATTGAAAGTGTGGAACATAATTGAAGATTTAATAATGCTCAAAGGAAGTGAATTAGAAGGATAAGAAAAATATCCTTGTTGAGATGCAAAGATACATTTGATCAGGAAGGGTCAAGTACACGTGCTAGAATTGAGATATGTAATTAGCAATTTAGTTGCATCAGAAATCGGGTCATCTCATTGTTACTCTCTAACCATTGTAGCAGTGATATAAATCTCTTAACAGAGTTGGCAATGGAGATGGCGAGCGTTGGAAAGGGAGGGAAGCCAGATTTTCAAAATTTGAATTCATTTCAAGGTGGGATTTCTCAAGAATTTTAGAATTCGGTCCCTGGTATGGGGTATGGGTCATAGGAGGAGGATGGTTAGGGATCTTCTAGTATAGGGGACCAGGTGGAGAATGGTGATAGGGACCTAGTTTCGCCCCAAAGGTTTTAGTTCCCAAGGTGGGCCTTCCAGGATCTGCTAAATGGTTGTCACTTTTTGGTGTTACACTTATAGGTAAGTCATCTTTCCCAATGGTTAAAAATTCTCCCTAAGGCAAAAAAAGGATCTTGTGTTTTTTCCATTCTAAACGAGTTGGTGGATCATAGCATAGCGTCAATGGCATCATCTCTAGTGGGAAATTTTATAGGGCCAAGGCCAAATATTGATATTGTTAGATCATTCACTAAGAAGAAATGGGCTCTCAAAGGATAAGTATCTATTATGGCTATGGAAAAGGGATTCTTGTCCTTTTATTTTTCTTGTCTAGAAGACCTCACAAACATTTTTTGCAAGGGTCCATGGATTGTTTGTTATTCCAATCAAGTTCTCCAGAAGTAGACTTCAAAGATGAATATGAATGATTCATTCTTTGTGCAAGCACCTGTATGGGTAAGGCTTCTAGAGCTTCCCCTAGAATTCTGGAATGAGGATGTTTGTGTGGGGGTACCTAGCTGCTTTGGGGAGCTCCTATCAATTGACCTAACTATAACCTCTAAAAGATGCCTCACCTATGCTCATATTTGTATAGGTGTAAGGGAAGGAGTGGACATGCCAGAAGTTGTGACATTCTATTTAAAGCTGGGAGTGCATGTTCAAAAACTAATTTATGAGACAATACCTTTTGCATGCTTTCATTGTTTAAAATATAGGCACAAGGCCAACCATTTTCCTAAAGACAAAGTAGAGAGGAACAAGAGTAAGCCTATTGCTACCTCAGGGAAGGAAAAGAAATTGGTCTAGAAATAGAAGAAGACAAAAAACCTAGAGACCTAGGTAGAGGTTGAGGGGAAGACAAAGGCCTTCAATTAGGAAGGAGAGCCAAGTAATGTAGATGCTAAAGAGGCAAAGGGGTTAGAAAACATGGATTAGGAGAATGAATCCTAGGCCAAAGAAGTGACAAACAAAGATTCATCAACTGTGCAAGAGCAGGGAGCTAGTATTTTTGGGGATTCTCGGATGGTGAACAAGTCCAAACTAGAAACTATGGACCCAACTAGTGGAACAGGAGGACAATCTAAGGATAGTGTTCCCCCTCTTAGTGCAAAAAGTAAAGGAGCAGAGATGAGTCAGTCAGGAGAGGGGCAAGAGATGGTGGCAGAGGTGCAAGACCAAGGGTTCTGTTTGGATCTCCTATTGGTTCCTCTAGGGAATCTACTAGTTTCCACTAATCTAGGGCTAGAGTTTTTGGAACTAATCAATAACTCTTCCCTAAAACCAATTTCAAAATTAGAAGAATGGATAGACAGCTATTCTCAAGAAAATTAAGGAAATTGGATTATGGTTAAAAGGAAGAAAAATTGAGACCATCCCCCAGTGTCACCAGCAATGACTAAAAGTAGGGTCAAAGATGATGTTGGTGTAAAAACTAAGACACCAAGTATAAAAAGCTTCAGCCAGGCAATGCAAGAGGAGGCTTGAAGGAACTTGGCAGACATGAGCCAAAGAACCATTAAGGAATGCTCTATTAAAAAGAAATGAAGATCATATCTTGGAACATAAGGGGCCTAAATGGTGCCCATAAATAAGAGATAGTTAGGAATATGGTTAGAGACCAATGATCTAATTTTTTACTAATCCAAGAAACAAATATGAGAAAAGACATGGTAGGGAAATTATCTTTCAGTAGCAATATGAGTAATGAGGCCACAAACATGGAGGGAGCTGCAAGGGGGTGCTTACGCTCTCCAATAAAAAGGATTACCATATCTCCATAGTTCTCAATGAAGGTAATGCTCTCCTTTGAAAATTTTTCATATCCATAGCAGTGACACTTGGTTTCTCTTAAATGTGTATGCTTCCAACTCCAAGAGGGAAAGAAGGGTTTTTTGGGCAAAGATTCTTGATGCAATTCAAAGTAGTGACATTAATAAAGGTATTATTATGGGAGATTTCAATACCCCTCTCTCAAATGATGAAAAATCAAGGGGGCTAACCTCGGATTAGGATAGTAAATTGGATCTTTCAAATTTTATCAACTGACTAGCTTTTATGGATGTTGATCTCTCGGAGGGGTGATTCGCTTGGTCAAATAGACCACTCTGGAGGGGATTGTATCTAGGTTCATCTTGATAGAGCCCTCATTTCTCCAGACTGGATGCAAACTTACATGTGCAAACTCTACCTTCTCCCTAGAGTTGGAATTGATCACTCGCCCATCTCACTGTCAATTAGCCCTCTGATTGCCAAATGGAACTTCCCTTTCCATTTTGAGAAGATGTGGACTTGCCACCCAGATTTGAATGCTAAGATTTCCTCCTAGTGGAAATTTGAGGTGGAAGGTACAACTATATTCATGATTTCTCAAAAATTGAAAAATGTGAAAAAAAATAACAAAGCCTGAAACATGACAAACTTCGGTCATATCTTCTAGGACAAGGAGGAGAAGACAGACTAGCTTTGAAAAATCTAGGAGATAATACAGTAGGAAGGGTAAAATGATTAGAATAGAATCAAAGAAAGGTCAATCCTTATAAAACTCCACAATATCATAAATAGGAAAGAGCACTTTTGGAAGCAAAGGTCCATAATCAACTGGCTTAAAGAGGGGGATTAGAACACTAGGTTCTTCCATCTATCTACCTTAAAGCATTGAGAAAATAACAAGATTCTGGGCATAAAGAATGGTCAGGCCATTTTGACAAATGATAGTGAGATTGCAAATGAGGTAGTGTAATTCTTTTCATCTCTTCCTTCTAGGGACTCTTCACTATCAAAGAAGGACCTGGAGGAAATTTTGGCTTCAATCTCCAATCTGTTATAAGACTATCATAATTCCATGTTAAAGGAAATTCCCACTATGCATGAAATTAATCAAGCCTTATTTTCACTCCTAGTTGATAAAGCTCTAGGGTTGGATGGCTTCCTGACCTTTTTTTAAATATTTTGGGAGGTGGTCAAAGGGGATGTGGTGACGGCAGTGCAAGAATTTTTTGGGCTCCAACTCCAAGGGCCTAAAGATTTTAAAACCACAGTCTCTCAAAACCAATGAATTATTGTCTCCAAATCCAAGGGCCCAAAGATTTTTAAATCACCTTAGAAAATGCCTCAGAAGAAACCTTGGTAAATAATGACATAATAAGATTATCTAAAGATGGTAAAGGTTTCTCCAACAATTCCAAATAGATGCACAATTCCTCTAATCGGTCCACTGACAAACAAAAATTGTGGTGGAGAAACAATAACAAAAACACCACAAGTGATGGGTTAGTTGAAGCCAACCATGTCAAAACTCAAATTCAACCTCCTTTAAATCAACCGAGTCCCATTGTTGCACCTCGACAAAATAATGCCTACCCATTTTTGACATAACACAAAGACTCCCTCTACGTCTAATCAATAAGTTTCTTACAATTGAGCTCCTCCACCATGAAGATATCTATCTTCTGATATACCTAAGGAGTATACAACCATAGGGGTGTCGTATGAGAGTGCTTTACAAACACTCTTGTCCAATGACCTCATCGTGTTACCCAAGGCTAAACCATATGAACCCCAAGTCAAGCTGAAATGGTGGAATGACAAACATATTTGTGTCTATCACAAAAATTGGGGGCACCTAACAAACAATTGTTTTGCCCTTAAGGGGGTCATCCAAAAATTAATAAACAATGGAACTATTGAAGTAAACAATCTTAGCAATAATAAAGACCATACGGCCTTCAAGAACCCCTTCATGAGTCATGAAAGGGGGAAGTCTTCCAAGGCTAATCAAAATAGACCTCCTCAAACCAACGTTAATTATGCACATCACTATGATAATACCATTGGCATGATTTTTGGATTCGATAACATTGTAAATGTCATCATAATTAAAGAAAAAAACAAAAAACAATCTTCAAATGTCATTATCTGAGGTCAAGCCTCTAAAATTATCCTACCAGGACCTATGACAAACCCTGATCGAGCTGCTCCAAGTTCCTCCATGCCCAAGTACAACCTAGTTAACCAATTACTCAAGACTCTGGCCCACATCTCCATTTTTGAACTATTGCAAATCTCCCTGGAGTGTAAAGAGATACTCACCAAAGCCTTAGTGCCAAATGACCTAGATGTGAGTAGATTTCAAAACCTAGTTAGTAATCTAGTTGCCCCTCATTTTTTATCTTTTTTAGCTCAAGATTACATGTCTATCATGTTGCCACAAAATTCTCCTTTTCACATAGAAGTATTCATTCATAGGAACTGAGTTAAGAGAGCATTGGTTGATGGTGGGGTTGTCTCAATATTTGCACACTTAGTTTAGTGAAAGCCCTTGGGTATGTAGAGGATGCTGTTGACACAAGAAAAAAGATTACCATCAAGGCTTATGACGATGAAGAAAGATCCTCCAAACGCATGGTCATATTACCAATTAGAGTAGGGCTAGTTGTCAAAGAAACTATCTGTCAAGTCTTAGACCTATAATTAAGTTATAAAATCCTACTGGGAAGACCATGGATTCATGACATCCAAGCCATTCCCTCCACCTACCGCCAGTGTCTTAAATTTCCATACATGGGTCAAGAGGTAACCATACCTAGAGATCAACACTTTGCCTAGTATTCACTAGTACATTCAAGCTCATTTTTTGACCTTTATTGGTTGAATTTTTGACCCAATTTTTGACCAAAATTTGACCAAATTCGATGAAGAAATTGGTCAAAAAAAATTTGGTCAAAATTTCAACCAACCTACTGGTTGGTCAAAATTTTTACCAATACGTTGGTCAAAAACTTTTGTAATTGCAAGGACATAGTCTGCCAAGCAGTGGTTAAAATTTTGACCAATTCTTGGTAGAAAACTTTTAGTAATTGGTCAGAATTTTGAACTGCAGGGCATTGGTTAAAATTTTGACCAATTCTTGGTGGAAAACTACTGGGAATTGGTTAAAATTTTGACCATTCTCAGTGGTAAACTGCTATGAATTGGTCAAAATTTTGACCAATGCTTGGTAGAAAACTTTTAGGCATTGGTTAAAATTTCAACCAATGCTTGGTCTATTTTAGATGGCAATTATCTCATTATCTCATTAGAAAGGTTTTAGATGGCAATTTCATAGGAAGGGCCAGTGCTGAAGTGGACCTCAACAACTGTGAGCCTTAGGGAGGGTTCAATTCCCTCTTTTATTATTCACTATGCATATAACCCCATACACCCACTTGATCTCGAATGATGATATGTATAGAATTTTGAGTGTCTGTGCTGAGTGCTCCAAAACCATCCATTTCATGCCTTCAACTATACACAATTTCTTTCTAGTTTCTTTCTACTCACACGCCCATTTCATTTCATATGATCATCTAAAAATTGTCACTCTAAGCTCTCAATTGTTTCCTCTTGATTGATCATATCATAACTATTGAATGAGAGCTTTGGGATAAGCTATAGGCATCCATCAAAAGTTTCGACAAATTTTGATCTAGGATATAGTACTAGAAGCTATATTTCATGCCAGTCAAAAAATCTTCTTGGCCATGGCCTAGGGCAATATGAACTAGCCAGATGAATGCCACATTCATGTTTGATGGAGAAACCCTTTCTGAGAAAGGGGAGAGATTTTTTGTTGACCACTCAGTTGCTATTCTCCTAAAGCTACATGCCAAAATTAGAAAAAAATAGACTCGTCTTTGGAGTTGAATCTACTTCCAGTTATAACGAGCAAGCCTCCATCAAATAACGGAAGCCAAGAGTTGGGGACTTCAAGGAAAATGAGTTAAATGAAAGGGGATTTACAAGAGATTTAAATGAAAGAGGATTTACACTAGAAGATATGCATTGTGCATAACAAAAAGAATCAAGAGAATTAATGAAAGAGGATATATGTGTAACAAAGATTGTTTGTTAATGATTGCAATCCATCAGCTGTAAATTTGTTCTCATCCCAAAGCACATGATAATGTGTTGGTCTGCTGGTCCCATGTAAATGATAAAAACCATATCAGTTTTTTTTATAATACATGGCAAAGAAAGCATGACAAGTTGATCTAAGAAATAAGTATTATACATGTATCCTAGCATGACTTTAGAGATAAAAGTCAAATTCTGTGGGATGGAAAATTTTGGAATCAACCACAGTGCCTAAAAATATAGGAAACCCACATTAGTGTTACAAATTGACACCTTTGAATAGAGTAGAATAGTACTATATAGCCTTATAGGGCCTTCTTACCTGGCAAGATGTTCCCACTTCTGTCTATAGAATGCCTACCTACATGGTTTTTTGCAAATAGTCTAGTATGGTACCACTTTTGAACAAAAAATGTCACTGGGGGTTAGTAATTTGGCTCAAGAGATGCACAAGCCTATTCACACCACAGAACTTATAGTTCATATAGCATTAATCTATCTTCTTGAAAAAAATCCAAAGAGAATACAAAAAAACTAATGAGCCGTGCCAATCTCAATTGAATAGCAAGTACTATTGTGAGTATTAGGAAATTGACCCTACGAATAGCATCCAGTTCATAAAGTAGAACTTGGTAAAACTGCCCTTCACTTACACCATCTCTCAAGAAATACCAAAGCTATCACTAAGGAGACATGAGAAATGCAGAACTAAATCTCACCACAAAAACCAATCAAGATGAAATAAATTACCTATAAAATATGATTCGTAGAGGCTTTTGTCCTATTGCTCTACAAAAAGAAATCAGTAGCTCCTTGCAAAAAATCAAAGTGAAATAATCATTCGAATTCCTAATATCATACTTTAAATTTCAAGTAGCAAGTGAATTTCCAAAAATCATATTTTTTATTTTTTGGAGCAGTCACTTGTCTAAGAATTTTCAATTTCATTGGTTGGTTTAGTGTTAATAAAATGCATAATGATCACTATTCCTATCTAAGATATGACTATGGTGAAAGCAGAGCATTCAAGTTTTTACCTTAACATCTCTATCATTTTCTAAGCTAATAGAAAGAGCATTTTGAATGTACATAAATGTCTCATCCAAAATCATTGTGATACTTCATAGCCTAAGGGTCAAAAGAAGAATTTAGATTACACTTAATTACAAATCAATCTAACCTAGTACATTCTAGGACTCCATTTATGAACCTAGTACATTCTAGGACTCCCTTTGCCCATGACATTTTACTACATTACATAAATGACCCTTGTCCTTTCATCTTGATGCCAAGAATGGCTTACAACTTGAACTTTAATGATTACAAACATATCAAAAAGGACCTTCACAAGGTCTTATTACATTAAATGTTCTAACATGGTCATGTTGGTTATCTTGAGACCTTAATGTCTTCTCATGCCTTCAACATTGACCTTGATGCTCCTGCATAATTCTCCCAAGGATCAAAGCAATCCAAGTCCCTTTGGATTGGTAGTCTTCTTCCTTTTCTTTCAGTCTTTAAGTACTCCATCAGCAGACCCTACAACTAGATTGTACCACCTACTCTTTGTCCTCATGTACCTACAAATAAATATCTTAGATTATGCCATTTGTTCCATCCTTCAACTATTATCATGATATGCCCATGGTCTGCACCATCATCACCCACAAAATAACCCTACAATTCTGCAATAAGGCACATAACTTGTTGAAGGTTTTCCAAATGGCATGGAAACCTAAGAAGGCTTAATCTTGGGGTAAATTTTATGGTCAAGGAAAGTTGGATCATCATGGAATTGAGTAGGTAGACCTTCTAGGAAGTTGCAATACTTCAACCTTGTAAGTGTCACCTCAATGCAATGGGTACTAAACAAACAATTTTAATTGATGAGAATTGGTTGTTATGAATTCAAATTGTAAGCGTCACCTCAATGCATTGGGTATTAAACATATAATTCAAGCTGATGAGTATGGGTTTCTATGAACCACAACTCATGAAATATGAATTAAGTCCATACCTTCTGTTTATAGTGACTATGGGTTCTTTTTTAAGAACATACCTACTGTTTACAGTCAGTAAGTTTCTATATCCTCTAAGAAATTTGAAGCAATGAGAAAAAGTCACACGGCTGAAGATGATCATTGTCCCCTCAAGGTGCCACTGTTTGATAAATTTTTGCATTGAAATATGATCTAGAAAGGGCCTTTCCACATAGTATGTTGGCACTATTTGGCAATCATCAATAATGTGGTTATTGCAAAGAGGCTAAGGACCAAACGTGGAATCATGGAGATAGTGCATGGATGTACAAAAAAAATGCAAGAAAAATCAAAGAGATTGTTAATTGTTCAATGGCCTTAGTAAAGACAAAGCTTGGCACTTGAAATGCATAGTGCAATGGGATTAGTAAGATATCAGATTTCTTGATAGAATGCCCAAAATAGAGCTTGGAATATTGATTGATGGACATGCATATGGGAAAGCATGATATAATGTTTTATGTCAAAAATGGCTTTGATTCTATTGGCTCAGTGATTGAGATACACCTGCAACTTCTCTACACAATCAGCTTGCTATGAAATGTTTGAATCCAGATGGTCAAAACATGTACAAAGAACATGAATTGTTTGACTGAAGGCATTCATGACATTGGTGTCAATGGGTCTCTATGAAAGGCAAAGAAAGGATACCAATTCATTTAACAAAGTCCCAAATATCATGCTTCCATCACAATTCAATTATGAAATATAACATGCAACACCATGTTTGATTAGATTGCTTCAAGGAGATATTTGATCAAGGATGAAATGAATGATCACACCTGGTGTGCACATTACAGAATAGAGATAGTCTTGTGAAATATAAAACTAAAAATAAAATATGCAAATCCACTTGGCTTAAATTGGAACTATTGGTGTACAACTCCAAAACACATCTTCAAAACACTAAATGAATATTAGAACTATAGGCTATGGTTGGGTAAGTTTTACTATAGTGCCAAGTCATAAATAACAAAAACATATTGTTACTTTTGGGCTTTCTGAAAAAGGGGTGGGGTATGAAAGTAAGGGTGCTTAAATTGTCTCATAGAGCATGAACAGGTAGATTTCAATTGTGGAGACATCCATTCCAAATTGTTTTCTTTATTTTTGACTTACCTATCTAGATTGCTAAAAATCAAAGCTCCTAACCCATTATAAATAGTTACCCATTCCTAACTCAAAGCTCGTAACTTGAAGCTCATCCATATGTTCTAATTCTACCAAATGATGTTAAGACACTAATAAGGCCAAATACATTATAGACAAATTAAGCACTGATTTTTTCTATGTGAGCAAATACCTAGGATGGATCATGGAAGTAGTTGGACAACCACTGATGCAATACTCATCAAACATAAAGATCCAAAAAGTAAGCTGAATCTAAAAACTAGGATGATAGGAAAACCTACCGATCAAGAGAGAGGTAACAACATTAGTTTTTTGCATCAATGGTTTACATGTAAGTTTTAGGAAAAGCTTAAGTAAAGTAGATTAGACATTCATAAATTATATTTTGAAGGATGTTTCTTGAATAATTACTATACACAGGAAAGTTAAATTGATATCAACATGCAAAATGGGTTGTAGATGCTTGATGGATTTCAAACTATAGGATTCAAATTATATAGCTAAGGATAATCATCAATGCATCTGCTATCACTATCACGAATACACACCATTGACTATATTTGACATTCAAGCTTTTCCTTGTGTGAGAAAGCCAATCTACAATATGCATCTGCAATTAAAATGTAATAGTAAGAGTTCTAAAGTAACTGACACAATCCTGACTGAACATAAATTTTTCCTTATAGTTGCCATTAATGTTGTTCAGTAACATCAAAATCATTCTACTTCCTTCTAAAGATACATAAAACTATCTAAATTTAAAAATAGCCACAATTTAAAACCTACTAGTTAAAACTAACTTGATAAATTTAAGACTCAACTTTTCAACTTATCTACAATTCATATGAATATCAAGATTTAATTGTGTAATTTTAGATGTAGTCAAAAAGTCCCTAGATCTGGAATCTTTAGAGCCAAGGAACAAATTCATTTCTAGAGCACCTCATTTGAATCAATACAATGTTAATTTTAAAAAGAAGTATAGAATCTAATGCTATAATAAAAGGGTATGTGAATTTCACTGTTGAATTGAGAAGTCTATTGTGCTTCAATTTTTAGGAGTTATGGGAACCTAGTTTTTAAATCCATATTATATTGAGGCTGCTTATGATGATGAGGCTGAGACAAAAGAGCTAAAGCTCATAAAGAAGAATAGGAACCTAAAATAGTGAGAGGAGGAACTAACTACAACATCTTGTTTGTACTTTGAAGATCACCCAAGGGACAAGTTCCATACTCTCTCAAAGTTTGCGGAGTCTTGCTGGGATAGGGCATCACTGTTCTTATAGACAATGGGGCCACACATAGCTTTCTTTATTAAGGATTGGTGTCTAAGAGGGGCCTTGCATATTTTGTAAGCCCACAATAATTATGTTTCAATACTAAGATTTTTTCATAATATGGTGGTAGTTGTCAGTTTTTCCATATATGAAATGTGTAACTTTGATTTTACAGATATTACTATCTAAGGGCATCAGGTTGGGGATGTCCTAATCATTTTCCAAGCTAGGCACAATGGGAAGGGGACTTTTCATTCTCATCCCCATGAGTGATATAATATTGTAGTTTTAGTTATAAATTTATAATGGTCAACTAAGTTGTTACGATAGACTTTAGGAATATTCTTTATTCTTTTAGTTGTCTTTTCTTAGTTTTCAATCTTATCCCTATTGGAGAACACAGAGTTGATAGAAATGCTTTTATTACAATTTCCTTCCACAAGCATTTTCTAGTAATTTTTAAATTTTCAAATCCTCCATACAATATACTACTATAGTCATGCTTCTCTTGCTTGTGTGTTGCTCTATGGAGAGAGATTTAATTCTGAGCAACCATGAACAGTAAAATGATAACACTTTTACAGAAAATAGAAATAATATCCAAGCCACTTACCTTGGGATTGTACTCAGCATTCCTAGCCTGAAGAGCTATAGCCTTGAGATCCAATTTGTAATCCAAATTTATAGTTGACACATTGTTTCTGTGTATTTGTCCATTGAAGGAATGTGCATCTAGCAAGATAGATACAATTAAATTTTCAAAGAAACACAAGGAAGGCTATCTTTGAAATTAGAGCATTTCATTGATTAATGTAGACAACAATATGGCTTTATTAAATTTTAAAAAATTATCCTCTACATATGTACATAACATTTTACAATGTAAATTGACATAATATTATCCTCTAAGTGATAGTTTGCAAGTTATTAGTTAAGGCATTCAAAGTGGTATCAAAGTTGTGATCCCGCCAACTAGTGAATAATGTAGAAAAGTTTAAGATGTCTAACAAAACAAAATAGGGTGGATCTTTTTTAGAAGCTGATTGAAATACCAAGGATCCAACATAAAATGATCAAACTATTTAAAATAATATTGCAGCTTCAGAGTAATGCAAAATTCAAATCTAGTTAGAACATCATAGAAAGAGGGAAGCTTATCTTCAAACAACAAACAAATTGTTAGTCCCACACCAAAACCTAGCAAACCTAGGTTCTCAAAAAAGGATGAAGAAAAATCCTAAGACAACCATTAGCACATGAGTTTGTGTATGCAACTTGCAAATCAAAACAAGGGTAGGTAAATTTCCAGCATTGCTACAGATTAAATATGCTTCTTGCTTCTCAATAACCCTTCTGATATTCTTTTGTATTTCTACCTACAACAACTAAGAATACACTTTTGATATTCTTTTGTATTGTTGCCTACAACAAATAGGTATACAGTAGTAGAGGAAGACAGTAGTGGGTTGGAGAAATCTCAGAATCTACAACAATGGTTGTGCTCAACCATTTTGGTTTGTATTTTCTTGTTTAGAGAATGTTTATTTCTTTGCTTGAAATGATTTATATATGAGTGTGAATCATTCAAATTTCCTCAGTTAAAAATATGCTAAGTTAGTGGGTAAATTGGCTTTACACCTGCATTCTACCACCATTTTTTGTATGCAATCGCTGAGAATATGCAACTTCTTTGCAATCGCATCCATGATTCTTGACCTAACCCTAACATTTCTTAAGGAAAAAATTATAGTACTTTATAATGTTTTTTTTATGAAACCATCTTGTTCATATCTACCTACTAATCATGGTAATCTAGATGAAACTAAACATTGACAATTTGTGTTACTCCTCTATGTTACTATATTACTTAATAAACCCATTTCTAGCAAAGATGTCAAATGTATACTTAAAACCAACATATGTAGAATGAAATTTAACCCAAGTGAAATTGATTTTCATGGCTCTAAGCTAAATTCATCTAAAAGAATTGGACTCATTGCATTACCAATTATGAATATATCTTGAAAATATCCATTTGTGTCAATAGGCAAGTGTGTTGCAATGGCTTTAAACTTCAATATGTTTGTCTCTATTGAGGTATTTTTGGGAATTTTGTGACAACAAAATTTTTGTATCCATTTTGACTGATTTCTAAGGAAAAGAACAAGACATCACTTTCTAAAATGAATGTCTGAGCATTACAGTATGAGACAAATGCACTAATTTTTGTGACATGTGCATGCTATTGAAAAACAATGAAATATCAAGTCCACTTCCTGAAGAATTTATGTAAGGCTCTAGTCTTTATCCATCTTTTATTTTCCATTTGGGTTCATCTTATGCTAGGTTTTTTTTTAGTATTTAACCTGTGTGCCCCATTTTTGGAGATTTGTCCCACAACAATCTGACTAGGTTGGTAACCATGACTCATGCTTGAACTATCATGTACAAAAAATCTTCCCTCTTATGCTATGTGGGAATTATGTTTCACATGTGAATGCATTTTTGCATTAAAATATAACTGATGAAGTGTTGATTTTGGGGTTTGGGTGTTTGGAATTTGCCAGTATCAAAGGAAATCCTCTACTATTTGGAGGTACTATGCAAAATTGTGTTGGGGAGTCTCTAGCACCCATAGCTTTTACAATGAATTCATGAGAAGGTGAGGTTATTTTTGTTTCTTCAATCTTTTCAATCTTTATTTGATTTACTTAGCTAAATAACTCTTTTATAGGTATGGTACTAGCTGGAGACTCTAGAAAACATAAAGTGGCAGTCTCATTCAATGTAAGTCTGGGCCTCTTATGTTTAATGGGTTTTAGAGTTTGGATTTTCTTGTGGTGGAGACAAAGACACAATCAATAGGTTTTCTTACTTGGGAAAGATCTTATAGGAGACAAATGCTCATGCCTTAACTTTGGTCCCAATGAATTTTCATTCAACACTTTGAGGTTATCCTTTCCATAACAATCCATCACGTTGGACTAATCCTTCCCACAATCGAAATATTTTTGTGTAGGTTGCCCTTTACCTCTCTTGACAGTCTCAAAGCTTGACTGTGGCACTTGAGAATTTCTTGGGGCAGACTTTAGTTGCGAAATCCACTGAATTAGTACTAATGAATCTGGACAGAGGAAATTCCCATATTTTCTCTGATTAATAAATATAGTATAAACAAACTTTTACAAAATCAAATACTTTCTCTCCTAATGCAATAATGTTTGGATTTTCTCTTGTTAAACATGCTAAACAAAATGTTGTGATAGAATCAAAATATTGAGCACTAATTTCAAAGTTTCTTCATCATGAACCCTCAAATATGATTTGATTTAAAAAAATATAGACACTCAATCAAGTAATTTCATGGGAGCTTAGGAGTTCAAGAGAGGAACAAGAACAGAAGCTTCAGGAGGCTATGGTGAAAAAGACTAGAGAATGGAACAAATCAAAATGTGAGCTTGATTCTAGAATAATAGAATTGGAGTAGCTGCTAAATGAGGCAGAAGCAAGAAGTAATGCAGCATCCACATCTCTTCAGGAAAATTCAAAAGCATTATTTGATTTTCAAGAAGCCAGAAACTAATTTGAGTCTGAGGCTAAAGTTCTTCAAACTAAACTTGAGATGTTAGAAAGTGAGAATGTTGGCCTCAAATATAAACTTCATGGGCTTAACAAAGAACTGGGTATAATAATTGATGAAAGGGATATTGGTAAGAAATTTGCCCAGGCTACTAGCAAGCAACAAATAGAAATAGTTAAGAAAGTTACCAAGTTAGAGGCCAAGTGTCAGAGGCTAAGAGGTCTTCTTGAAAAATTATTACTAGGGCCTACTACACTAGCTCAAATGAAACTTGAAGTAGATACCACTGGAAGGGAGTTTAGGGATATCAAATTGAGGAAGTCACTTAGTAAGGGTGTTGGTTCACCATGTTCTCTAGTAGAGACATTAAATGATAGACACAAAGAACATTCTCAGAAAGCAACTGAATACCATACAGGAAAAGTGCTGACAATAAAAGAAGAGAACAAGATGCTAAAAGATTCTCTCTCAAAGAAAAATGGTTAGCTTAAGGCTTCTAGAGTCATGTGTGCTAGAATAGCTGCCAAACTCTCCACTATTAAACAACAGTTGGAATCTTTGAGGTGAAGGCAAGGAAAACCTACACTTGAGTTGCATTTTGAAGGATCAAGAAATGAAAGCACAAGCAATCCACCAAGCTTGTCTTCCATTTCCGAGGATAGGAATGATGGTGACCCTAGTGCAGAGTCATGGGCTTCAGCACTAATTGTAGAGCTAGATCATATCAAAATAGAAAAGGTCATTGGCAAAGCTAAGAAGCTCAGTGATGTGTCCAAGGTAGATTCGATGGATGATTTCCTTGAGATGGAGAGATTGGTTTCCATGGATTCAACTAGATTGGATCAGGCAGAAGTAGGAAATTGAGATGAACTAACTGACAAGAATGTTTCAGGAAGTTTTGATATTTCATCTAATCAAGAAGATAGAGCTTTCTTAGAAGAAGCTCTTGCCAAAAAGAATCAAAGCTTCAAATTGTCAATCAAGAATACTCTAAGTTGTTAAAAAAATGAACCATTTACAAGAAAATCTAATTGTTCTACAAGCTAGAAACACTTGGAATGAATCTGCCCTAGTTAGTCTCAAAGAAAAGCATGATATGATCCTTTATGTTGATGCTAAGGGTGCAGACTTGCACAAAATACTAGATGAGGTCAAATATGCCATGGCAATAGATGCTGAAAGTACTAGAGATTCCCAAACACATATTTGGTCTTCTATGAAAGCTAACTTCACTTCTCATTCTGATACTAGGATTAGAATTAGTTCTATTGACGTAGAGTTAGCAACTGCTATTGTCAGCATCATTAATTTCTTACAATCTATAGCCCAAGACCCTGAAAAGACTCAAAAATTTAAATCATCAGATACTGATAAACTAGTTTTTAGAATTCAGGAGTTTTCTCAGTTAGTGGATTACTTTTTTTAGTGCAAAGAAAACATTACAGAGTTAATTTTTGAGCTGATATCTTTGTTATCTCAATTTAGGAAAATGTTTACTCTTGGTTTCAGTGAAATCTTCCAAAATGAAGCCATAGATTTTGGCAACCAATTGCCCAACCTGATGTAGTCTAGTTTTCTTCGTAATTCGATTAGTATAGATAATTTCACAAGACAAGAAAGTGCTCAGGATCTTTTAGGAGAAGAAAAGGCTAATAGCCTACACTTTCAACTAGCTGGTGGTAATTTATACATAATTAGGAAGCTTAACATCATTCAAGTAGAAAAAACATCTTTAGAATCTGAGTTGAAGGCCCAAGTAAGCAGAATTGAAGAGTTAGAAGAGGAGCTTATGTGCTTCAAGAGTGAGAATGCAAATCTAGAAACAGTCTTGGCTGCAACCAAAGAGGATCTTAGACATACATAGTATTAGATTATTGAGTTAAAAGAGGAGCTCATATGTCTCAAGAGTGAGAATGCTAATCTAGAAGGAGTCTTCACTGTAACAAAAGAGAAGCTTAATCACACCCAGAATCAAGTTATAGAGTTGGAGGAACAACTTACGCATTTGAAGAGTGACAATGCTAATCTAAAAGGTACTCCTAGCTACAACTAAAGAGAAACTTGAACACACAGAAAGTCAACTTACTAAATCGGAACAAATGCTGGAAAACTTGCAAATGCAACTTGAATCTACTAAGGAATCAAAGCAGTTATTAGAGAATGAACTAGCAGCCATGATTACACATAAATTAGATATTAAATCTCAATTCAAGGCAATAGAAACTAAGATGAAAGGGTTTTCTGAAAAAGTGGAGCTAGAGCTTCAGGAGGAGTGCATGCAATCCAAAGATGCCATTACCAAGTGAGAGGTTTTAGAGGAGCAGTTACAAAGGTTTGTGAAATGCTTCAATCCTATTTCAAATATTCCAGATTGATGTATATTTTAATTTCATAAGATATGTTGAGTTCTATCTAAATTTTTTTTATAACTTCTTCAGCATGCATGTATTCAATTTCAGACCTAGGGTTTCTGAACTAATGTGAAGATGTTTAATTGGATACCAAGAAGGAACAATTTTTTGAGTATTCCTAAAGTTTTATATCAAAGGAATAAATTAGAAAGAGACTAGTATTAACTAGCCTGCTCCGAACCCCTCATATTTAATCTATGTTCTTTTCTTATTTTCTAAATATACAAGTCAAAAGTATACATATATTACTAATTTGTGCTTGCGTTCTATTTATTCTCCATGCTAACCAATGTAAAGTTCATGGTTGAAGTACACTTACATTTTCTATTTTATCATCACAATGAGATTTAAACTATAAGATTTAGCATGAAGATTTGCTTGGCATGAAGCCATGTTTTCCTATCTTGTTTATGTAGAAGCAGATTCCACGATAATAAATGTCCAAGAATGTATCATGAATAATTGACATGACTTAAATATAGGTAAGTCTACCAGATCTTCGCAATCCATGTTAAATGCTGATTTGTTTCTGGGATAAATTGTGTGACAGATTTTAGCATCAACATTTCGGATCATACTACATGATCCATCATCAGGATATGGGACAGTAACGTTGATAGATCATGTAGGATGATCCAAAAAATTGATGCTAAAAATTGTCACAAAATCAATCCAAGAAACAAATTAACATTTGAGTATAGTTGCCTCGAAATGAGGTAGAACTATCCAAAAGGGACTATATACACTAAGAAAAATATGGTAGTTTTGTGATATGGATATCTATGCAAACAACTTTCTCTCCTTTTAATATAGAGAGATAGATCCATAAGGGAAACCACACGCTTTAATTAAGCATTAAGGATTCCACACACTTAAATTGACCTGAAGGATTTGGATGTTGGTGATTTCATTTAGTTCATGGTTATCTTGGAGATTAAAAATTAAAAATCATTTATAGACTAGTGAAGAAATGAGCATGAATATGCATACTGATTTGAATAGAGAACTTTTTGGTTCACGAAGAGGTTCTTGATCCTTCATCCCTTTTTTCTACTTAAGAATGTTTTTGGTTAGAGTAAATTAGATGTGCAAATGCATTTTTAATCATAGCTTTTTCCTATCACTTCCTTGGAACAGTATTTTTTGATGAGCCGCAAGAAAATTTGAGGTGCCATATAGCCATTACAAATCAAATTCTTAGGATACAATAAATTCATCCCATATTTGTGGCTTAAACAAGCATTTTTGAAATGAGATGTATTAGAATATATGGTAATTCCTGAAAAAACTACATTTGGAGAGTGTTTGAAAATGCAGGCAATTGCACATAAGTTGAAACCCTAGTAAAAGGAGAATGGAGAAATACCAATTTGGCACCAGCCGAGCAATGTCGCAAATTTAGACCTCTTCTCAAATCTGTCGTTGTCTGCTTCTTGTGTTGTTTGTAGCCAACAATGCAAGCATTATCAGAAAGGGCATTGCGGTGCATGACTCGGCCAAACAAAATAGAAAGAAATGACTCGTGGCTTGCTACCTAGCTATGAACCAACTTACACTTCACCTAGGTTCTCACTCATGTGGTAAGCAGGTCTGTGGCAAGCCCTTACCGATGGCAAAGCTCAAGGAATCCCAACAGTCAGTGTAAATCAATGCATGAGGAAATGCATTACCCGTGAATGAATGAAATTTTTTCTTTTTAACCCGTGAATGAATGAAACCCTTTTTTTTTGTTATAACATTGAGTTGGTTGAAATTCAACTTAAGAATACATAGGTTGGTCAACATTTTGACCAAATCAGCCACAAAATTTTTATTTTTGACTAACACGAGAATGAAAAGAAAAAAGAAGAAGGAATTATAGCTTTGGTCAAAAATTATGGTAGAAAAAAAAGTGCAAATGTACTAGTGATTGAAACTCACTTGTCCCTCATAACAGAGAAGAAGCTAACATACCGACAAATGCCATCAGCCAATCTGTAGTTATAGGTACTTCACACTCCACTAACCAAATGAGCAACAACTTATCAACATCAACCAAGGGTAAAGAGAAAGTGGTTTGTTCAGGTCCTTTTGCTCCTTCACTGCCATCATCATCAAAAGATCCTAATCAACTACACTATGAAGAAATCGATAAACTAATGAAGGAATTTGATAGAAAGTGTAAGTTGCACCATAAAGGGGTAGGTGAGTACTTAGTCTCCCTATTTGATCCCCCACTTTCTCTGAGGTCTCATGGAAAAAAACTTCCACCAAACCATATCATGTGCATTTATCAAAGCAAGTGGCACACCTCCAAACCAAGTAGAAGACATCAGTCAATAGAACATTGACATCTCCTCCCACCTACATGGGAAAGGCTTTGACTTAATGAAAAAGATGGGATACATGGGAGATGGTCCCTTAGGGAAAGGGAAAGGAATCATTGAACCTTTGATGGCACAGTTTAGGTCCAATAAATCTAAAATAGGGATAAGGTATGATGGATAAGACAAGAACGCAAACCTCTTCCAAAGCTCATCCAAAGAATAATGATTCTTCTTCTTCTACCTTGCTATGGGTACCCAAACAAAAGGATATTTATACCCCAGCAACAACTGATATTATAAATGTGAATTTGTCCCTCTCAAGTTCACATTCCACGGAAGAACTACCCATAAATGCCTCTAATAACGAAGACGATGATGATTCCACTAAAAGGGAATTTGAGTCAATATCTGAGGAATCTCTCCATGATAAAGAATGTGATGTTGTCCACATAGCCACCCTCGACAGTTTGGCTATACAAAGAACAAATCATAGTTCCAGATCCACTTCACCAAGAAATAGAGTATGTATCAAGATGGATTGGAAGATGAACACATTGAAGGGTTTCAATTTCAAACCTTATTCCTTGACTTCTTCCTAGTAGAAGTCAAAGATGATTACTACGAACCTCTCACAAGATCTACTTTCCTTGATACTCTATAAGAAGTCCATGTCATAGATCTGATAGATATAGCGTATGAGCCATCTAATGAAGTTATGTCTTTAAACCCTGTGAACCCTTCCCATACTACGAATCTCTTTCCCTAGTCCATCCTGAACTCATTAACTAGGATACAATCAAGCCTCATCACCTCCCTCATTTTGACATTGACTGTGAAATTTTCATCTACCTTAACATGATTGAACCATCTCATCAATGAAGAATGGAAGAAGAGCATATGGTCAAGTTGGGTATCAATCACCTCAGTCACACTAGAGTAGAACAAGCACCCCAACACCTTATTGACCACCACCAAGTTGTGGCTAACCTTGATAAAAAAAAATGAAAACAAATAGAAGTGATGCATCCCAAGGTGAAAACCCAACTATGGTACCTATAGATGGGGTAATTGATACCTTACATGAACAGTCTGAGGAGTGATCTTCTATTTTGATTGAGCCAATGGAACCAGTCAACATCAACATCAAACAAGAACCAAAGGTCATTTATTCGGCACAATCCTTGAACCCAAAAGAAAGGAAGGCATTCATTAAATTATTCAAAGAAAGATAGATAAAATTCATATGGTCTTATGTGGACATGCCCGACTTAGACCTGACCTTAATCCTCCACCATCTTAACATCTCTCAAGAGGTCAAGCCAGTGAAACAAAAACTCAAAAAGATGCATCCTCATATATCCCTATTAGTGAAAGTAGAATTGGAAAAATTCATTAGTACCAATTTCATCCGGCTTCTAGTGTATGCATCATGAATCTCCAACATTGTCCCCATATCAAAGAAGAATGGCAACATACACATCTATATCAAATTTTGGGATTTAAACAAAGCATGTCCTAAAGATGACTTTCCCCTCCCTAACATCAACACCATTATCGATCTCATAGCAAGTCATTCTATGTTTTCACTCATGGATTGGTTTTCTGGGTACAATCAAATCAGAATAGCACCAAAAGATCAAGAGAAAACAAATTTTATGTGTGCATGGGGTGCATTTTGTTGGAATGTAATGTCTTTTGGGTTAAAGAATGTCAGGGCTACCTATCAACATGCCATGACCACTATCTTTCATGATATGATACATATCTTCATGGAAGATTATGTGGATGACATTCTTGCCAAATTACATAGTCGAGAAGAACATCTTCCCATACTGGCCAAAATATTCACTCACCTAGAAGCGTTCAAGGTTAGGCTCAATCCTAAGAAATGCAATTTTGGCATCAAATTAGGAAAGCTCCTAGGATACATTGTCTTGACCAAAGGGATAGAAGTTGACTCCGAGAAGGTATAAGCCATAATTAGTATGCAACCTCTAAGGAACCTGAGTTAGTTACACTGTCTTCAAGGTAGGCTTCAATCAGTTCACCAGTTTATTTCTCAATTGGCAGAAAAGTGTATACCTTTCACACACACTTTCTACATAAAGACATAAATTTCAAGAGGGATGATTAGTGTCAGAAAGCTTTTGAAACACTTAAAACCTATTTGATGAATCCACCTGCGTTGGTACCTCCGATATCACACAAACCATTACTATAGTATATTTTTGTAATGGATAAGTCAATTGGGGCCCTCCTAGCACAAGAAAATGACCAAGGAAATGAATGAGCCATTTACTACATCAATTGCACCTTGGTCAACTATGAGCTTAATTATTCTTTCATTGAAAAGGCTTACCTAGCTTTGTTTTTGCTTCTCAAAAATTACATAATTATCTCTTGATGCACAAAGTCAAGCTCATCTCCAAAATTGATCCTCTCAAATACCTTGTTAGCAAGACAACATTAATGGGTAGATTGGCTAAATGGGTGATGATCCTAAGTGAGTTTAAAAGGACAAGCCATTGTCGATCAATTGGCAGATGCGCCTATAGAAAGTTCCAATCCTATTTTAGTTGACTTCCCTAATATGCACATCCTTCAGACAGAGCTAGTAACATGCACATTTTATTTTGATGGTTCCTACACACACCATGAGTTGGGCACCAGTATTTTGTTCATCACACCACTCGGTGTTACCATCCCTAAATCTTACAAACTACTCTTCCCTTGCACCAACAACATGGCTGAATATGAAGCTTTGGTCTTGGGTCTCAAGTTGGCTTTGGAATGGAAACTAACAGCCCTAGAAGTTTATGGAGACTCCCAATTAATCATCAATCAAGTTATTGATACTTATCAGACAAAAGATGAAAAATTGTTGCCTTATAAACATATAGTTGATGCACTTAAGGCATGTTTTGTTCACATTACTTTTGAAAAAATTCCTAGAGAAAGGAATAGAGTAGAAGATTCTATAGCCAGCTTGGCCTCCTTACTTCATCTCCCAGAATAGCGCGAGTAGTATGAGTTCCTAGTGGAAGAGGTGGTTCAACCCGCATTTACTCAACCCAATTCCCTTATCGTTTGCCATCTAAACACCCCCAATTCCCTTTGGTACAATCCCATTATCACTTACCTTCATGATAACACCATTCCAGCTGACCTCTCATGTAACCAAAAATGAAATTTCATTTTCCAAGCCTCCTATTACTCCTTGGTGGCTTATATGTTGTATAGGAAAGGTCTTGATGATACTTTATTTAGGTGTCTCAAAAAGGATGAGTCTAGAGTTGCTCTGCAAGAAGTCTGTGTAGGGATTTGTGGATTACACTCCAATGGTTTCACATTAGCAAAAAACATTCTTAGAATGGGCTATTTTTGGCTAACCATGGAAAAGGATTCTATTGATTTTGTCAAAACCTACAAAAAATGTCAAATCCATGGTAACCTTATTCATGCACTAGCCCAAGAGCTAAATCCTTTGGCCACACCATGGCCCTTTTATTAGTGGGGTTTTGATTTGATTGGAGCCATCCATCCACCCTCGTCCGGTGGGTATAAATGGATTATCACCACCACTGAATACTTCACAAAGTGGGTCAAAGCAGCACCACTTATTGACTCTACGAGAAAACAGATCTCCCCTTTTATTCGCAATCATATCATTTATTGGTTTGGCATACCTCATGCCATTCTTACAAGTAATGCCTTGTACTTTAAAAATCATATAATTGATGAATTATGTGAAAATTTTCACATTATACACCATTCTTCATCAATTTATTATCCCCAAGGCAATGGCCAAGCAAAGGCTACCAACAAAACCATCATCATCCTCAAAAGAACCGTTAATGATACTGGTAGGGATTGGCATTTCTAGCTAAACCCCACCCTTTGGGCCTATAGGATGAGTGTTAGGATGCCTAAAGGTGCAACATCCTTCTCTTTGGTTTATGGTTGTGAAGTTGTTCTCCCTTTAGAGGTTGAGATCCCATCCTTGAGAGTTACTCTTCAAGATGTCCTATCAGATGAGGATTACAGAGTGGCCCATCTAGAATAGCTAGAGTTGTTGGAAGAACATCAGCATACAATGCATGAACATCTCAAAGTTTATCATAATAGATTATCAAGGCATTATAACAAAAAATTCAAACCTCGTGTCTTTCAGATTGGTGACCTAGTGCTCAAAGAAAATCCTAAGAACCAAGCAGCAAGGAAAAAGAAAGGAAAATGGGAGGCCAACTGGATCAGTCCTTACCTTATCATAGAATCCTTTAGGACTAGAACTTACCAACTTTTAGATTGTGAGGGTACAGAATTAGCAAAACCTATCAATATCATCCATCTCAAACAATTTTATGTTTAAAAGTTTTGAGAAAAAAATATGAAATTCCAAGAAAATCAAAAGTACAAAAAAAAAAAAAAAAAAAAAAAAAATGGTACAAAAGAAGTGAGAATGCCACATCTGGTTTGAAAAGGGGTGAGAGACAACTCTTTTGGACTTCCCTAAACAACACAAGGCCTTCAATGCTAAAAAGGGGCAACAATTGAATGGTTGATTTTTTGTCTTTGAGACAAATTTTGGTTTTTTGTGGCTTTCCATGGCAATTAATAGAAGATAGGAATAAGAGAAAGGGGTTGTATTTGCAGTTGATAGATTTGGAGGTATTTGATAGAAGATTCTTTGTTTATCTATTGTTGAGAAGCTTATAGCCTAGACTAGAGTAGTCTATCAGGCTGGTATTCGATCTAGAATTAATTTCATAAATACCCAATTCACAAACACTTTGGGTTTTTAAATTCTACTCTGCTAATCAGTGGTTACTTAGCATTAGAAATGGATGGAAGTAGAGGTAGCTGGAGAGAAGGAAGGTTGTGGCTCAAAGGAAAGATGTAGTGTGATTATGTATTGAGATACCATAGACATGAATTACAGGAAAATCAATGCACATCTCCGCCATCCCCCTTGGCCAATCACCTCCAGTATTTATTTTAGCCCTCAATCGACCCATTTGATGTCATAAACTCCTTTCATTACCTCTTTAGGTACCTCACGTGGTCCAGGTTACCACCATATTCCACCAAATCTCGCTCAAATCCTCTGTTTCACCCCCACAGACCTAAAAATCATCTTAAAATGCCAAAAAAAATTCAAAAATAACTTAAAATTACTTCAAAAATTCACATATCATCCAAAAATGCCAAAACAAAATTCAAAAGTTGTCAAAAAAATGCTAAACAAAATAAAAAATAGCTTAAAATTACCAAAAAAATCACATATCATCTAAAAATGCCAAAAAAATTCAAAAATAGCTTAAAACTATCAAAAAATTCAAAAATTGTCCAAAATGCCAAAAAAATTTAAAATTGTCCAAAAATGCCAAAAACATTCAAAATCGTCCAAACTTATCAAAAAAATAAAATAAAATCTAAAAATAGCAAAAAAATCACAACTAGCCAAAGGCATTCAAAAGGAGGGCAATCCCTATCAACAACACCCCAAAATTCCTATCAATTCCTCAATTAGGATATACAATAGGACATCAGATATTTAAACCCAACACACCCCATTGATATTAAGAAGAAGTGTGGTAATGTCCTAAAACATTTTGTGGCACTTTGGAAAATTTGGCACAATGCGAATAGTGCAAGAGGTGCCCCTATTTCCCTCCTCTTGTCAAGAACAACAATTCCCCATGAATCATTAGTCTTATTTAAGTTGCAATGGCCATGATTAGTCTAGCCTCCTTCAACAATTATGTCAATGCTATCTCAGAAGCCTAGATATCCATCAGACTCTTTCATCATCATACAACTGGGGGTACATAATAACTAAGCATAAGCACGAGAGCTTGGTCCCCCACACTAACACCTTTTAGGCCCACACATCCTTTTTGGACCCCTCTAGTGCCTTTTTAGGCTCCTCTAGCACCTTTTTCAAGGCCCAAGCATCGTTTTTGGACCCCTCTAGCACCTTTTTAGGTCCATCAAGTGCCTTTTTCAAGGCCCATGTTTCCTTTTTAGACCCCCTCTAGCACCTTTTTAGGCCCCTCAAATGCCTTTTTCAAGGCCCAAGCATCCTTTTTGGACCCCTTTAGCACCTTTTTAGGCCCAAAACACCTTTTTAGGACCCTCAAATGACTTTTTCAGCCCAAACACCTTTTTATAAGCCCTGTTTCGCCATTTTTTTAAAGACCCCCAATGTCTTTTGGGCCCCCAACACACCTTTCTTAAGTTAAAGTGCCTTTTCAAGGCCCTTTCTTGCATACTTGAGATCCAAGTGTCCTCTTTTGGGCTCCAAATGCCTTTTCATAAGCCTCAAGAATGTCTGTCTCATCACACACCTAGAGAAACATTCCCAAATTGGCTTTATTCTTGTTTATAATGGTTCTTAACATATACACAGGCATTCTCAACTACTTGTCCTAGTTATCCTCACTCTACAGATTGTATTATTTCCACTTTTACAATAGTCAAGTTGTTCCAACATTTATCACAAAATACAAAAATATTCAAATATTTATCCAACATCCCAACAACATTTAAATATTTGACAAAACCACAAAAACATCCAAATATATTTCGAAAATACACATGACAATGCATTACAATCAACATCATGATTTCCTTGATGCACGCTTGGTTTGAAAATAATGATTTCCTATGCTATCATGTGCTTTTAGTGCCTTGATGATGTACTTGAATAGAGGTACCAAGATAAAGTCATGATCTTTTATTCGTTTTTCACTCTTTTATTTCAGTGATCCTATGGTTTTGCACATTATTGGTGTCCACTTATAAGTGCCTCCTCTCATATGGAACGCCATGTCTACCTCAACCAATTTTGTGTGATATCTTAGGTGAGATCTTTTAACTAACATGTGACTATTTGCATGCCTTTTTAAATTATTCTACGGCTATAGCTTCTAGTGCTTAATGGTTGTCATGTTTTCTTGTACTTTGTTCATCTTTGCTACTACTTCTCGGTGTGACATAGTATTCATATCACTATAGCTGAGCTAGTGGTAGTTGTACTTCATCACTTTTGTTTTATTACATGCTCTATGATGACAATTAGTTTGTATCTTTCTTTTAAAAAAAAGTGATAGTTAGTTGCATTCATTTAGTTTGCATATTCATCTTGGGTTCTTTCAAAACAAATTATTTGAACATAAATTAGGATACAATTCACAAACATTAGAAAACAACTTCATGACTGGTTATCAAAACATGGACAACAACATCAACATCATGACGAGCTTCTAGCACTCCAATATCATGGACTTTGTCTCTTCACAATATCCATACTAGCATTATACTTCATGCATTCACCTTCTCATTCCACTCATTGCATTATATGGCTTTCAAATCTCAGACAATTCTAGTCACTATCAAATTGCACCACATCATCTGCTGCCTTGCGTGGCTTTCGAATCTCAAACAATCTTGTTCCACCACATTCCATCTCCTCTAATTCATTGCATCATCTTTTCCCATCCTCCATCTCCTTTCATTTTCATTCTTTCATTTGATGGCTTTTGAACCTCACAAGTTGGCATTCCACATCATAGCCTTCGAATCTCAAACAATTTCATTTCCTTCCACTTTTCACCTTCACTCACCCTCCATGCATCACATTCCATTTTCTCACATTTCCATTTATCTTTCCACTCCTTTCATCCTATTCTTGCACTTGAACATTTCATCCCATTTCATTCTTTCATATCATCCTCTCATATATCAGTTTGTTCATTACAAGTTTCATTCCATCTCAATATTTCATATCATCCTATCATATATCAATTTTTTCATTAACCATTTCATTCCATTTTGTTCTGTAGACACTCCATTCCCTCTCATTATCCATTTCATCACATTCCCTCATATTCTATTTCATTATATTACTTTTCATTGTCTAATTTCATTCATATCTCATTACATCACATTCTAGCTTACCACATGTCATTACATTCATATTACCAAATCACATTTTTCATTTAATCATCAGTAACATACCATCTATTCTCACTCATGATCCATCTACCTTAATCATTCACATATATATACACATCCACATCCACTACTACCATAATCATCAAATCTAACCATCACATGCATACATCAGTCCATGATATCTCAAGTGCACAAGTCTAAACATCAAAAAGCTCATATATCTCATATATCAAATAGACTGAATCATCAACATCAGAAGGTCTCAACACAAAGGGTCCTCATCATAAATGACATACATGATAAGCCAATAAAATGAAGCTCCACAAATCAACCCGGTGTCATACCACCTACATCATTTTTTTGTGTCTAATCCGAAGATCCCTTAACACTAGGGGCACTCACCTCATCTTGAACAATTGAACACTAAACAATGACATCAATTTTTCTTCACAAGTGATCATCCTACATCAATCAAATCTCAACATTTAGCTATTTAGCTAATGGTTCTATCTTGAACCAGTTATTTGTCCTACTCTATATCTTGAGATGGACATGTTAGTTTTCCCTACTCTGTATCCTGAGGGGGGCACCTTTTCCTAAGTATCAACATCAGTTGATTGATTCTACCCATTACTTTGTGACTACACATTCCCTACCAACTATTCTCATGAACATTTTTAGAAATAAAATTGGAACATTCCTATTTTGCACATCCATTTTTCCAATTTCATTTCTGAGGGGGTAGTATATCCAGATCCAAGATGGGGCATCAAAATTTTCTGAAACATCAAAAAAATCCTACCCCAGCTAAACATCAAATCAAACTAGGGCATCAAAATTTACTCAAACATCAAAAACATCCCACCCCAACTAAAAAATTTGAAACAATCAAGCCTACCAAAACTAGGGTATCTAAACAAAAATATTGCAACACCAAATCAACATCACAATCACATCGTCAAATCAATGACAATTAAAATCATCAAATCAATGACAATCAAATCATCAAATCAACAACAATCAAGACAACAAATTATTAATGATTAGACATCAAATCATCAACAAACAAACATCTAATCATCAGAATTTGACTTAAAATCAGAAAATCAAGATAGTCTTTGAACTAATATGCTTTGCGTATTAGCTTAAAGAGGGGCATTTGTAGACACCCAAAAATAGGCAAAGACCTAAATCACATAGTTCCGGTCAATCAGTGCAAATTAAAGAGAAAATCAGAAGAAACACAACAAACTTTTGAATCAAAAAGATTACATTAGGTCATTAATCATCTATCAAATTAATAAGACCTAAATCAACTTCAAAAGAAGAGAAAAAAATTTAAAATCATAAAATGAAATTCAAAAAAAGGAGAGGGAAAAGACAAACTTTTGAGAATAAATGGAACTTTTATTAAATTAATAATTCCATTTATTCTCACAAAATGAAAATGCTCCTTTTATATAAAGAATTAAAAGAAATCCAAATTTAGCCATAAATCATGACTTTTTGGGCTCGTCCTTTTGTCTCTCATGAGACATTTTTTTTGAAAATAAAAGTCATATTTAACCACAAATCATGACTTTTTGGGCTCCTCCTTTTGTCTCTCATGAGATATTTTTGTTGAAAATAAAAGTCATATTTAGCCACAAAACATTACTTTTGGCCGCCTTTTGTCTCTCATGAGACATCTTTGTTGAAAATAAAAGTCATATTTAGCCACAAAACATGACTTTTGGGCTCCTCCTTTTGTCCCTCATAAGACATCTTTGTTGAAATAAAAGTCATATCTAGCCACAAAACATGACATTTGGGATCCTCCTTTTGTCTCTCATGAGACATCTTTATTGAAAAAAAAGTCATATTTAGCCACAAACCATGACTTTTGGGCTCCTTCTCTTGTCTCTCATGAGACACTTTTGTTGAAATAAAAGCCATATTTAGCCACAAATCATGACTTTTGAGATCTTTCTCTTGTCTCTCATGAGAGATTTTTATTGAAATAAAAGTCACATGGAGCCTTCAATCAAGACTTTTAAACTCCTCTTCTTGTCTCTCATGAGACAATTTCAATTTCACTTCTAACCACCAAGTGAAAGGTAAAACCAAAATTCTTACCCCAACCCCTTCTAAAATCTTATAAATAGAAGGAGAATTCAAGAGCAAAAGGGACCCAAGTCTTAGGCATTTGCACTATAGGCACATTTTAATTCATCATTTTAGCATTCTCATTGTAGTATTTTCATAGTATTTTAACATTATTTTGTGTTATTTAGCATCATTTATCACTTGTTAGTTCATTAGATATTCATTTTGATAGCATATAATCTACATTTCAATCATTAATCTTGCATGTATCCATCATAGATCTACTTTTTAAGCATTCTCCCATTCTAGAACTATCACTAAAATGCTAGTTTGAGAGCTATTTTAGTAGTTGTAGTTAGGGAAACATGTGATGCTCATAGATATTACATTCTAATGATGATATCTTGGGTTTAGTTTCATTCATCATTAGCCCATTTGCATTCTACACCAAGGTTTCATGACTATGCACACACCATATATATATATATATATATATATATATATTTGTGAACTTGTGTTTATGGTTCATTTATGATTAGACATGTGATATATGTACGTAGTTTATGGTTACATGTACATGATTGGTTCAATTAATGATTAGATGTGTGATATATGTATGTTTCTAGTTTATGATTAGATATACATGATTCTACATTAAAATGCATGATGAAAAATATTTAAAGAGAGATGATTGATAAAAATGTATGTATTCAATATAAGTCCTACACATGTTACATGAAATGAGTTTATGTACACCGATATGAGTCCTAAGTAGCATGAAATAAGTTCATGTAAAATGTATACACATATAGGTCCTAAGTTACATGATATAAATCCTACAAGTTATGGATATAATGAACATGTACACATGTCTACACATATACTTGTCCTAGGTTACATGAAATGTACTAAATGAAGTTACATACATACATGTACATACATTTTAACTTGATTAAAGAGTGACTTGGTAAATTTATGAAATATCTAAGCAAGTCCTAAATATGAAATATCTAAGTACATCCTAAATATGAAATATCTCAAGTGGTTCCACATTCTCCTGAAGAGAATTTAATATTCTATCATGGTCCTTTGTATCTAATCTCCACTTGCAATGATCACGTTTATTGTTTACTAGATATAGAGAAATGGAGGTGATAATAATATGGTGACTATATTGAAGCACTTTATTAGTAAATTCATCATTTAATAATAAACACACATAATTTATATATATTCAAAAAATAAACCTGTAGGGAATAATGTTCCATCACATTCTTTAAGTTAAGTTAACTTCATCCTTTTTGTAGTGCAACACAATAAATAGTAATTCACTCCTTCTAAATTTCCAATCTCAGAAATAACTACAAAGATTTTGGCTACATACAATAAATATCATACATGTAAATGTGAGTTCTAAATTGTCTTTGTGATTTTAATATACATATTTATTATTTTTAAATTTTTACTTACCAATTCAAACTAATCTAGGTATACGGTTATAATCAATAGAAATCAAAGGAATGTCATCAAAGGTTTCATATTCATATCCATTAATTGTATCATTAACAACAAGTGTCACTAAAGTTCATAGACCTACATAACCACGATTCTAATTGATGCATTCACTGTAATTCTCAACAGTGTAGTAACAACAAAAATATTGATAGTCTCTTTTATACAATGTCCAATTATGATGATTGGTACTCATGATAGAATGTAAGGATCATTCTTTTTCTATGTTCTTGCAACCATGCATAGTTTTTCTATCCACGCCTGAAGATACATATCTAATATATAGAAAATAATTAGAGATAAAAATATATATTCATGTGTGTACAACTTAAATTAGATAAGAGAAAATATATACATGTGCACACATTTACCTCATATCTCCTAAAAAAGTCTATTGGTACTGCTTGACTCATTCTTGATGATTTGCCAACCCCATTTGATGCAAAATGTATCTTACACCATTCAACAATGTTATATGCATTATTTATGCAAAATATCTTATAAATCATTTGATACTTTCATAGAGCACGTTTGATGTAAGTTCCAACACCATCATGTTCACCTTTGCCATGTGCACTTTCAAAGGAACTCCATAAATTTGTGGTATGTTTTCATTATAATGATATCAAAAAAGTGCATAAAATGATGATTTGAGTAAAGTCTATGTCATACTACTTTACTCATTCTTGATGATTTGCCAACCCTGTTTGATGCAAAATGTATCTTGCACCATTTAACAATGTTATGTGCATTATTTATGAGAAATCCTTTATAATTCATTTGATACTTCTGTAGAGCATGTATCATTTAAGTTCCAACACCATCATGTTCACCTTTGCTATGTCTACTTTCAAAGAAACTCCATAAATGTGGTATGTTTTCATTATAATGATACCAAAAAAGTGCATAAAATGGTCTAGATGATTTGAGTTGTGTAGCACATCCATTTCACCAAACATAATGTTCATCCATACTTATGCCTCTTTCTTTAATAAATATAGAAAAAATATTGAAACAATGTTCTACATGATGTATATCATGTTCTCTATCATCACTTATGTAGAAGAGATATTCTTTCTTGATGACTCATGCTTCATCTATGCTTTGAATACCATTCAAATCTAATTGTGCATGATGATAACACACTTGTAACATAATAGAAACTTGATATGAAAAGTAGTAGTCTGATTGAATAACCTTTTGATGAACAAAAGAATAATATTATGCAAAGTCAATAACTGATAAAATGGCTCCAAGTTGAAAGTTATCTCTAGGTGTTTGAAATTGTTGTGCTTTCCACTTTACAAAAAAAATATGATGAATATATGGTTGTATCAAACTTTTAAATTTTTCCATAAACTCTTCAACACTCATCTCCTCGTCAACATATTGTAATCCTTTCAATACTTTCCCAAATTTAGTTTCATAATTTTTATTACCAAAAGCTTCTTCTATAATTTTTTGATAAAATTGATAGTGGAGATCAAATTAAATATGATAATGATAGTAACAAGTTTCAAACACTTTTTTTTCTCCTAACACAATATGGCTTTGATCTTTCAAATAATGTATACCCAATCTTTATACCAAGATTTGAACTACAAAATGGGACATACATTTTATATTGTGTTATATCTAACAAATGTTTTGTATGGTGTTCGTAAAGCTTGGCTCTAACCCTATGTTTGTGAACATCTCTAGTATTTGATGAAGGATGAGTATTATCATTCCAAAATGATATTACAAATTATTTTATTCTACCATCAATCTTATCGCAATGACAAGCTCTACACATAATTGCCTAATTTTCTGCCAAAGTGTTGTCATCCAAAACCATTCTCCTCTTAACATATTTTGATATGGTTTTTCTACTAAAACCAATATATGATGAAATTGAAGATATTTGTCTATTTTGGGGTAAATTTGTTGGAATTATAGATGGAGTAACTGAGAGGGGAGGGGTGAATCAGTTACCACAAAAACTTATTCCACAATTCCCTTAGATGTCTTAAAGATCTAGTTACTGCTGATACTCGATAAACAAATGTTGTAACTCGGTAAATTAAATATTTTCAAGCATTCATGCATGTAACTTAAAATAAAGTAAACACAAGAGACACTAGATTTAACGTGGAAACCCAATATGGGAAAAACCACCAAGTAACTAGTCACCAATTTTCACTCTTCTGAAGTGAGCCCTGTTAGGAGCCAACCCTATTAAAGGTTACAAAACACACTATTAGGTGTGACCTTGTTAGAGGATTTAATCACCATATTAGGAGTGTCCTTGCTAGAGGACTTTAGAAACAATTCAATTGAAGTGTCACCTTGTGAGAGGATTTACAAAATGGTTGTTAAACAAACTCTATTAAAAGATTTGAAGTCACTGCTACAATGGTTAGAAAGCAACAATGAATTGACCTGAACAAGATGCAACTAAATTTGTTGGCTACAGATCTCTGTTCAATAGCATTAGATCCTTCTTGATCGAATATGGCTTTGCTGCTCCTCAATGATCTCTGATCATTCGCTTCCACAATAATCAGTCTTCATATCACAATTATTCCATTTTCTTGCACTCTTGAATTCACAACTTGACCTCTTACTTATATCATTCAGTTTGTCAAGTCAGCTCATTTACAAGTTACAACAACTAAAGAAATCATTACATTAGTCAGCTACATTTATTGCACGAAACAATTGAACTTAATATCAAGACAATAAAATCCTTCACTGGCCAACCCAGTTTGGTAACCACTGCTGCAAAATGGTTTTCTAGTGTTAACCAAGTGAAGCTTGGTAAACACTGCAAACCCTACAAAAATCCTTTGGAGACCGAGCGAACTCGGTTAGCACTGACCTTCCTTTGCTGACCTTATGAGCTCGGTAAAACCTAACTTTTCTTCCACATTTCCTTTGATTACTGAGTGAGCTCGGTAGACATTAACTTTTCTTCATTAACCTTGGGAGCTCGATTAACACTAACTTTTTGCTACAAAATCCTTTCATGCCCAAGTGAGCTCGATAAGAACTGCCTTTACTATGTAATGTTTAGGAATGTTCGGTAGACACTGTAAATTTCTTTGATGAACATCTGAGCTTAGTAGACTCTGTCTGATGACTGATATGACATTTGTGTAACATCAAAGACAATACACAATTAACAATTGTATCCAACAAAACTAAGTTATTGACAACAGATGTCAACATAACTCTTCTTTTAGTGCTCTTATCTTTACTTTGAGTTATCTTCCCTATAGAGCTCAAACCTTTCTTAACATTTTCAATAATATCACTTTGCATGTTAGGAAATTTTCTCTTTTTTGATGTTGTGTCTACAACTAGCAATTTTAATGACTATTGCATTTGTTTTTCAAAAAGAACATGAGCAAGTACTTGATTTTTATCAAGTAATTCCAAAATACTAAATTTACTCAATACTTCTTATACTATCTTATTTGAACCTCTTTTTTTAGAAAGACTTAATGATTTAATATCATCAAGTAATTTCAATTTATGCAGACCCATTCCAAGTAAATGATCTAAATTTCTATGAATGATATTTTGATTTACACTTCTAGCTAGTCTTATGCACTGATCCATACCAATTTAAGCAATCGGTCTTGACTGTTCTCCAACTTCCATTGCTTCATGCCTTGAATTATCATGTCCTAAATTGTTATGTCTTGAATTGTCATGACTCAGATCTTCTCCAACATGTATTTTCTCTTCTTGTGATAGTATGTTAAGATCTACATGGATATAAATTAATAAAATAATAAAATAATTTATAAAATTGAAAATATACGTGCATATTAATTTACACACGTACATACCTTCTTTAATTTTATGATAATTCACTAATTTTTTTTCATAATTTCTCTATTCTACACCAGGTGATCTATTTCTTACAAAATTACTGTCTTCCTTGTTGTTGTCCCATCTTTGGTCTTCAAAAAACTATCAAAATATTTTGAATTCTCTTTGAGACCTTAAATTTTTTTATCAAAATACTTCAAATTGTCTTCAATGTTCTTCCTATTCCTTCAAAAATAATGAATTCCTTATAAGGTTGTTTTGGATTAATTTGAAAAATGAAGGTAGAATACTTGTTATATCAACCATTTTTTTTCAAAAAAATCAATATTGGCTGATATGCTTCACTCAAATGCCCCTTGGCCAACATGTATAGAAAAATTCACTTGGCACAAAGAAGACATGGGGCTTCAAATGAAGCCCCTTGGAAACCCATTTCATAGATAGGGGAATTCATTTGAAGCCCTTGGTCTTACACGGGCTTCGAATGAACTCCCTTGTCCAAATCTCGATGACTATTAAGACCATTAGGAAACAACCCTAATAGCTACTGGGAAACAACCCCTATGGGCTTTGAGCAAAGCCCCCATCAAATGGTAGAAAACCACCTCGCGGACTTCACATGAAGCCTCTTTAGGCGAAGACCCCAAAATTGCCTTCACATGAAATCAACTTCGTGTAAAGCCTCCAAAAATGAAAATTTCAAAAAGCTTTCATAATTTCTATAAAAAAATCCCCTTTAGAGGGCTCAAACAAGGGTCAAATAGGTTAACATTCTAAAACTAAATATAAAAAGTGTTATCCTCTTAATAAGATTTCCAATTAATATATTTTTAGCATATACTGTGTTTATCATGATGTTTTATCTTTAGTTTTATTAAATATAGGGTTTTGGTCATTTTAGAAACATATGTTTGAAGCTTTGGGAAAAATAGGAAATAAGAGAATAATATTTTTAAAATATGATCATCAAAGCTATGTGTGTTAGATTTCTAAAAAATCAAGACACATTTTGTTTTGATAAATACAAATCAAATTATATTAATCAAAAGAAACCTATGTCTAAATTATCATTATTGTCACTTTTTCACTAAATAAAATCTATATTTTTTAACAAAACTGAACGAAGCCAAAAACACCTACTAGATATCAATGTTACTATTTAAGCCTTGAAAGAATTTTTTTAATTATCATATCTAAAAAAAAGAGTTATATTGATCAAAACACCCATCACTCTTTGAAAATGTTGATTTTCATATAAACCACTTCTCAAAGGAGAAGGAATAATGGACTTCAAATTTAAGTTTAAAAATATAAAATAAAATAAAAATTAGAAACTAAATGGAAAATTCTAAAATTCTCTAGTTTGCATCAGTGTCAAATTCTTTACACGTATTTAGTAATATGCATTTGAAAATGAAGTTCTTTAAAAACTTATCTATTTTAGTGTCAAACATGGCTAAAAAGTGGGAACCGTTACCATGGTCTTACTCAAATAGCATAAAGATGGGATAGATTTTTATTTAATGGATATTAAAGTATGTTTAGCTACACCATTGCATTAGAAATTTTAACCAATGTTGAATTTTGATCACTTTCTACTGAGACTAGAGATTATTTAATCAAGAAAACCAGTTAGATTTTGTTTTAATTTTATATCATGAGGTTCTAACACATTATTTAATGAAATAATTAGAAACGTGGTGGAAAGGAAAGTTTTGAAGGATCTAAAATATTATTATTTACTTCTAAACTAAAGTTCCTTAAGAATATTTTTTTGAAGTATTAGATAGCAGCCAATAAAGATGAGGGTTGACCCCAAGTAACAAAAGGGTTGAAGAATGAACTAGAGGCAACCTCCTAGTTATTTAGACTATGTCCATAGCATAAATGATGGTATTATCAGTCCTTAATCTAACATGCATAACAAACTATAATAATAGTTCCTTAACAATATGCTATTTTTGTGATGACCAATGCAAATGTAATAGCATTGTCATTTAATTTTGGTATGTGTGTTCCAAAGTTTTAAAAAAAAACTTAATTTATAATTAGTATAAGCCATGAAGATAAATTTACCTTCATGAGACGTGTCTATTCATTAAATTGCTAAGTAATATAATATCAAATCATAGTTATATGTATATACACGTGCATATATATATATATATATATATATATATCATTATTATATTAATTTCTCTCATAAAAAGACTTATGTCTAATATATATAATTAAATATATAGGTTTATTCAACTAAAGATCTACCAAACATCAACACCCCCTCTTTTCTAGAGAGAATAAACAAAAGGAAGATATTACACCATTCGTAAAATTAAAGAAATGTCAAATTTTAAGGATATCTTTCACCAAAATATATCCACACTTTGATATCATGAGTATTGGTCTTCCAAAAGATCAACATGTGATATTCACCAAGTACTCTATGTAGGGTTTACTATCACATATGATATAATAAGTATTGGTCTCCCAGAATATTGACATTGATATTTACCAACTAATCAAAATGTTTTGATATCATGAGCATTGGTCTCTTAGAATACATGATATTCACCAATTAATATGTATAATGGCCCTCCAGAACATCAATTTTCATAACATTCACAATGTACTAAAAAAAATCATATAGTGTGTGCACTCACATTCTTATAATGCTTACCATATAAACATCCACCATACAAAGTATTATGTATCATGGTCTACATAGAAATTGTAAAACTAACCATCATAATAGAAAATTAAGTTATTGTAAGATCATCACCTTTCAATAATTTTTGCAAATATAAGTGACATCATTTGGATGTTTTCACTTCCTCATGATCTACACAGAGGGTAGGCCTATTAAAATCACATAGTCACAAGATATATTCATGAATCATAGTCCTCTTGACTGCTACAATTTATTTATCACTACAAAATCCACCTCAACATGATTTACTCCCTCTCAATCAATATGATTGAGATCATTGAAGGTTGATTGAATCATATCCTTTATCTAATCCCTCTCTTTCAAGATTTCCTCTAACAAAATATCAAGCTCCTTCTATATCTCAATCTCCTTCTTCATGTAGTAACATTCTCAAAGGAAAAGATTAAGGCACATAGCTCTTATAGTACACAATGAAAAATAAGAGAGAGTAATGTAATAGTCAAAGTAAGTATATATCTTTAATCTATGTTTTGACATATTATTACTTTACACACACACACACACACACACACACACACACACACACAATCAACATATGTTTTTGGTTATACTATCTCATATAATGTAAATCCAAAATAATTATTAATAATGACATAATAATATAGATTTGATAGATATATTCATAGCCCCAACTGATAATATAATTAATAATGAGATATTATTAGCTGATACTATTATGAATGTATGTAAGATAGTCACATTAGTTATTATAGTGTCATTGATTTCAAAGTCTTAGTTGGCTAGACATTATGCTAACTTAGTAGAGTTCATATTATTAGATTGATAAAGAGGATTTGAAGAATTTATGATGAAGACATAAGTGATATGTAAGGTATTCAATGGGTATTTGAATGAGTTAGACAATGATAATGTAATATTGGTTTTGATTATTTTAAAATTGTGTATTGTTGTAAAGTATTGAAGAACACAAGTTTAACCAAGTGATAAGGTTAATTAAGGGAGACTGTATTCACCATGAAAATAGTGTTGCCCAAGTAATTGGAAAAGTAAAATAAAAATAAAGTATTTCTCGATCAAGTCAGTATTAATCGAGTGTTATGTTACCTAAGTAAATGTTATGTTTTCCGAGTGACAATAGGATGATAAAGTTTGGAAATTGGAATTTGAAGTAGACTTGTGATGAAAATTTGGAAAGTTCAAGATGGTCCAAGGTACAACACCAATTTTTTTATGACATCAATGATTGAAATAATCTAAGAAGGATCTAAAGATGGAGAGTGAAGAGGGATAAGGATCTTTGCAAAGTTTTGTCCAATTTATATTTTTAGAATGTCTAGATTCATTAAATGAAGTTTTTGAATCTAGAAATTTTGCATGAACCTAAGAATGATGATGGTGATTAAGAAGAAAAATATGGAAGGATTTGGAAGCTTGAAGGGAGACTATTTAGGGAGGAGAATGCAATAGTTTTAAGTTGTTGATTGATTTTGTTTGTTGTTGAAGAAAAAAGAGTGAAGAGTTAAGCCAGGTGAATTGACTAGTGAAAGGAGATAGATATGGCATGTTAATCAAACATGTCAAAGTATAGAGTGAAAGGGGATCCAAGAGATAGGTTAGACAGAGAAAGATAAACACTAAAGATCCAAACAAGGAAAGGCAGTTATTATTCTTAATAGATCATTTTTACTCTTATTATTTAATAATTATAGCACAAAATATTAGAAGTATTGAGTGGACCTAACAAGACGATGGAATCCTATATGGTAACACCAAATAGTGGTGTTTGTAAGTCCTTTAAATTGGGCCACTCCTTTTAGTCAAGCATAGGGAGATATAAGGCCTAGATGATCTTTTGGTGAAATTTCCTAACAAGGTCACATTAACAATGTTTATATGTAACCTTTAACAAGAAGGTTGGCTTCTAGCAAAGCTCACTTCACAAGAGTGAAAATTTTAGCCTGCTAGTCCCACGTAGTTTGTCCCTTCACAATGTTATTTGTGTTGCAAGTTTTTTTTAATATATTTTTACAATTTACTGCAACTCTACAATAACTTAGTTTACTGATACTCGGTAATGCAAGAACCAATCAAAGTAATTGACAGAGTTGATTAATATTTACACCAAGTGATTTACAATAAAGATTTTGAGGTTTTCTTGGTACTAAATTGTTCGAAGGGGGGGTAAAACCACAAATCTATGTTGCCTTTTATAAAGAAAATGGATAATAAAATTGAAATTGTTTAATTGTAACAACATAAAAGTGTCATTTGTGTTTAGAATTTGAAGATGATGTAAACTTATGAAACATGTAAATTTGGATGAAACTTATGCCTATAATTTGTTTTTTAAAAATTGAGACATATTTTTCATATTTTTTAAATTTTTAAAGTTCGTTTTAAAATATTTTTAAAATGTTAAAAATATAGAGTTTCATTCCCACCAAATAAATATATGCAAACAATCATATTTTGCTTTGATTTTGTAATATGTTATAGTTGACATGTATATCTAGCGGACAAAAAAAGTTTGATTTATATTTTTTAAGTTATAAGTGTTCAAAGCTGAACTTACTAGAAATTGATAGTTTTTTTCCCATCAAACTTTCCCTATCAAATCTATATATTTTTAAAAGCAAGTTACATATTCTTGAAGAGGACTCTCTCCTCTAGAGGTACATATAAAGTTTTAAACTTTTAAACATAATTTAGGTTTTTTTTTTTGAAGAGACATGTTCTTGAATCCTAAAACACCTATTTCTAATATTTTAAAAGTATAACATATTATAACTAGTCAAAGCACTATAAAATTTGTATGACCATAATCTTGACTCCAAAACATGAAAAAGGGTATTTTTAGGTTTTGAAGAAACTTCATTTTGATGGAGAAATTAACTTTAGAAGTGATAACTTTTTTTTTAAATTATCTTTTGCTTCTATGGTGGCCTCATAGACACTTTCGGCACAAAGGGTTTTGGTTGAGACCCAAGGTGACTTTTTATACCCACTTACATGGCCTCATATAAGAGAAACATGTTTATTCATCATTTTTAAAATAGTTGTTCCAATCAAAAGTGTTATGGATGAAATCATTTCAACCGCAACCATTTTTCCACCTCTACACTATGTCGATGCCACTTTGTGCCACATGAGCTTGTCTGTAACACTCTTAACCATAACCATTTTGACCATAACGATTTTAGTTATAATCTTTCTAGATAACCTCAAGGGTGACATAACTTTGTGTTTTTACCCTAGAAATGTATAATAATTAGACATAACTAATTCACACCCCCTACCCCCTCCCTAGCTCCCAATAATTTGGTGTCAAGTTGAGTGCTTAAAGAAAGAAGTTTAAAGGAACTTGAGCTAAAGCTCAAAGATGTATAAGAGAGAGGTTCCAAGGCTGAACAAGGAGAACTTTTCATTATGTCAAGACATAATGAAACTATATCTTTTTGGTATTGGAAATAATGTCACATATTAGTTGTTGAGTGAATATACCACACCTGTTGGTCCCCCACCTATGGAGAAAATGAATAAAAAGAGAGATCACAATAGTTTGATGATTGATGTTGTATCTGCTCTAAATGGAACTATGCCAATGCTAAAAAAATGTGAGATAAACTAGTCAACTAGTAAATGAAGGAGATGATAATGTAAGAAGAGCCAAAGCTAAAAGTCTCAGAGGTAAGTACAATGAATTGAAAATGAAAGAAGTCTAGAATGTTACAAAATATATAAACTAAATAAAGGACTTTGTAAGTCTAATAAGAGTTTTTGGAGGAACTATCATGGATTCTAAAATTATAAGTAGATTCTTAAGAACTCTTATAATTTTCCATGCTGTTAAAATTTCTACAATTCAAGAAGTAAGATCTATTCCTAGAAATGATTTGACACTTGATAGCTTAATCAGTTAGTTGACTACACTTGACCTAAGTAATTATGAAAATAGTATGGTTACAATGACAAATACATTTAAGCCTCCACTAACCATCGACAATTCAAAGAAATAAAAGAAGAGTAAAGAAGAAAGTGATTTGGAAACTGAAGATGATCTAGATGAGCTTGAGTTATTCCTTATTAGAAGGTTGTCAAGAGGTAAAGGTAAATACAAAATTAAACTACCCTTGATCTGTTTCAAATGCAATGATGTTGGTCACTTTTTTGCTAAATGTCCTAATAGAAGTAAGTCTGAAGAGAAATGATAAGAAAGATTTCAAGTATAAGATGAACATAGATTACAAACATAAAGGAAAGAAATCATGTTACATTTCTGAAGAACAACAAATTGAGTCAATTTTTGATGATAACAAGGAAGTAGTTGAAATGGTTTATATTGCAATCAAGGAAGATCCATATAGTGAAATGTATGACAATGAAACTACCCCAATTTCATGTGCTAGTAAGAATGACTCATGGATTATTGATAAAGGTTTCTCACATCACATGACTTGTGATCTAAGTAAGTTTGATAAACTTAAATAAAATGATGATTATGAAATTGTTAAGTTTGGAAATGATGTTCCATACTCGATGGAGGGTAAAGGATCACTAGACATTACTACACCCTCATGACAATACTATAGCTTCTCTAGGAGCTCCAGAAGCAAAATGTTACAGGGACGCACATTTTTAGAAGCTTAGAAATTTCTATAAAAAATGGATAAAAAAAAGGAATTCATAAAGAATAAAGAATAAATGTTCTCTCTACAAATTTTAACTAGATTGTAAATATTTTGAAAAAATATGAGTGAATTAGAAACAAATGAATATTAGTCATCTGAGTTATCTTTGCTTCAACGGGCCTTTTTGGAGATTTGGAATGACATGAATATCCACAAACCCTTAGCATGAAATAATGAAATTTTGTCTACATAATATTCTAATTGGTAATACCAACGACGATCAAGCAAAAATTCAAGCACCAAAACCTTTGTTATGGCTCAAACAACTAAATTTGAATTTCCACTAGGTTAGTCTCGTAATAGATGAAGACTTAAAACTAATTAATTTAAAAATATTAGAGTTTTTCTGGAATTTGATTGTGTCTAAATTTTTTAGCATCAACATTTCGGATCATACACAATAATCCATCATCAGGATGAAAAGCAAGTGAACATTGCTAATGGATCACGGTGTGTGATCTAAAATGTTGATGCTAAAAATTTCAAACACAATCAAATTCCAGAAAAACTCTGATATTGCTATTGGATTGTGGAAATCAAATGACACTCAACTAATTAATTTGTCCAATCATATTTCAGAATTGTTTTTATTGTGAGAACTATGGGAAGGAGTTGCACCTATTTCTAGGATTCTCTATTGGATGCCAATTCAGCTCCTCACTTTGCAAGTCTCCTTGATAGATACATATTACAGAGCAAGAAAATATTAGATCACTTATCTATGCAAATATTTGGAGAAGCTCGGGTGAGAACTTTATTCGTGAAATTTAAACACACTTCAAGGTGAAACTATTTATGTGACATACTCACTCTACCATATCACTAAGTGTTTAAAAAATCTTGTATTCATAATATTATTAGTATCATAATTAAGGCTAGTCTATTTTATAGTTTAATGTTTAAACATTATCTCTATTACACCTTGTTTCTCTGTCGCAACTTTAAATTTACATTACAATTATCTAAAGTTTAAGGTACTCTTTTTTAAATTAACATTATGTATTTTGATATTACATACTATTTTTAATCACTTTTAAGCTAATAGAATATTCTACTCCTTATTTGCTTCATAATTTCATATATGCGGTTAATTTATTTACAATTCTCAATAACTTAATTTCCAAATTTCTTAACCACACCAAACCTTCATTGACCAAAGGCAGGAACTTTGATGCTTGTGTTCCTTGTTTTGAGAGAGAGATGTTCATCTTAACATAGGGGTGTAGATTAAACGTAGGATTCTTATTCTAATTTTAGTAGGCCAAAGATAGAAAAAACATGGGACTCTTAAATCGTGTGGCTTAAACATCACACACTAAGCTTTGACTGCTTAGGTGTGATGTGGGCCCATTCTTTTTTTCTGGTGTTCAATCATGTCTGTTTCTTTATAGAAAATAATCTTCTATTAATATTGTCATGACTGTTGTGGGTCCCCCAAATCCATCTTCTTTGTTGTTATCGTTGGTAGTTTCCATTAGCATTTATCCCACCCAAAGTTTTGTTTTTCAAAATCTTCTCTCCTGCTCATTTAACACTTAATCAAATAGATTTCCGATTGCAAAAGGAATTTCTTTTTAGCTAATAGGGGTGACCAACACAACAGTTCAATACACTAAATGACATGGTTGCAACATTTGTTGAAATAGTTGTTCAGATCAAGAGGGTGGTCGTCAGCACAAAGATTGTCAAGGTAAAGGGCTCTTTCAAGCTTTCTGAGAATGGTAAGAAGGTGGCAAGCAACAAAGAAGATCATAAAGAAAACTGCAAAGCCTGAGGTGAAAACCTCCTCAAAGGCTAGATCTACCTCTAAGCCGGCAAAGTTAGTGGCTGAAAAAACTAGTAAAAAGGTAGCGAGGGCCCCTACTACTGCTAGAAAGGTCGCAAAGCTTTTTGTGAAGAGGTCGACTCCTCCCAATGAACTTGGTGTGGCAAAGCTAGTAAAAGGAAAAGAAGACTCCTACAAAGTCCAAGCCTGGTGGCAAGTCTCAACCTACCAAGAAGGCAAAGAAGGTGGCTTAATGAGAGAGCTAGGTTTCTCTCTTTTTACTTCAAGACTTGCAACAAAGGTAGAAAATTGAATGGTGCCCTCCTGCCCACATGTACATCACTGTTAAATATTACACTTTTCTCTGTATTTATGAGATCAATAATGTTGACGAAGGTGTATTTACTTTGTAATAGTGAAATGGAATTGTGAATTTGTGATGATGAAATCATCTTGATATTTGTGGAGGATTAGGGAATTAATGTGAATTGTTTTATTTGAATTTTCTACAAAAGATTGGCTTGAATCGAGAATTAGCAACCATCTTAAAGAAAAGGGAAATGTCTTGACTTGGAATGTGTATATTATTATTTTTTTATGGAGGGTTCAGACCTGCGAGGCAACCCCTTCACCAGTAGACCAAGGGCCCATTGACAATGTCTGTATTTTTGGAGTGCTAGTTTTTTTAAATTACCAATTTTGCACATGCCCTCTTCATTGAGTTAACTCATGCTCATGGTATAATATGGAGTTATCTGAAAATAGGCATTCTTTGAAAAAACATCTTAAGGTGCAAGCTCCTTTAATATAAAATTTCTTCAAAAATAGATGTTCTTTTTACAAACATTTAAAGGATTATTAATGATTTCAATGGGTTTATTAAATTTGTTTAAGAAAAATTTATCTAGATAATGTAGGTGTTTTAAATGTAAATTGCAATAATCAGATGAAATAATTCTAAATTTCCTTTCATTTCATTACAAGAGCAATTTTTAAAAAATATAATTTAAACAAAGTATAAATCATATATTAAATTTTTTTTAAGTTGCATTTAGATAGATGGTTTGAGATATTTTGTAGTTATTAAGTTAAAGCTATATTATAATCTTTTAAATAAATGAACAAAAATATATTTAGACATTATTATACAAAGTCATTACAACCATTTTTATTTTAATAAGTACATAAATATTTAAATCATTAAATTTTATTTTATGTAAATAAGATTTTAAACAAGACTCCTGAGTAGTGAAATTCCTAAAAATGATCTGAATTATGATTCCAAATTACAACACTTAGTTAGATACATGTGGTATGGTTTAATTCTAATGTGAATAACACAATTTCAGTACAACAAATAATGCAAGCCAAAAGTGGTTCATTTCATTCAAAACTCAAGTTTATACAATGTTTGATGAATATGAAGGGTCACCGACTTCCCTTCGACAAGAAATTAATAGTTCACATGGATAAGATAAGATAATGATATTAATGTCCAACAAGAGACCAACTAGGGTCTATGGGACTAAAAGATACAATAGTGCAGAAAAGAATAACACAGCAGGAGTGCCAAGAAGGTGTCCAGGGAAAAAATAAGAAAAAGGGGGAAACAACAAGAAGAGAGAAGGATCAACAATCATTTTTGGGTATAAAGAAAGCCCGCATAGAAGGATAAGGCCTAGGACGAGCCAGGGTTAGGGCTTGGCTTTGTCGATGTCTCTATGTAGTAGTGGGGATAGGGTGTCACTGTTTGAGGAACCCAAGGTGAGGTCTAACCGATCTGGTGTTTCCAAAGATGGGTACATGTGGTCGTTTCATGCCCGTAGAAGTGGTGGACATGGAAGGAAAAAGTCAGTGATGAGCTGATCCGAGGTTTGGCTCTAAGGAAACAAGATCTGCAAAGTATGGTCTCTAAGCTAGGAGGCTCCTTGACATAGAGCACTACGCACCGCTGGTCAAAATAACTAAAAAAGCCTAAGAGAGATTTACAATCTCTAAATAGGTAGTGGAACTTGCCTCTATTCTCATAATAGATGGGGCACCTAAAGATGAAGTGAGTGTCAATCTCAGTCTTTGATATGGTGCAAAGGCAACACACACATTCCTCTCTAGTTAGGTGGTGGTTTGTCTAGCAATGAAGTTGGTGAGATCCAACTCTAAAAGACCCCAAGGCAATGCAAAGGGCATGGCTCCAATGTTGACTCAAGTAAGAGGGATGAACCATAATACCATCGTGGATCACTAGAAAGTGTTGAGAGTATAAGGCCATCCGAGGGCGTAAACCACTAGGAGGGCTGATCCAAGTCATGGAAATGTATTACCTATAAATGTCGAGTCTGACATGTTCATTCAACTCTTGTTGAGAAGGGAGGAGATGGGTGGGAGCATCCAAGGAGAACTGGTATGGTGAAAGATGATCGATGTCAATCTCAATCAAGCTTAACAAGATAGTGGCATGAGTATACCAAGAACAAGCCTTAGTCATCCCCATCAAGTTGGCTATATCCATAGATGAATAGTAAGCAAGTATGATTATCTATGTTGGCCATCGATCAAGTCTGCAAAGCCTCTAAGGTGGTGAATGAACTAAATCAAGTCAAAAATGGCATTGAGTCAGAAAAGGTGGGTCGTGAACTCAGCTAGAACAATACTCTATGGAGTATAATGGTGGCAATAGATAATCCTACAGAGAAGAAGGGTTTGCACCTGCTCAATCGATACCCAACCAAAATCAAGAAGAGATTGTCCCCAAACAACTACACCATAAAGAATTGTGGGTCTAACTAGAGAGTTCAAGAGACATAACTTGGACATAGTGTCCTAGAAGTGGTGTCAAAAGAATTGTCTCTCTAAAAGGGCAAGGGAGCCCATGCCCTTGGCCACTCTAGGAAGGTGGTCCAGTCTCATGCTAAACCGAGGTCTAGAGAACTTCACCCCAAGATAAGTGTATGAGGAGACAATTTCAATCTGCTGACCCTGGAAGCTGAAGTTAAGATGCGACATCTTTAGACAATTGAAGACCATGACCCAAGTTTTACCCAGGTTCACCACCAGCTAGCGCTGGTCACAAAATGAGGCAAAACCATCAAGAAGCCTCTAGAGCTCCTCAAGAGAGGAGGCCAGAAGGGCCACATCATCTATAAATAGCAAAGTGGAGATTAGAACTTGGTACAAGTAACAACCATCCTTAGGGAGCGAAGCCTCACAGAGGAAGACTTCAAGTTCATCAATATAGATATTGAATAACATAGGGGAGAGTGGGCAACCCTGCTTCACCCTGATGGTACTACGAATCAAATATGAAAGTCCCTCTGGAGTCCTCAGTCTACCAACCACTATCTCGTAGAGTCTCATCATCACTGTCACTAGAATATTTGGAGTACCAATATCTCTGAGTCTCTGAAAGAGAGCCTCCTGAGGTACTGAGTCAAAGGCCTTATGGAAGTCTATGAAACAACAGTAGACTTTCACAGTACAGTGTCATGCCTCCTTAATGATAGCCCACAAGGTGAAGATGTGATCCATAGTCTCATAATTTGTACGAAACCCCGCTTGACCTCTAGCACAACATTGTCGCATGTCAAGCTATTTGGTAAGAATAATGATCAGAACCATGGCATAAAACTTGGCAAAGGTGTACTCGATCATGATAGTCCTATAGTTACTAGGGTCCGAAGTCAAACCAGATTTGTGAATCGGATAAATCACATGCCTCCACCATGAAGGAGGGAAACTAGTACACACCACCATATTGAAGAGCAGTGGGAGAATAGGGCACAAAATCATGATATCAAGCTTAAATAGCTCTACCTGGTAGCTGTCTTTGTCGGCAGCTCTACTACATCTCATGAGTCTAACAACCTCTCCAACTAAGGATGGAGTGAAAAGATGGCAGTGGGTGGGTGAGGTAGGGTGAGTGGGTCGCTGGCTTGGGATTACATAATAAAATATTAAAACTATGAAAACTATTTAAAAACTATTTCAAATTTTATGTCTACTTGTAAAAGTCATAACTTTCAGCACATAGCTAGAAAAATGTATGCCGCTTACATTGTTGGAAAGGTAATCAAATTTTTTATCTCCAAATTTCAAGATACATGACCCTTGAAGGCTTTCAGGGCCATAAATGCTTCGGAGGCCTCCGAAAATGTAAAATACTAAAATATAGAAAATATTGGAAAAAATAGATTTTGGTATTTTCCCATTTCTTATTTTGTTGGCCTCCTCTAGATCATCATGGATCATGTTTTGATCATTCCTCCCCCCTTGAGAGGCAATGTGCCCCATTGCATCCACACTCTATAGTAGGTGTGGAAAGTGAACATGAATTTGTTCACATGTAAGCCACTTCCCCTGATGAGAAAACCTACCTACTTTCACCACATGATACAAGTAAATAGTCTAGTTCTTCAAGTTCTTCATAGACTTCTCCACATCTTGATTAGTTTGGAGTGGATTATCCACTTCTTGATTTAATTTTGTATGGTTGATCTCCGCAGCAACATTTGCAATGTCTAATAATGAAGGAAAATAATGCTTCAACAATTCAACATTGAAAATTGGGTGAATACCCAAGAATGGTGGCAAATTAAGTTCAAATACATTTTCACCAACTTGTTTGATAATCTTGTATGGACCATAATGAACAGGATGAAGCTTTCTATGAGGTCCTTACAATCTCTCCTCCTAAAAATTCAACCATACCTTATCCCCAATCTAAAAATTATGAGGAGCTCGATGCTTATCATGCCTCTATTTATACTTCTTAGTGGTCTGCTCCAAAATCTCATGAACTTGTTGTTGCAAATGGTGAATTCTATTGATGAACTTCATTTCTTTTTCCTTCTCTGTATCCAAGCATGGGGTCAAATCAGGCTATATAGCTTGGATAGAAATATTTATTGGTGCAAATGGCTGATATCCAAGACACACTTCAAAGGGGCTATGAGCAGTTCAACTATGAATTGCCCTATTGTAGCAATGTTGTACATAGGGAAGACTTTCACTCAATGTACGAGGATGTTTTGAGTAATACATACCCAATATTTGAATGATCATGCAATTGACAACCTTAGTTTGACCATTTGTCTGAGGATGGAATGCAATGGACTTTGTTAGTTTTGTGTCCATCATTTCCCATAATGAAGACCATAATCTACTTAGAAACTGACTATCCCTATCTGAAATAATATTTCTTGGTAGCCCAAAATGAACCCAAACATGCTCAAAGAAGAGCTTTGCTGTCTTCTATAGGAATTGCCTTTGTACAGGCTACCAAGATTGCCATTTTTGAAAATCTATCTACAACAACATATACACAATCATGCCCATGTTTAGTGGTAGGAAGGCTAGATATGAAATCCATAAAAATTAAATACCAAGGCTTCTCTAGAATGGGAAGTGATAGATATAAACCATACTTACCATTTGCAAGCTTTGAAATGACCCATGTTGTACATGCTTGAATGTATGCAATCACATCATTTTTCATTTTTAGTCAATAAAAATATCTTTGAAGTATAGTAGTATTTTTACCTATTCCAAAATGTCCTACAACCTTGTTGTAGTGAGCTTCCCATATTAATTTCTTGCATTCTACCTCAAGTACACAGATTTGGCCAATGTGGCAAAGCATTCCATCTTGAAAATAAAAATTATTCCCATGTTTACCTTTTACAATCTGAGTATATACATCAGAAAATTCATTATCATGTTCATACAAGTGAGTCCAATTTTTGATTTCATGCCCACATGATTCTAACACCATACTTACTCATGCAATTGGGGGCCTATCAAGAAATCTACTACCTTATTGGTGCTTCCCTTCTTATGGAGAATGTTGAGATGAAACTGTTGAAGATAGGCTAACCATCTTTGATGTCTATCATTCTATAATTTTTCTTGTGTTCGCAAAAATTGAATGGGTTTGTGATCTATATGGATAATAGTTTCCTTTCCTAGATTGTAATACTTCCATTGTTTGCAAGCTTGAACAATGACATATAATTCCTTACCATGGGTGGGATAACTATGTACTGTATCAAAGAATGTTTCACTATAGTAGGCAATCAAATGTCCATGTTGCATGAGGACTACTCCTAGTGCATATTCCAATACACTGGTCTGTATTTCAAAAGACTATTGTAAATGAGGAAGAGCTAAAACTAGTACAAAACATAACCTCTTTTTAACTCCTCAAATGCTTGTTGATGAGCACCTGTTCATTTGAATTTTTCTTACATTCCTCCTTGTAGTGACTGATTTAGAGGCCAAGACAAATGTGAAAACCAAAGCACAAATCTATGACTAAAGTAATAGACATTCAGAAAGGATATGACAAAGTAGATTGGAGGTTCTTATTTAAAGTAATGAAATCTTTAGGTTTTTCTTCTCAATGGATTAATCTTATATTCAAATGCATATCTACCCAAAATATTTTTATCCTCCTCGATAGAGCTCCTGAAGGCCTTTTTTTGAGATTTCACAAAAGATAAGACAAGGGAATCCCATCTCTCATTTTTGTTGAATCTTAGATTGGTTTTGACTATTTTGTGTCAACACACTTAGGAATTTACTAAGTTCATGCCAAGCTAGTAACACATGTTGAGTAAAATATGTATAGACGCTGAGTTGCAATGAGTGCCAAGTCACTCAAGTGCTGAGTGAACAGTTGATGCCAAGCAAGTTCAAGTGCCGACCCAAATAGAATTATAGTAAGTGCCAAGTAACAGAATTATCAAGTGCCAATCATTAGAGTTAACAAGTGTTAAGTAACACAGATTGGACATAGTTGTTTGTAATTGCACAAACACCTATGTAAACCATTTTTGAGCTAACCTAAGGATAGATTGTGATCTTTTGGAGATAAGGATGAATCTCATTCATAGATTCATACCTAACCCTAAGTCTCGATATCTTATTAAGGAAGATGGAACCCTAAAATCTTATGAGTGTTAGGGACAAGTGTAGAGAAGTTTGCATGCATAGACTTAGCATTCATGGAGACTTAGAAGCTATTGAGAAGGGTAGAATTGTAGAATCAGTTAGTAGAATAGAGGATTGAGGATACAGTCATTTCATATCAGATTAGAAAGTATCAAGATGGATCTAAAATCAGCAATACCAGATTGTAAGTGTATTAGATCAAACATTCTACCATACTTTCTAACAAATGTATCAGCAGGGTGAAATCCTTTGACTAAGGTTGATTTAACAGTCATTGTCAAATCCTTTAATAGGGTGACATTCCAAGTGAATGTTCTTAAGTACTTTAACCAGGCACACTTCTAATAGGGTGTTCTAAATCCTTTAACAGGGTGGGATCTAACAATCCTTTGTAAGCTTTTAACAGGGTAGGCCTTTCATAGAGCAGATCATGAGAATGGTCAAACTATGTAACCTTAACAAGGCAACTTTATTCCTGCAGTAGTGAAGATTTGTGGGTATCATCCCCACCCCAGTTTTACCTTCTCATTGGAGGGTTTCTAGGTAATCATATCTTGTGTCAAATGTGTGATTGCTTACATGTTTACAGGCTTTAGATGTATATGCTTTACATGGTATTTCAGTTTCTCAATTGAATGTATGAGATGGATGTGTGGTGAAAAGTTTTATGGGTTCATGTTTTAAATGTTGATTCACCCCACCTCGCCTCAAAAGTCTACTTTCTTAATTGTAATTCCAACAATTTTCTCTTCATCATAATGGCTAAAACCTTTGGAAGGGAAATATGTAAATCTCAATTTGAAGGGATAATTCAAGGGGTCAAGTAATGAAAGATATGGAAAACACTACTCATCAACAATTTGTTGATGACACAATATTGCCTAGTACTAAGACTGAAGTGAATTAGTTATCCTCAAGTCCAGATGTACCAATTGAACTTTTCAACTCATCAAATAACTTAGATCTTATTTTCAACTAACTCAGTCTCTATAGCAATGTATTAGTAACATAAACTTGCAATCCACTATCCCAATAATAACTAACTTGCGTAATGTAAAACATTGAATAGAAAACATCTCAAATAACATCCATACAATTAAGTCATTAGGATTTAATGTGGAAACCCAATTTGAGAAAAAAACTAGTAACATGTCACCATTCTTTCACCCTTCTAAAGTGAGCTTTGTTAGGAGCCAACACTGTAAAAGGTTTAGGTTTAGGTCAGATTCATCGAATCCTTCCATCTTTTTGTTTCCTCCTTCTTCTAGAAACTTCTCAAAACCTATGTTTGAATCCATGGCCATAAATGCTCAAACACGGTTCCTCCTACATTATATATTCCATCTCATCAATTGTTATGTTCAACGCGCTTTACATAACAAAATAACAAATGTTGACACTTGCCCAAAACTCTATTCTTCGACCTTAGTCATCACTAACTATCTTGCTTAGTTTACACTGACTTCACCCGGTCCAACTTTTTTGATACTCCATTTTTACTAGTGGTTAGTCGACACTATATTTGCTTGACTTCTACTATCCACTCAGTCAACACTAGCACAACTCAACTTCAACTATAAGTTTTTTAATCTTCTTCTTTGAAGCTCAATTAAGTCTATGTATTATTCTTCATTGACCATCTCTTCTAGGCTTCAACTCAACTATATTCTCCACTTAGTGTTATGATTAAATAACATATTATCTTTCCAAAGTCTAATTGATCAAGTGCCCATTGTAGTTTCCTTATAATTCAACTTTTCCACTATGTCTTCTTGTTATCTCTTTTTTTCAAATCCTCTTCATCAATCATCTTGATATGATACTCCACCTAGGTAGCAACTATCTCACAAATAAGGTTTGACATCAATGACAACACAACAATTCTTCCTATTGTAGTTTCCAACAATGTAGGCCTCAATGAATGTGACTCATTTATATACACATTTTTTTAAAAATGTATTATTGAATCTATGCGAGATAAAAGTTGAGCTTATATGACATTCAAATTTAAAAGTCCACGTGAATTGCTTATTCACCAAATATAGTTGCAAAGTGAGATTTTTTAATTTAGTGAAAAAAAATTAAAGATAATTAATTTGTTGACTTTAATTGAGACTATTTATTTTTTGTCCAATATTCTTTGAGCAATTCTTCAACTTTGTCATATGATTAACTATTTAAGGACAAAGAATTAATTTTAGATGAAATCAAATTCATATGAAATGTTTTTTTATTTTGTGTTGACTCTCTACAAGAAAATAAAATATTTGACCACATTTCCTCTTTTAGAGAAAATGTTTAAATGACTTTTGAGATAAAGGATGTGTATGCAATTGTCACATAACGATAAATAAGTTTTAATTATATTAATTATTTCTAAATTGTCATTTACATTGTTTGAACTAACATGAATATGAATTTCAATATTTTTTTTAGAAATAATTAATAAAATTATTATTGTAATTATGTCATATTGTTTTTTTACAATATATATTATAAAATAATATTATTTTTTCACATTACATCATAATTCAATACTTGCAAATCTAGTAACAATATTATAATATGTATATTATTTTTTAATTATAATACATTACTTCTATCATCATTAATAAAATCAATTATATAAAGAAAACTTCTTTTTTTTTTTAAAGCATACAAAATTTAAAATAAAAATGCCCATTTTTTTAAATATTTGGTATTTTTAACTTTTTCATATTAAAAAAATTCATTTAAATTTTAAAATCTCTAAACTAAAATATTCTTAAACTCTATAAATTATAAATTATAATTTGCCTATCACTAATATTCCACAAGGACAACAAGAGAATCATTTTAATTATAATTTATAATTTATCCTATCTAAACTATGTTCCAAAGTGCTTCTTTTGGGCACATGAGAGGATCAATGTGGAGTCCAAAAATTTTCAATTTCAACAAATGCTACAACCATGCCGTTTAACAAAACTTTGGGCAGGATAAATGCTGACGGAAACTACCAAAGGTAATAGTGAAGAAGATGGAAGAAGATGGATTTGGGGGACCCACAATAGTAACAGAAGATTATTTTCTGTCAAGAAATAGACATGACTGAACACCAATGAAAAGAAGGGCCCACATCACACCTAAGAAGTCAAAGCTTAGTGTGTGATGTTTAAGGGTGGCCTGGCCATCCTTAAACATCACACACTAAGGGAAGAACTAAGCCTGGGAAAAAAATTCAACTTTAACTATTTAACACTTTTGGTCTAGGAATTAAGCTTAGTGTGTGATGTTTAAGCCGTTCCGAAGAGGGCTCCTTTAGCGAACTTCCTTGTTCACACTTTTTTCCACTCCCTTTTAGGTGGCTTGTAAATTCCATCTCTAGTAACAAAGTGTTTATGTGTAAAACTAGTATTGGTCAGATGATTGGGAGGTAACCTCCGGCTGATCCTTTAACATTTTTTTACTCCAGGTCAGCGCCCCACCCTTTTGACTGCTATCTAATACTTTAAAAACAAAGTGTTTACATAATTTTTGAATTAATATTTTTTTTGTACATGTGTTTTCACTTATCTTAATGGTTAATGATGATTAATGATTGAGTATTATCTAAAATGTTTGAAAAGAATTATTGTTGTAATATTTGTGTTATCACTGTTAACAAAATACTAGCATTCTTAGATATATTTGTATAAGGTTAAAGATGTAAAATGTTGAAGGACATTGTAAGATCACATTTTAATAATGACTGAGCTTAAAATCATCAACAAAAACAAAGATCTCTTTCATAAAAGAATATGAAAGATAATGAGCTTTGTTGAACATTGAGACATGAGATATGGGATAGTATGACAAAATGCACCGTGGAAAAAAAATGCCTAATGTGAATATTAAAAGGTGATGCATCTAGAAGTAAAATAGGTAGGCATGGTCTTATTATAACTAATAGAATGTTGCCTAGGACCTAAGTTAACATGTGAATATGTCCCCTTACTAGGCAAGTATAAGGTACAATCTACTTTGAATATTTACTAGCAACACTCACTCTAACACCCCTTCTTATGTGCAAACATGGGGAGATGGAATCATTATGCAAAAATGCAAGATGTAAAGGTTGATCTAAACAAAAAGGCCATGTTAGTTACTTATGTACAAATGATCTCTCACGAATACAATAAAAAAAATTTTTAAAAAGAGAGGAGAAAAACTAGTTGGAGAATAACCCCACCCAAAAAGAGAGTATCCAAATGTGGTTCATATTTAATAGTGATTGAATAAGTGGTGTATGGATGTCTCATGAATGTCCCCATAGACTCCTTTCATTATGAAGATAGAATTGTTGTCTCCTACATAATAGGGGTGTAAAGAGACTATGCAGACCATAATAATGAATAATCTCTTGTGACAAAGGTGTTTGAAGAAAAAGTATGAAAGGATTCTTACAAATAACTTGTTTCTACTTAGGAAAAGGTAACACAATGCACAAATACATGATTACTTCTCATTTGAGACATGAATTGAAAGATTAAAGCACAATAAAGAGTGATAGTCTGGCTAGTTTTTTCATGTACCTTCTTACTTACAAATGATAATCATCCCATAGGTGAATCAACTATTTCTCATTGAAAACTGTAGGTCACAGTCTAGAAATATACACAAAATAACATTGAAAAAACTTCAAAAATGAATATGATTTCAATATATGAGTGCAATTTGGCTATCATCAAAGAGAAAAGTTAACTCCTCAAACATATCATTTGAACATGGGTGATAGTGATTGTCCTAAAGAATAGGAATGAAGTCTCAATCAATTAAACTACACAAGGAATCAATAAAATTGAAGGTGCATCAAAGTCTGTGAAGAAGAATGAGAAGTATTTGAAGTAAATTCATAATCAGATTCTTATGAAATTTCAATATACATCAAAGAGGAAAAATCTCAAATAGTACCTATTGGTACGATATTATGTAAAAAAATTTAAGAGATGCAATACAATTAAAAAAACAAGATAATTTGAGAATGGTTTATTATCTACATATTAAAAAGTTAAAAAGGAATGAGTACGTAGTCAAAGGATAAAAAGACCCTAGCTATTTAGAGATGACCAAATGTAGAAATACAACATCACATAGGAATGACACATATTCAACCCTAGTTGAAGCATTTTTTAGATGATTTCTTTTACCCTAACCATGGTCCAAGGAGAGTGATTCCTTCTTGTAAGATGATGAAAATACAATGTGATTAAAAGCTAAGACCTAAAGGACAACTTGAGAATCTACAAAAAAGTTTGGAATTTTCACTAGTTTAGTGGATGAAGAAAAACAATTTTATAACTAGCAGAAACAACACAAAGAACATAAGAGTGGATTAATATAAGGAAAGCAAAGGTAACACAAATAAACTAGTTAAGTAAGAGGAGAGAAGAAAATATGAAAAAGACAAAAATATGGAGGATTTAATAAAAAAAAGTTCAACCCTATAATAGGTTCAACCAGATGATGTACTTAATTCTATTAAGAATTGCCATATAGATCTGTAATCTTGTTCTTTTTGAAGGGCATACCTCTTGAAATTGATTTATATAAATGATACTAGATTTAATTACCAAATAAAAGGATGAGAAATTGAAGCTTTGAGAGGGTTGGGTAAAGGTTATAATTTTTGCAAGTTTAAATGTATTGATGTTGTACCTTTAGTTATTCAATATGAAACTTAAGTAATATGTGGTTAGATTTGTTTTAATATTAAAAAGCAAGTGAAAATGGGGACTAGCCTAGAAATAAAAAGCTGAAACACAACAAAAAGTCACTAGAAACACATTATCATACCCCCCACTTTCTTGATACCACAAAAACCCACACCAACATATTCTAGTTTCTAAAACTATTACAGTCAACATGTGAAGTAATATCCTAAAATTAAACATATACCAAGTCCAAAGTTTTTTGATCAATTGAAGGTATATATATCAAATTTTAAAGATCATTTTCATTCACCAGGAAATTTTGAATTCACAGAGAGATTTGTGTGACAAATTGTATGATTCTTCAACATGCCATCGATAAATTACAAAGTGAAGTAAGTAAGGCTTGTGAATGGAGTTGAGTTGTTTTGCAAAATGGTTGAATTTGCTTTAAAACCTTATTTAAAAAATGACATCATCTACATTGTGTATTGACAAGGAAATGTTAAAAGATAACAATGCATAGATTTTTAGGAATGACAATGCCCCTTATAAGCATTCTTTCACACCCGAGTTCTTAAAATTTGTAAATTGGTCCTGTCAAGAAATTGTTTCAGTTCCTTGTTGGTTTTTTTGGCTAAAAATGCCTTTGTAAGGATTGTTCTATGTAGAGGCAATGTCCCAATATTGTGTTTAACTTGAACTTGAACCACATGTTTCAAGTTCAAGTTCAAGTTCAAAGGTTCATATGGTTCAAGGTTCAGAATCAAAGGTTCAGTTTTAAAACTTCAAGTTCAATGTTCAAAATTGGGGCTCGTAAACCCAAAGGTCAATGTTCAAAATCCAAAGTTCAAGGATCAAATGTTTCAAATGTAGAAATAGTTGTTCAAGCCCGAGATGAAGATTCACTGATTCAAATGTATGTATGTTCAAAGTTTAAGATGGCTCAAAAGGATGAAACAAGTTCAGATTCAGAGTTCAGTCCAAAGTCTGGATTTAAGTTTAGAGCACTAGTTTGTTGGTTTAGGCATATTGGAATAACATCAAGTTCAATGATCCAAAAGGTGCAAATTCAATAAGCTCAAACTCCAAGGTCCAAGATTCAATTTAAAAAGAGAATCTCCATAAAATTACTAATATGAGTGACACCTATACATGGAGGACATATTTATATTTAGATCCTGATTGTCCAGATGCCAAGAAAATAAACTCAAGAACACAACTCTCAATCTAGGAGTGAAGCACTTGAGGTCCAAAACTATGAGAAATACAAAGGTTATAGCAATCATAGTATTATCATGAGAGGGAAAGTCGTCCCTGAAGGAAGTTTTGTGGAATCACTAATTGTTGGTTTTGGTCTTAGTGAGTGCATTAAGTCTCTTAAGTGCAAAGAGTGCTCTTTTCTACTGAGGTTCTTGGGACCCCACCCTTGTATTATCAATGATGGCAAGGCTCTTGTGATGATCATAATGATTTGAGACAAGATTTTCAACATTAAGATGATTGTAAATGTAAACTTTATATTCAACTATGCCTGAAAGGTGTAGAGGTTTTGTTAATGTTAAAGAGCAATACGTTTGGCTGCATCTTTATCCATGCAAGAGATGAATTAGATTGAAGATTCTCATGAATTGTGATATCAAACGACATCTCAAAGACAGACACTTCATTTTATTAGGAAGATGCTTATATGATAATGAAGTCAATTCTACTTCATGGTCCCATAGGTCGAAGCCACCTTACCTTAAACCCCAAAGCTCGTTAATCACCAAATATTCCTTCATAACTCTATGTGCTTAATCTTGAGAATGCCATCATTGTGTAGAAATTCAAAGCCAAACTTGAAATTTCCTCTTTGTACAAATTAAAGAAGTCTTCACAAGTTAGCTTCAATGAGAATAGACTCTCATGGTGATCATGTGCCCATAGAGGGCAATAGAGTTGTGAGCTCTTATTTTTGAATTTGTGAGGTGAATAGACCACGTGGCTATGAAAATGATTCATATGAATTCATCTAAACTATTTGTTAAAATGCTCAAACAAAGGAAGTGACAAATGATTTGTTTCCAAAAGCTCAGGGTGAAGATTATAAATCTTGATGGTATTCATATTACCTCAAATGCCACTGATGGAATAGCAATTAAGGGATCAAATTAGTACTTGGAAAGCGTAGTTTGAAAGGGAGTTTATAAAGGTATTATATAAAGGAATTGATCATCATATATGATTTAAACTCTGGATCCCAGTATCCTATATTATAGAGCTAATATATGATAAGAAAATAATTGTAGAAAGTCATAGAATAATAATAGGAGGTGAGCCACTGCGTGAGTTATCTAACATAACTCTACCCATGTGTGGTGCAAAACATACAAGAATGAAATTGTTAAGAGCCTCACTTTGGGGTAAACCCCGATAGTGCATTTCTCCACCAAAGTCCTTAAGACAAATAGTGAAGGTCATGGCTTTTGGGTACCATGGGAGTTGAGGTTGAGGCCTATATCACAGTGGAGGATATAGTGTCAATATTTAAGATGCTTTCATTTACCATCACACACATGTAGGACATGGGTATCAGTTGGAATAAAACCATTGAGTAGTCCGACTAGACATTAAGTAGATTCCAATGGAATTGGTTGTGCAATGAGCTAGGAATCTTGTATTCTGATGGCTTAAAGAATTTATCTCCATAACATATTTCCACAAAAAGATGATAGTTTTGAGTTAAATAAAAATAATGTGTGCAAGTCAGAGGACAATGAGCATTGAGTATAGATTGGTTGGGTTTAGATACATTCAAAATGGAAAGACAGTGAATGAAGATGCGAGCTCTATCAGTGGTAAAATATATGTCCTTGCAACATAATCATGGTATAGGTATGATGATTTCATATTACCCAAGGATGATAGGGTTCCTCCTATTTTCTAAGCCAATAACATGCATTAATAGGCAACAGATTGAATTATAAAAATGGTGTCAAATCTATCAAGAATAGACAAGATTGGTGTCACAGGGAAACTTACTAGTTGTCACTGGAATACTCAAGGTAGAGAGTCATAACCTCATACACTCAAAAAGCTATAGCTTTTCCATGGATCCTATTGGGACCCAAAATTGAAGCCTTGATTTTGAGTACTATTGAGTGAATCAAGCCCTATAAGCGCTTTTCATGCATGTGTACCCGACTATCTGTTTGAGGCCTAAGAGGTGTTTAATGCTTCTAACACCTTTCATTTAGTACGTCTATGCCTTCCATAAAGATAAATTGTCATTCCAAGTAATTCCATGAAGTCCCATTTTGAGTAATGTCCAAATTTGCATTTTTGCCTGTGGCAAACAACGACAAGAGACCTAGTTTGCAATTGTGTATCTCACACCTAGTTATGTTTCATGATTTACCACTTTGGGAGTGTTTAGTGTCCAAACCAAATAGCTTATGTTTTATATTTCAAGTCTTTTTGATATTTTTTGACTAGGTTTTGAATCCCTCAAATTTGGTCATTTATTGTTGTCATGCTGATGCTAATTGTCTAGGATTCTGGGAGGCCCTATTTGACTTGCTACAACTTTGATCTAGTTGATCGAAATGAGAAAATTCCTTTTGCATTGCATTCTAGAGGTTAGAGGCTTGGTATGTTTCAATTTTGAGCCTATGATGAATCCACTTGATCAGTTTTCGAATGCGATTCCAAATGTAATTTATTAAGTTTGACTAGTGTTAAGAAATGCAGATTGGTTAGTACCGTTGTTTGTGATGTCATATCTCTAAATTTGTGATAGGTGAGATCGAATGGATTATATCATTGTGTTTCACTCTAAAAATATTGTAAGTGTGCCATGTTTCAAATCTTGACGAATCTATCTGCACAATTTCCTAGGTCCATTCCATTTGCAAAAACCACTTCTCTACCAATGTTTCCAACCTCGCAAATCTGAGTAGCCTACTTTAACCACTCACCATTTTCATCCTATTATCCTCCATGAGCCCTAATCCTAGATTTATGTTGTCCTTGTGACAATGAACCAATGCCCCAATTTTCATGCCCCCAAGTGTTAGTTTGCCCTATTTTCGAAGCCAAATCCAAGCATGTTTTATTGTTTTCTAACATGTTTTCTTCTAGGAAATTCTGACAGAGCAACTTTAATAGTCAATATCTTTTGACTGAGAATTTTTCATGAGACAAGATTCTCTAGGGTAAAAGTATATAGAACAAAGAGTTAGTATGTTTGATCTCAGAGCCTGTCAGTTGTTTTTGTCAGTTTTTAAGGCTAATAAAAGGACCTTTTGGCATGAAGTTTATAAGTTGTAGAAAGAGGGGGATCACACAAGCTATGATCATCTCATACAAGAGATTAGTAATATTGATGAATAGGTGATGACATTAAGCCCTCTCTCAGGCTTAAATGCACAAAGATTTATTCCCTTAGCTTCGATTGAATTAAAACTTGCACTTCAAACCATAGGTAGTAATTTAGGTCCTCTACAACTCCTTAAATGTGCAAAGGCTGATTCCACAATGAAAAGTGTGCATCCAACCCAAAACTCACGCACAGAAACCTGTTGCATAGGCTATCAGAAATTGATACTTTAGGAGAATTTCTATATCTCCCAACTTATAATGAATTAGAACTTGTGCCTTGGACACAAGGAATTACTCTAGGTCCTCTTCAATCCATGAAATGTAAAACCTCTCATTCATTAAGAATAATTAGTTATATAGCCTGAAATAGGCACCCAGAAACTAGAAAAATATAATTCCAACAGTAAGGTAAAAACTGCTCAAACTTCAACTCAGTCCATCCAATCTTTATGTAATCATGAGGAAAGGTTCTCTAATGTGTCTCCAAAACATCCCTAACCATGAAGAGCATAACTCGACCAAAATTCAAGCTCAATGCTCCTTTTAATTCATTCAAATGAGGAGTGAGGGTGGGAGCAGCTAAAGGGCGAGTTATCCTAAGTCTATGGATAGAGCATTGAATGTGAGGTAGTTTACAGATGGATTGTGATGAAATTGTGAATGTGTGGATAAAGCACCGAATGTGAGGCAGTTTACACTTGGATCTTGGATAGAGTTTGAGATGAGCTAGTAGCTGTGACTCAGAAAATAAGGAGATTTCTTAGAGGGCTTGCAAGCACAAGTTTAGATTTCCTTGGTGGTTTCTTCCATATTGTTGTTATGTTATAGATCTGGGCTAGCTAGGATAGTGTATGGATTGGATCTTGAGGGATCTTTCAGAACTGATTTTGTAATTGTTGTTTGTATTTGGCCCTAACTTAGAAGGCCTTAAAAAAAATCATATTGAATGTAATCAATTATATTTTATGAATATATTATTGTAATTTTGCATTAGATCTTGCATTCTTATTGCATTATTGCTTCTTGTTATTATTTTGCCACTGTGTGGTTATTTGTTGGGGGCTAGGACATCTCCTTTGGGGATTCTCCTGCCCTGCATTGCTTCAGATGCTATTAAAGCATAATTGTTCCTGAGTGTGTAGACAGATCACTGAAGTTGTGGCAGTTTGCACTGAGACTTGGGTTGGAGAAGTAGATCTAAGTTGATCTTGATCTGGTGGTGGATTGTTCTTTCTAGACTCCTAGATGTCTTGGTTGCAAGGTGGAAGTTCATGGTTCTAACTTGCAATTGCAAAGGGCTTATAGATGGATCAATGGATGCAAAGATGGAAGATTGATATTGTTGAGGCATGATCATAGACAGTTTTTAGATTGCAAATCAATGACCCTGGACTTGTGATGTGGTTCTTGATTGTTCATGCGAGGTAGTAGGTTGTGATATGACTTGCAAATAATTCAGTTTTATCACAAGAAGTGTGGGAAGGATTTTTTGCAGAGGGTTTACAAAGGTCTTGGGATATGGCTCCAAGAGGATTAGACCTTGAGATGATTTTGAATCTCTGTGATGTGGTGGAGAGAAGGGTTTTTGAGATATCTTCTCGGTTTGAATCTAGTTTGGTTGATCAAACTAAGGAGGTGGTTGCTCGGTTTGAGACTAGTTTGGCTGATAGAGTTAAGGATGGGGTAAGGAAGGAATTCTATACATGTTTGTGGAGTTTGAGTTTACTGATCCAAAAGAGAGTTGTATGGCTGGTTAAGAGACTTGTTTGTGAGAGAAGATGGCATAGCAAGGTCGAGGTGGAAGAGTTTGGTTTTGTTGATCAGTTTGTGAAGTTTGATGTAGAACCTACAGAGCAATTAGAGGTTGTTGTTGAAGATATTCATATCCTTGTTGATGTTGGGACAAAGGTTGGTTTTAATGATTGGTTGGTTGAGTCTGACATGGAAATTGTAGAGTGCTCAGTCATGGATGATCCAACTATTGTAGGTGGTGAGTTATGTATTGTAGAGCATCTTGTTATGAGCAATGAGATTACTAGTGTTATGAGTTTGGCATGTGTTTATGGAGATCTACATATTGTTTTCGATATGGAGTTTTTTGCTACTGATGTGGAGTTTTTTTTTGCTATTGTAGATTCACTAGTTGCTGATGTGGATGAGGGATTGTTGTTGAAGCATTATGTTTAGTTTGTTCTTGGGTGTGAGCATGCTGATTGGGTTGTTGATATGTATTTGATTCTGATGTTTTAGTGGATGAAGCATAGATGGTGGATTTCCAAAAAATTTCTATTGACTTTGATGAAGTGGAAGCCTTTGGTAAAGATGAAGTTGGTTGTAGATCTTTCTTTGGGCATCAAAGTATGGGCCATACATTTCTATTTACATAGGGAGTCTGATGCAGGAGAATTGAGCTTTGATTTTGGTGGAGTTATGCTTTTCATGGTTAGGGATGTGTTGGAGACACATTGGGGAACCTTTCCTCATGATTGCATAGAGGTTGGATGGATTGAGTTAAAGTTTGAGCAGTTTTTACCTTGCTACTGGAACTATGTTTTTCTGGTTTCTGGGTGCCTGTTGCAGTCCATTTAACTAATTATCCTTAATGAATGAGAGGTTGTGCACTTCAAGGATTAATAGGACCTAGAGTACTTCCTTGTATCCAAGGCACAAGTTCTACTTCATTATGGGCCCATTTGGTTGCTAGAACTAGGGGAACTAGAAGATGTCCTTGTAAAAGTTGTAGATTTGTTGGATAAGTTTTAGGATATTGTATTTGATAGTGTACATGATGGATTTTCACCAATAAGAAATATTAATCATCAAATGGAGTTGATCCCTAGAGCGAGTTTGGCAAATAAGGCAACCCATAAAATGATTCCAACAAGAGTGAAGAATTGAATAGACAAGTGCAAGAGTTGTTACAAAAGGTGTTGATTTGAGAGAGTATGAGCCCATGTGTGGTACTAGAAGTACTAGTAATAGAGAAAAATTTAGAATGGAGGATGTATACATATTCCTAGGCTATTAATAAGATTACTTGCAAGTATAGGTTTCCTTTGCCAAGGATGGATGGCATTATGGATTGTTTGAGTGGAGCTGATTACTTCACAAAATAGATCTAAAGAGTGGATATTACCACAGATGAAATAGATGAGATGAATGTAAAACACTCTTCAAGATAAAGGAGGGCTTGTATAAGTGGTTAATCATGCCTTTTGGGCTAACCAATGTATGGAGCACAATCATGTGACCCATAAATGAGTTGTTACGAAAATAATTTGTAAGTTTTTAATTTTTTTCTTAGAACTTAGATGATATTTTAATCTTCAATAAGACAATGGAAGAGCATATAATACATATTTGTAGGGTCTTTGAGAAGTTAAGGGAAGAAAAGTTGTAGATTAACCTTAAAAAGTGCAATTTTGTGGAGTTAGCGTGCTTCAGATTTTTTGTTTTAGCAAATGGTTTTAAAATGGACTTACAGAAAGTGAAGGCTATCCTTGAATGACCCACTTTTAGGAGTGCTATTGAGGTAAGATCATTTCTTAACTTGGCTAGATTTTACAAAATCTTAAGCAATTTTTTTAGTAGTATCTATGGGCCCATAATTGAAACATGAGAGGGGATATAAAAAAGTTTTAAGTGGAATGCTAGAGAAATAAATAGTTTTGATTTGTTAAAAATAAAAGTTACAAAACAACCTAGTTTGACACCTCCAAATTTTAATTAGCTATTTCAAGCACATTGTGATGTTAGTGACAACGCCATTAGAGCTATTGTAAGACAAGAAGGTAAACCCATTTCTTATTTGAGTGAAAAGTTGAATTATGCCAAAATAAAATATTTTTTTTATAATCAAGAGTTTTATTCTATAGCTCAAACATTAAGGAAGTGGAGACATTATCTTTTACCTAAAGAGTTTTTTGTATTTACTGATCATCAAGCTTTACAATAATTGAATTGTAAGAAAAGTTGAATCAAAGAGTTTTAAAATAGGTTGAGTTTTTTAGAAGTTGCACTTTTGTTTTGAAGCAAATGAATGATAAGTCTAGTAGAGTTGTAGATGCCTTGATTCAAAGGAAAACTTTGTTGATAGAGATGCAGATCAAATTTGTTGGGTTCTAGGAACTAAAGAGTTTATAAACTAAGGATCTTGATTTTGGTAAGGCCTGGAGAGCTTGCACAATTATTATTTCTTACTCTAGACATGACCATTGCATGGAATTCACTCAACACAGTCCCCAAATCATCAACACTAACGCTCGACATTGATTTTTGTTTGAATTCGAGGACTATTATCTCTCGTTCATACTTGTTCAATCTACTTTCCCAATTCAACAAGCCCTAGGTTGTGTGGATGACAACTTGAAAAAATTAAGAAGTTCTCAAAGTCGTCCCTTGGGAAGCAATTTAACCAAAATAACTCTTCCAATTTTTTGTTTAGGTTGTCTACAATTACTTCATCCCTAGCCAATCTCAATGATAATAGTGACACAATTGCATTGGAGACCCCTTTTTGGATATTCTTAACCACCTTCTTGAATCAAGTGGACTCCCCATTGAAATGGTCAAACATTTCCTTTGCGATGATCGCTACACTATAACACTAGGCAAAGTCATATGCCTCTCCTTCCCTGACCACTCCACCATCGACCAACATATGTCTAGTTTTCTCCATTAAATTTTGCAGGTGTCAGATTATGTAATCTTGATAAATATGTTCATCCTTCATGCTTCATCCATGAACTGTACTCCTGAGAGAATGACCAATGCCCCTTCGTGAATTTGCACCAAGTCCTCAACAAATTTGTATTCCTTATTTTGGATGTCTTCTACCCAACCTTCTACATTTTGAGAAATGTGATTGATTCCTTCAATACCCTCAACTAACTCAACATGAAGAACTATAGGAGGAACAAAGGCTTGGTTCTCTTCTCTCACTATATGAGATATGTTGCTTTGATATTCACAAAAGGCCTTGTTCTTTCCTTTTAGTTTTTGATATTTCCATTAATTTTCTCATCATTTCCTTCATTGTATGTGAAGAGTCCTCAAACTCCCCAATGACCTCTTGAGAGGCATGCCCCATATTGAACTATGTGACCTTGTCCCTTTTTCTTTATCGATCGTAGACACTACAAACTATAATGTTATGCATCCAAACTCTCCTCTAATGACCTTTCCAAACTTTTTGGCCTTGCATTTCTACTCTTGTTTGTTATTGACTTGGTTTAGAATTTCATACAACTCGAATGCCATTTCAACCTAAACCTCTTTCTACTAACGTTTTTGTAACCTTTTCCTTAACCAAACCAAAATGACAACATTGTGAACTAAGAACTGATCTTGCCTTTTTACATAAGCCATGTCATGCCCAGAATTTACAAGGAAAAACACACCACTCTTTCTTTTTTTCTTTTTTTGATAACCTTTAGTATCTTACATAAGACATTGCACATTGCCAACTAGGTTATTGTTTGGCAAAGAGTGCAAGAAACCCGAATAGGGAAGATCATAAGATTACACGAACTCTCAATTCCCTAACTGAAGTGATCCTTACTGGATTGGATAAAGGTTTAACTATAATTGGAAATGGGGATCAAGGGAGATATGATTTGAGGAACCCTCATAGTCACTTGGAAATAGATTCAACTTCTTTATGCCTTTCGATGACGGTCTGTATTAGCATTTTTTACTAGATGTCTTGTCACGACGTTCAATCCGGTATGAAATTTGAACTCTGCATCTGAGGTAGGGTTACGTTAACGGGTACACCTATAGAAGATGTAAATGTATATATGTTATACACTTTAATTAGGGCTATGGTTAGATCATCAAACATATTAAACATTGGTTAGTGAACTCACATAATACGCATTATTACTTTTCAATGTTTGAATTACAAGATACTCACCCCTATTAATCTATAAAACACACTCATGGTCCTTAATATGTTCGACCATTAAAGTATTACATCTTATTTTACTTCCAACCAAAAATGTTCTACCTATAACGTTATTACGAGTGACATATATCGGTTCACATTATACAAAATGTAGAGTATAATTATAAAACGTAGAAGACAAAATAAGGTCTATAATTTAGATGACATATAATGTATCCTTTGGTTCCTACACCATCAACGACTAAATATGATATGTCTAAGAACTACCCTAACCTTGACGGAACTACCTAAAAATTAATTATATCTTAAATAACTGGAATGGTTGATCTTCTCTTTAAATATTCATAACAAAATTTTGCATTTATATATGTAAAAACACTGTAACATATTAATAAACCCATAATTGAATATTATTTTTATTAACCTTATACCAATTTCACCCCAATCCCTAGCATTTCCCAAACACCTAATACGCTCTTAGCCCCTCAACAATTATTCTTAACATTTATTGCTAACTATTTCCTAACTAGTCTCTCTAAGGGAAATTACTTATTAGCTAAATAATACCATCCATCTTAATATCATCCTTTAATTGCAACTACGTACTAACAAACTATTTAGAATATTCTAACATGAATCGTTAAGTAAACTTTCCTGCCCATGGCTATACAGCCACGAAAATGCACTTCTTTTACATTGCTTTTTCTAACTTTTTAAAAAATTGACTAAGTCCTCTCCTTCCTATGGAAGTGCATTTTCGTGGCTGTATAGACGTTGCCAACTTTCCTAACAATCTACATCCTATTTTATATCTACCCCACCTTGGTTCCTTCTAACCCACGTGATCGCTTTCCCCAACCTTATCTTCTTCACACCTCACAAGGCAATGGCGCTAGTAATGTGGGCAGGAGGCGTGAGGTTCAAGTCGCACATGAGAAGCGCTTGGGTTGCGTGCGTGGCGTGGGGAGGATTGGGAGTGGTAAGGACCACTTCCCTCCTCCCAAGGTCTGTCTCCACACTAAAAGACAAACAAGGAAATTGCCGCCACAATTCTAAATTTCAATGGGTGCTAGGATATGCGCATGACAAGGACCTGCCACTTTGTCCTTTTATTATCCCCTTTTTTAAAAAAGATTTCTATGACATATTCAAAGTATTGACCTTGACTTCTTCTCGAGGAATAGTCACGAGATTCTTATGAGTTATATTCATCTAGGTTGAAATTTCTTATTTTATTGGTTTCTTGCTAAAGAAGTATCCAGGAATATTCTACTTATTGTTTTATTGGTCTGTATTGTAACTTTGTAACTTGTGGCAGTGGGGTATTTTCTTGGGCACCGGCTACAGTGCAACTTATTTGCATCGTCGATAGCCATGCCAACTCCTGCCCTTGCCCAGCGCTCTCCCAACTTTCACACGGTTCACGGTGATGGGACAGACATGTCAGGGATTGTCAAATCCTCAAATCAATTTCCTTTAAAGCTGAGCGTAATATTTATAAATGTTTTTAATCATATTCCTGTGAGAGCTGAGTGTAATACTTATATGTTTTTTTTAACTTGATTGAGCTATATATACTTACAAATATTTTTTTTACTTTGAATGAGCGATATATTTTTAGCTATAAAGTTTATTGTGAAACAACTCAAGCATTTTACTTTAGTTGTAATATAAAGTTCACAATTTTTAATAAATTGCATCATATTTAATATTTTGAATTTTGAATATGAAGAAATGTTTTTAGAATAAAATTTTGAAAGTAAAAAAGATTAATTTCATAAAATTATCTCAATATTTTTACAATTGAAATGAATTCAAATTTATTTTTAAAAAATATTGTAATTTATTTTTATTATAATAATAGACTTTATTATTGAATTTTATTTTGTGTCTTTACTTCAATAGTGGTACAATTAATGAAATAATAAAAGTTGTTATTATTATTTTACGTATAGCATTCTATTTGTAAATTTTAAGATCAACATTTAGAGTCATATTCTAATGTTGTTTTAGATCACATTTTACTATGAAATAAGTACATTGTTGAATTTTTTTTAACATGTAGTTAAAACAATGTTGTGTGAATGAAATGTGCGTTTTAATTTTCAAGATTTATGTGTGGAATAAGGCATTTGATGTGCAGTTGTTTATTTTAAGATAATTATTTAATGGTGATGTTGGAATCTTAGATTGGATTATGGAAATTTTACATTATGTAATTTTACTTCATTTATAACATTCTGAATGGAATCTTACAAATTTTATTTATTAAAATTTTAAAATATTCTACATTGAAAAAAAACTAAAAAATTTATTTGAACTTTAGGCTACATGTTGGCAAATGTACAACACTAGACACTTCTTATACACACTTCTTATACTTTATTGAACAATTAGTATACATTCTATATCATTAATATTCATTTTTTAAAATTTTATTATCATGAATTCTAAATGTTATTTTAATTTTTAGATTGAAAAGAATATAAGTCTTCTATGGTTACTAATTTTTAGATATGAAATGTTTTCTTTTCTTTATTTGGTGAACATGTTTCCATCAAGGAATAATATAAAAACATGCATAAAAGAATCTTAAAAAGAATTCTAGACACAAATAAAAAATGCACACCAATGAAGAACTTAATACTATAACCATCCAATTTTTATAATCCAATAAAGACTCTATACTTTTGTTCTATAATATAAAAAGGTTGTGAAAACATTTTTAAATGTGTTAGTGTAAATACTTAATTATTATTAAACTTTACTTAAGTTTACTTAGGAATATGCATAATCATATGAGTTGTCTTGTTGACAACATAGGAGTTAGAAGCTTATTAAAGCACATGGTGTCTAAACATCTCTTTATGAGATACACCTACGTAAATTTATCCTTTCATCATTGCACAAACTCTTGTGCTCAATGGAGGATAATCCACCTTTGTTGGACATGTGTTGAGTTGTAGTCCTTATCTCTTGTGTGACTTCTAGACATATTGGTTGCCCTTATATGCAGGCACCTTCTATGATGTATTCATCCAATTATTTGATATCCCTTATTATTTTAATCATTATTGAGATTCTCATTTGATCATCATTAGTCTCTCTTGTGCAATCTATTGAGCTTCTTGATCTTGGTGTTGAATTATTGCTTGAGGAAAATTCTTACATGGTATTAGAGTTATACCATATTCTTACATGGTATCAGAGCCATAGGAGTTTTATTGCATAGCCTTTGGAGATATTATTTTTGCAGGTCAAGATTGGAGTTTGCTGGTACAAATTAGATATTGGCATCACATTCAGAAGGTCAAAAAACTCCCAAATCAATTTTTGTTTCATCAAAATCGAACATTTGAGGTGAAATCTAGAGTCATTTGATTTTTGGAGGTGCAACAACAACGATTCAGGAAAAATAATTAGTGATTTTCAAACAACAATATCTCCCTCATACAAACTTATTTTTTTGAGCAATTTTTTTCTCTTTTGGGGTAGAATTTCGTGATCTACATATTCGTGCAGGGTGTTTGATATCTTTGTTCCTAAATTTTTTTGCAAATCCCAAATCTTGATATAGCTTCATATTTATTGTTGTAACTATCAAAATCAGAAGTCCACTTACGCCCTAAATCAGCAAGTGGCCCATTGCAATTGCTTTAAATATAATGTGCCAAATCATGCATTAGGGGTGTTTCTTTGATATTTTTTGCATTTTGAGGTGCATTCATTATCTGATCTCATGGAGTCATGTCACAAGTGTCAGTTTGGTTTAACATTCAAGTTGACAAAAAGGAATTATTGAAAATAGAGTGCTTTGATGATTGATCATCTAAGAGAACATAAGAAATTATTTCCTTATCTATGTTGCAAAGAACTGCCTTCTTCTACTGATCAAATGGTTCTTAGAATGATTTTTCAAGCTATTTTTATAAATATCAGTATGGATTGTTTTGTTGTCCTTAGAAAGGTAAGTAATCCTTATGAACTTTGGATGTGTCTTTGGAAAGAATATGGAGATCCAAAATTCCCTCCATTCCCAGAGGACATTCTCCCTCCATTCACTCAAGTTATGGTACCTACAATTTTAGTTGACATCATACCTCTTGATGCTCCTATTGCTTCTACTAATCCAGTTCCAACCACAGATGCTTAAGATTCAGTGTAGTAGGAAACACCACATCTTCCTATTTCAACTTCATGGGATGACTTCCTTCTAGACATTGTAGTGTTGTCTATGGAATCTTACATTGAAGATGTGGGAGACATTATTGATGACATCCATCTTCTCTTTGTTGAGGAGAATTCTTCTTCACTTATTGCAAGGGAACACTCTGACCCTAAACCACTTGATCTTTCTTTTGAGACTAACATGATTGTGGACACTTCTTTTCAGTAGTTGGAGGACTCTTTTACTTTAGAGGAGACATATTAGTCTTTGGAGATTGTATTCTAGTTTCCTTAGACATCATATATTTTGAGGATTCTTCCTACTAGTTGGGGAGAATTCTCTACTACACCTATGACACCACTTCTTCCTACAAGGAGGAACATCATTCAGTTTTCATGGTGCAACTTCTTCAGTCATCAGGGAAATTCTTTCATGGGTGTGCATTTATCATTGAGGGGAGGCTACATTGCTTCTCTTCCCATATCTTCCTATAAGGATGATTCCTTGTCTTTGGAGTTTGATTCACTTTCATACATGGACATGTTACCTTGTTTGCCACCTTCTTTTGGGCATCCACTAAATTTACTTGTAGCATCTACATTCATCAAGGACTTGTCAACATATGAGCAAACTTCAAAGGCAACATCCATAGCATACTACATATGGATTCCTCGTCCATCTTCCTATCCACAATGGGAAGTATACTTGCACCTATACTTGGTGCATCTTCTTCCTAAAGGGAGAAGTGTCATTTGTAGACATTTGATACTTTTTTGTCTTCATGACATCCTTGTAGGAGATTATTCAATATAGGGGGATACCATCATGTATTTTTTCTTATGGGGGATATATGCTTGTACATGCATGAGGTATGCCATACTAGGGGGGTCTTGATTACTCCATCCTTGCATGCATCTTGTATTTCTTCATCTCTCTTTTGGGAGGAGGTTTTCCCCATGAAGTTTTCCCTCTTTCTCCATTTTCAGAGAGATTGCACTACATAGCATTTTCTGTAGAGCATTGCATTTGTACATGGGTACCTAACATGGCCTAGTAGCCAGGACCCACATTGCATCTTGCATTTAGCTTTGTGAGCTTAAGTGCATCCCCCTAAGTTGCACTTAAGGCGGGGGAGGGGTGTTAGTGTAAATATTTAATTATTATTACACTTTACTTAAGTTTACTTAGGAATATGCATAATCATATGAGTTGTCTTGTTGACAACATAGGAGTTAGCAACTTATTAGAGCACATGGTGTCTACAACATCTCTTTATGAGATACACTTATGTAAACTTATCCTCTCATCATCGCACAAACTCTGTGTTCAATGGAGCATAATCCACCTTTGGTGGACTTGTGTTGAGTTGTAATCCTTATCTCTTGTGTGACTTCTAGACACATCGCTTGCCCTTATATACAGGCACCCTCTATGATGTATTCATCCAATTATCTAATATCCAATTATCTGATATCCATTATTATTTTGATCATTATTGAGATTCTCATTTGATCATCATTAGTCTCTCTTGTGCTATCTATTGAGCTTCTTGATCTTGGTGTTGAATTATTGCCTTTGGCAAATTCTTACATGGTATCAGAGCTATACCAAATTCTTACAAAATGTTATTTTAAATTTTAGATTGAAAATAATGTCGTGGCTTGTATGGTTTTTTTACTCTTGAAGAGTAAATTCATATTTTGATGAAGAAAACATGATTTAAATTTATTGGACATTTAATTAAAAAATACAAGATAATATTCATTTTAACGATTTAATATGTTTTTAGATATGAAATGTGTTTTTTTCTTTTTGGTGAATATAGAAATATGTGTAAAGTTTTTCAAAGTATTGAAACCCTAACATGAATTATTCTTTCTTATTTCTGAAATCAAACTTCACAAAGAATCTTAAAAATAATTCTAGACACAAATAAAAAATTCACACCATTATAATCTATAAAGACTTTATTTTAAATGTATAATATAAAAATGTTGTAAAACTACAACAAAATAGTGTGATTAAAATAACTAAAGAATTGTTCTAAGATCTAGGATATGACCAAACAAAAGATGGTTTGAATGGAAGAACACATGGTAGCTGCACATCCCTACATAAGATTAATGTTTTTCTTCAATAAATATTAGAATTCTTAGAGAATATTTGATTAAACAAACAAACAAATAAAAATTAATAATGATTTACATTTTTTTTTTTTACATAATGAATTAAATACAAAATTTGTTGCACTTTTTGGAGGTTTGCTGATAAGACCTAAACCCTCTCCACTAAAAATATAATAATAAGTAATTAAAATAATTTTGAATAAATAATAATATTTTTTATTATTTTATCAATTGTACAATTATTCAAATAAAGACACAATAGTAAAATTCAATAATAAAATGTATTATTATAATAAAAATAGAAATAGTATTTAGTTTTAAATAAATTTAAATTCTTTTTTAAATCATATTTTTAAATTTTATGAAATTAGTATTACAGAATATTATTCTAAAAACATTTATTTATTATTAATAACACTTATAATTCAAAATTCAAAATATAAAACTAAAAATATATTGCTCATTCATCAGGGTAAAAAAATCATTTGTAAGTATTATGCTTAGCTTTGACGAGAATATGGTTTGAAGATTTGATAGCCCCTAACATGCCCATTTGTGTGGAGATTGGCAGAGCAACCAGGCAAGGCCAGGACTGGCACGACTATCAACAGTGCAAATAAGTTGCATTGTAGCCGGTGCCATTTTCTTGCTTCTCCATACAAATTCTAGAGAAGTAGAATGTGCATCTACAAGATATGTTTTCTTATGAAGTTCAGACTACATCATATATTTGGTTTACTTCCTTCTATTACAACTATGATATTAAGGCGATTCATTTGGTGATAAGTTTGATGTTATTTTGACACTCTTCTACACATGAATAGAATTTCCAATCTATTCAAAAGAACTTGAATAAGAGTTTAACACATGAAATGCACTTCTATCAAAATCAAATATGAAACAATTAGATTTCTCTCTCATACCTATGATGGATTTTTACATGCACTTCCTTGTTGATCTAATCCATAATGAGTCTTTTCTTCATATGATCTATTATATTGTACTGCATCTCTATGTACCAATTCATAACCTTAAAAATGAGCATGATGCAAATCAATAGCTAATCCTTTCTATTAAGCTTAAGAGTAATAGAGTGTCTAAATAAATTAAAATTCTTTACATCCCTTTAGTTATGATACATCAATGTTGGGTAAAAGCGCAAACCTGTGTCACCCTTTTGTAAATGAAAAGACTAACAAAAGTATAACTATTCACCTTCAATGACATAAAATTGGTATTATTATTTTGAATTTGAAAATGAAGTAACCTAATGAAATGTGTAGAAATGGATGAAGTTTAGGATTGTAATTTTTAATAATTATTTGGAATAAGAATTGATATATTTTCCTAATTTTTATAGATAATTTTTTAGTTGCTAAAAAACACTAAAAATTAGGGGTCTAGTTCCTACCAGAAAACTATATGGAAATAAATTTATTTTCCTTTGATCTTAGACTATGTTATAGATAACATATATATCTAGAACAATCAAAAATAAAAATTGACTTTAAACCTATATTTTCTCTTTTATAATGATTCAAATTTTGACTCACTTGAAATCGATAGTTTTCATCTCCCACCACATTTTTCGAAACAAATCTAATCTAACCAGAAGAAAAATTATACATTCTAGAAGAGGACTCTCTCCTCTAGAATTTCATATAATTTTATATTTTTATGATATAATTTAATTTTTTTTCTTTCTCAAAACCAACATCTTTTCGAGTGTTAAAATATGTGTTTGTAATTTTTTTTAATTACAATATACTATATCTATTTTAAAACACTATAAAATCTATATGAGAATATTCTTGACTCCGAGCTCTATAAAATGGTGTTCATATGCTATTAAAAAATTATCATAAAAAATAGTAAGAGTTATTGAGACGCCACTTTTCTAAAATAATTTTATTTTTTTAATAATTGGATACAAACTAGTATAAAACATGCATTTAATAGACATTTCCAATTGGAAAAGTATGATACCATATATAACTTAGCTATAATGAATTTATCTAGATCATATTTTAAAAAAGAAAAAAAATTAGATAGAAATACTCAAATTCAATCGTTCTCATAAGTTAGCCTAAAAGGTGACACAACTATTAAAATTCAATCATTCTGATAAGTTAGCCTAAAAGGTGACACAGCTTTGTACTTTTACCCTGTTACATTCCCACACAACTAAGCATACTATTAAATCTTACAAGGTAGTTACATAGGAAAGTATCCTAGTTTCATCCTCCACAACAAGTGTCACACAACTACGAGTCCACTTTTACAATGCAATGCACCAAGGCATAGAGGAAGGGTTTACCCTTACAAGGAAATATCAATAACATAAAGAAGTATTTCATTCTTTCAACTAACATGGCCCTTTATTGCTCATTAAAACATGGAAAGACATCACACTTCTTCCTTGAATCCAAAGAGCACAAAATCTGCAATAAGAACACAAAACCAAGAACCATGGAGGCTCACCTCCCAGTCTAGGCCTCCAAAGAGGCCACCCACCAAGATGGGGAAAAAAAGCTCAAATAGGTTACACTCAAGCACAAACAAAGCATACAATATATTTTTATAATACATAAACTCCCTTCCAAGGCTTAACACAATGATTCACCATTGGAATCATGAAACAATGGGTGAAGGTGGGCTCTCCAAAGAGGAGAATTCTGTATTCATATGCACATATACATTTACAATTGTATAATGCCTCTTCAAGGCTATCAAAATACATCCTCCTCATCACATAAATACACTTATACCTCCCATAATAATAAACAAGGCATATGGCTTCAATGGAGCCCATACTCCATGAACAAACAAAACCCTCTCCAAGAGGAAAACATCTCAACTTCAATGTTGAGCCCAACTAACCCCTTCACCTAAGGTATCTCTTCCCCCCCAAGGGTGAGTGAAGCCTTCACACCCATTAACATTCATACATTCAAAAACAAGAATAAAATTTGCAAGGGAAATCCATCACAACAATGACACATACCAACAATATCAACACAAACACATTACATGAACTTTAACACTAAATGAACATGAACAACATTATTGAGCAAGTGCAATGAGAGTTATGGCTTGGGCACCAACCTTGGTCCAAGCTAAAGGCAATGATAGTCAATGAAGAGTGCCCTTGTCCTTAGTCTTTCTCCTTTTTAAAACCCTAGTTGTCTCTAAACTTATAGAGTGGGTGACCACCCACTAGTTTGTCCAAACTCCCTTAAAAAGACCTCCAACCCCACTATTTCCATTTTTGGCCAAACATGAAGCCCACTTTCTCTTACACTATTGTCCCTTCTAAACATGGGACCTTGACCAAGTGTGAAGAAAAGGTTAAAGTCATGTGACAACTCCAATTTCGAATTGGTGGAAGAATGCATTGGTTAAAGGGTCCCCTAGGTTAGCTAAGCAATAAAATGGTCAAATTTAGGCCCCTAACATGTTATGCAAACATATGGGTAGCTTATTTTCACAAAAATGGCACTTTGGGACCACATATTGACCCTCTAAAATCCTTGTCAATTTTGAATTCTAGTTTCCCTTGATGGTGACCCATAAATCTTTTGAAGGGCATTAGTTTAAGGTTAAGTATTTCCATGACCAAAACCCTAGGTAACATGTTATCAACACATAAACAATTACAAGTGTCAAGGGACACATTTAAAACACCTTACACATCACCATGACATGTCCCTAATGTATTTATGAGACTAAATTTATCTCACACATGCAAGCTTACATTTACTAAATAAACACGTCACAACGAGGCTTTTCAATCTTCCAAAGATTTTCCTTGGCTAAACTATGTCCACATAAGTTTGGACCTTATTTCCCCAATTAAATTCCATGGTTCAATTGCTTGCACACTAAACTTGAGCATTAGTAGTCCAATAAAAATCATATAAAAATACATGTGTATAGATGCATGACAATTTTAACCTTTCATATAAACAACATATTTGAATTTTCATAATTGACCTTTCTTTTTCTAATCATTTTCATATACAAAGCATTCAAAATAATAAGATATCAAAATTTGCATATCAACATTAATCTTTCCCTATCATGATCAAATTAATATTCTGAATCACATTTTATTCAATTTTCTATCATGGTGATGAAATGTTTCAAATCTATATTGTTAAGTCAATCAAAATGAAAATTAGTTATGAATACATATCTTACGTCAAACTCACCAAAATGTAAACATCATGACTAGTATCCTTTGATTCAGTATAGCTTAATTACTAACAGTATCCTGTTATCATTATAAGATAAAACATATAATAAGGTGTATCAATTATATCAGGTAACTCAAGAGGTTGCATAGTCACATAGTTTTCAAAATCAATCATAGAATAAATCTATTACATTTTACTAAGCCATAAAATCTTTCCTTGCGAATATCAACATATCCACCTAATACTACTTGCACAATAATTGGATTATTGCATTACATCATATTCAGTTCTATCGTGTAGACCCTTATCTAATTTTGATAACAATTTTAATATTTGATTATTAGAAATATTCACAGGAGTGCATGTTGATTTATCTTTCCAAAATTTAATTATCCTAATAGCCCATACTATATCATGAAACCATCAACATAGTTTCCAGATTATGACATCTTGAGCCTTTATTCCATAGGTCTTAGCTTATGAACCTACTATAATTTTGAATACGATACTTAACACAACAAATACTAAAATGAATATCAGTCCCAATAAGATCTCAGGTTCACATTGGTAAGGAAAATGCCAGTCATGGCATACTCAAATCCCAAAACCTACTTACCATCATTCTATCATAAGGTGTATGATAACAATATAAAATTCACATTCTATACACAAGAGGCAAAAACACGACATTTCATCTTCTAACTCTTCCTATATCTAATCATATTCATGTTATTAGGATTTATAATAGGGTACTGAGGAAGGGGCCTTACAAGCCACGTGCAAGAAATATAGGATACACAATTATGTATTTGCTAGAGTGAAAGTGAATCTAGGCCATGAAGTAATTACAATGAGTCTTTTTTTTTAGTAACAATTTGATATAAAAATGTAGTTATCTATGGTCATCACTTAATGACCTACACTAGTGAATTTCATATAACTAGACACCTCTAGTCGAGAGTAAATTGGAAATTTACCCTAGTGCTAGAGGATTCCTTGTTATTGGTTTTCATTCTTATAATGATAAAAAATAATTTTAGCTAATAGGGAATGAGAATACATATTGGATCTATTTATTGACCTCTTCTTTCAACTCTCTAAAAGAGTCTACTAATGTTTCTCCTATTTAGATGAGACTGTATGATCTACCCTTATATTTTCTCTACGATCTACTTATGTGAGGATAGGTGATGCTATAGATCCTTTACTAAAAGTGGATTTGATAACTACTAAATGTTGTCATAGTTCTTATGATAAATTCATAGCATATTGATCTCTCAAAATCTTTTGAAAGATATTTTAAAGCTTAATAAAATTCCTTGGACACAATCCTTTGATTATGAGTGCATTACTTTTTGTTGTAGAAGTATTTTGGTACTGGACACTTGGCCTCAAACTAACCTCACGACTCTTACATGGAAACTTATTGAACTTGGTGGATGAATGCTCTTTTTTTATCGTCTCACTAATTACTCTACTAATTAGGATGATGATTCTACTAGTTTAGAAATTCCTCTAAATCTTCTTTCTCTTGTAGCTCAAACTTTGTTTCATTTTTTTATTAACGTATGACTAGAAGTTGATTTTAATGCTCCTAAAGATCATCCTCAATCTAAAATAGTCATTCTTACTACTCATCCACTAACTTCTTAGAGTGCTCCTCTAATCATGAATTTGGTTAACACAACCCTTTCCTACTCTTTTACTTATAGTTGTTAGTTTCGTTCTAGATTTTATTCTTCCTCCCATGTTAAATACTTTTATTCTTTGATGATGGATGTACTTGGATATATGCCAACATAGGAAAAGTAGTCTTACAAATAAAGTATCTTCTCCTCCAATCATGTTGTTAGAAAAACAACTCAAAGATCATGTTTTTGCTTATATGTATCCTAATGTGTTCTGTATCTATTATAATTTGGCTCATTTCCTTGTTCTATTGTTTAGATTTTTATTTTTTTAATACTTTTGAGATGAATTATAAAGGTTTTGGATCATTTTAGAACCCTTCTTACATAATCAATAATACATAAACATGAAAAGCATTGGATTAGCATAAATAAGACAATTATTAAAAAACCAAGCCAATCATCCAAGAATTAATGCTTATAAGATTTCTAGCAAGATAGACTTTCTATTTCTAGTAAATATATTTGATTACCTATATTAATGCCGAAAACTTTATCATTGAGGGTTTTGGATTCTTTGTAAGAATACATCACTTCACAACTATTGAATTTAGTAATTAGTTGGTACATTTGAATAAATATTTCAAGTTTCTAATTTTAAAAACTTTTCTTTCCTAAAGTTTTGATGATTAACATAGAGTATTTTCAATCCTGAGGTCAATTATATTCTTATTAATAGTTAACTCAAGGCCCATCAATAACCATATTATTTATATTACCCAGTAATATTTTAATGGTAGCCACTAAGATTCTACTCTTAAATTCCTTAATAGTGTTAAAGTTATAGATCGATTAGGGTTGCATTCAAAAGAACCATTAATGTTTAATGTATATTAATAACTAGGCCATGCGAAGGTTCCCACATAGGTACAAAAGAAGTGAAGCATCAACAAGAAAGATAAAACCAACTCCATTATCAATAGTATCATTTTATAATTAAGTGGAAGCCTAAGAGTGAGTATCATAGGCACCTTGTGCAAAAAGACTTCATTCATGCTAGGGCCTATCAGGATGGAGTTTGAGAAAATGTTGTTGTTGCATAAGGAGAAAAGTGCTATAGTGGTTGAGGACCATTTATAAGTTGAAAACCTACATTATAACTTTTTATCTTGCACATAGATCTATAATAAGATATTAAAGAAGTGTATGCTTTAGAAAAAGTAAAAACTATTGATCAATAAGAGGGTTGCCAAATAGTGCTGATTATTTTTATCTTTCCATATGTTGGAGAGAATCTCCGCCTTGAAAGTGTGACAAATATAGTTGAACTTATGATGGATATAATGCATATACCATGAAAGGAACATGTGTGAAGAAACTCTAATTGAGAAATCTTGAAAAAACCATGGATCAATATCCTAAGGTTTGACTACTTATGTAAAGACAAGGGAGTGTTTTATATGCCTAAATTAGATAACGTAGATCCCACAAGTACACCTTGGAAAAGAATACACCAAAGGAAATGAGATGATTATTAGTAAAACCAATCAACTAAATTGTATGAAATCTACATTGCCACAAATAGTCTAGCAAGCACATAAGTCATTACTAGCTTACCATAAAAACCATGAGAAAATAGGGAGAAAAACAACAATCTTTATGGAGTTTTTTTATTGTAAAAGATGGTTTTTGGACACAATTTTCCATATTTCCACCATGGTTGGAAAGTATTGATATAAATTTTGAGAACCCTATCAATTGGAATCATCTTCACAATTATATAAAAAGTATCACGATACAGAGTGGAGAGGTGAACTTGTCTTTAATTTCATTCCATAAATTAGAGTCATGAAAGATCTAGAGAACATGTTCTATAAGTTTTGAATATTAACTTCTTGGGAAATCTAAAGCACCTACAAAATGGAACCTTTCAAAAAAGCCATCTCTATCTTACAAAATAAGGAGCCAATCCATATTTTGTTGGCCAATGGAAAGCTTGTCATTGAACATTAAACCATTCTAGAAACCTAGGGTTTTGAAGACTCACATCATAAGAAAAAAACTCCTTTAATATGAAATGTAATCTTCACGGAGAGAATGTTGGTTGAAACCTAATTCCCCTTATAAGAAATTCATCTAGAATGACAATTAGAGATAACATACAATGTCAAATCAAGATAATTAATGCTTCATTTGCACATGTGAAAAATATGAATAATCTAAATGACATTAAGTGTGAAACACTATACATACAAAGCCACAATCCTCTACCATCCTGTAGGAGACAACAAAACTTGTAAGGAATGTAATGAAAAACTTTGTAACTTTCTATTGAAGCCTAAATAAAATTACGATGACTTTTTTTTTTTTTCTAAATTAATATAGGGAATCTTAAATGGAGATCAACAAAAATAACAATCATGAATATAATCTTTAAACACAACTAAAATTTTCTTGGGAAAGATAGGGTTTCGACCAAAAAAAGTTGGAAATAACAACTTGCCAATAGAAAACCTAAGTCTAGAAATAAAATATTATGTCCAAGAATATGAAACTTGGTGAGAGCAACTTGCCAATAAGAAACATACAAGTCTAGAAAGAAAATGGATAGACTAATCTCCATCCAAAATGCACTAAAGACAAAACAAAGTCAAACTTATTTTTTCCTAGATTCACGTAAATGCAGTGATTTTTTCCAAATTTTTTGTTGTTTTTGACTACACACTATGCAGATAATGAAAATCAAATGCTGAAATTTTCAGAAAAATCCATGATGTTTTCAATTTTTTGAAAATTGTCAGCTCTATAGTTTGGATGGAAGATAGCCGCATCCGAAAGAAAATATGATGTCCAAGATTATGAAACTTCTCTTTATGAACAATCCATTTATCAACAAAGGAATTGGTCTAAAAGCAATGATCTTGGAATTCATGAAAATAAAAGTCTCCACATAGCATTGAAACTTATGCCATTGAATGATAGAACCAAAAAGCCTTTAAAATTAATTTGAAAATTGTTTGCATGATTTAGCCCTTCTTAATGAACATGAAGACAAAGTAACTATTTGTAAATTCAGTTGAAAAGTTAGATATGACTATACATTTATGTAAACCTCCAACCCTTCAAACAAAGAGTCAAGCCGTGAATGATCAAACCCTTCAACCATGAATCCAAACAAATAGTTATTATTTTAATTTTAACGTGCAAGAACCTATAATATAGGCATAAGACCATAATTAGTTTGGTCTTCAGAGCCTTTCTTTCCCGTAATTACATATATTTCAAGCGAACAAAAGCAGCCGATGAAGCAAATTATAAATACCACTTCTACAGAAATTGAAGAGTTTTCAGAGTGACAGATTTACATGCGACAGCTAAACAAGGGAACGAACTGTTACAGCTAAAGGAGTTCAGGGCGAAGAGCGCGAGCAGTTCTACCAAGTACGGTTCAGGAACGGTGACGCAGAACGGGAGTTAAGCTCATACGCACTAATGGGGGAGTTGTTATGGCAAACCTCATGTTCAGGAGTCGGCCCACTAGTGTTAGCATCATCATTTGAACGGAGAAATTTCAGAAGACCACAACACATAGCATGCCCAGTGATTAAATCCTGCGCAACATCATCACCCGAACGGAGACACCTGAGAAGCCCACAGCATTCGACTTGAGACCATACCTTTTCAACAATATCATCGAAAAGACGAGATACACCGCAAAGGCGGTGGAATCTACCCCGTTTCACTACCCAATTATGGAAAAATGCGACATGAGCCGAAAAAGTAATGGCAATGATACTTCCGAAAACAACCCAAGAGAAAGTCTTAACCTTACGTTGCAGCATCACGTACAGTGCACACATAAACCCATAAGATGTGAAGCCAAAGCCGAAGCAAACAACCAAACTGTTGATGGTCATGAACAGCATCTTGTCCCCTGTGGTGAGCTCTGAGCTCATCTCCCACATGATACAAACAAAGAGAGATAGAAAGAAGGATACGCAGTCGAAAATGAAGAAGAGCTTAAAAGAATTGAGGGAACTACGATTAGGGCTCCCTCGATCTTTCGCATCCTTGTTCGATTCGAAGCCTCCAGGGACAGTGAAAGCAGCGGCACATGTCATGGCGGCCAATAGTCCCGCCACCACTAATTCTGCATCGCGTCTTGCCTTGTACGCTTCTTTCACCCCTTCCCTCGCTCTCACCCGCTTTTCATTGGTGAAAAGCAGCAATTGGGAGCATATAGAGCGAGAACAGACCTTGCCATTGCATTTGGAACGCTAATTCAATGAAAATCGATTATAAATTTGCCTACCTTAGGATATAGTCAATTGTGAGGCAAATTTTTTTTGCAAAACAGTACTCGGAGGCCCCGATTTGCAAGTTCTAGTATGGTCATTTTTAGATGTGCAATTTAATTTAATTCGGATCTTCTTCTTTTTCTCTTTGCATTTTCAGCTATATTTTTTCAATTTTTTTGGCCCTTCAGGCAGGTAGCAAAGAAAATTTTTTAACAGGTACTGGGTTGTCAGATCCCGACCCTACGTAGAAGAATATTCCTCTGTTATTAATCGTAGGTCTGCATTTAAATTCAACGGGCTTCAACACAAATTTTTGGCCCTAAATCTGGCATAAAAGGGTATATTTTACAAAGTCTCGCCCAATACACAATAGGCTCGGTGGCTTGTATTTTATTTAAGCCCCGACCGCAACACTTTTAAACACTCAAAGGAGTGTTTCCCCATGCAATGTGGGATTAAACACCCACACATCTGGCAATGCCTAATTGAATTTCGACGCCCGTCTATCATCTCGATGGCCATCTGCAAGTCTGACCCGCAAATGAAGTTTTTCGGTGATGATTTTCAAATTTTGATGCTATTTGAAATCCCAGCCATGTGTCAGTACTCGAGCCTAGGCCATGCGGCACCAATCAAATCATGACACGTGGACCTATAAAACTCTGCCATGCAACCCACTTATAATCTGCCACATAGACTATATCTGTAGACACCTCAGCCAAGTCAGTAGGTGTCCACGTAAGCACCTGACACGTTACCTGCCCCATCAATGCTAGTTGTGCTTTGCCATGTCAACCAATATCCATATAATTGGTACCATGTCCGTACAACCGTATAGCTGACTCACCCAAGTTGTACTACTACGTCACCAAGCGAGTTTTTTTTCATTGATGTTAGCATTTCACTAGGTTAAATTTGATGGTCATCTGATGGTCATTCCTAGTCATTTTGCAATAGTAGAGATGACCATTTGACCGTCAATTTTAAGATAGTAGTTTTCCTGCCAGATCCCTCTCTAGATTGCTTTTTGATTTGGTAGCCTAAATTTGCGAGCCCATAACTTGGTCATCCGAACTCCAATTCAGGTGCAATGTTTTTTGAAATTAGGAAGAATTTTCTGAACTTTTCAGTAGTGGTATTCTTTTCTAATTTTGGTGCAAGAATTTTTTAGAAATTATGTTTTTTGGCGACTATATCTACATAATCCTGCATTTTGCAACTTCAAACACTCCATACAGACTCATCTAGACACAAAAATAGGTTCTATTTTTTTGAAAGTGCATTATCTTTTGTCTACTTTCCAGATCTATAGTCAGATTCTAGGGTTGTGTGGACAAAAATCTCACTTTCAGAATTAGGGCTTTTTCAGTATTGTAAAGCTTTGATTATTTTTTAGAATTGTTGTACATCTAAGCTACACTACTTAGTGACATATTTAGGCTTCAAAAGGTAGTTGTAAAAGCAAAATCAAAAGTCCAATTTGTTCATTTTGACAAGTGGCCCATTGTATACGCACTACTTATAAAGTGTCAAAAGTATCTTTTTTTTTGGGGGGGGCGGGGGGGGGGGGTCTTTTGATTGAGTGAAAAGGAGTGTGTACTATGTTTCTTGTATCTATTTTGTGTGCTCTTTACATTTTCTGCATCATGGGTTCACCTAAATGTCCACCTCTAACTTCATGTAATTATTCTACATGGAAAGATATTACTTGGAGTAGGTTAATGGAAAAAGGTTACAGTCTTTATGTTGATGGTACAATTACAAAACCCACTGATGCTAAAGAACTCATTGAATGAAAAAAATAGACAATCAGACTTTAGGAATTATCAAGAATTGTGTACAGAAGTATGCAACTCTAATTTAGCACATGGTGTTTACAACACTAAAGTATTCACTGAGTTGTCATGTAGACAACATAGTTATTCACACTCCCTTTTTAGCACATGTTGTCTACAACATTGGTTTGTGTGTTACACCCTTCTATGTTTATTCTCTCATCATCACACTTACTTGTGTGCTTAATGGAGGATAACCCATATCTGGTGGACATGTGTCTAGTTGTATGACTTATCATGTAGCTAATTCTTAGGCATTCTATATGCATTTCAGAGGTCTTTATATACAAGCACTCATAGTGTACTTGAATGCATATTGAATTGAATATATTTTTATTCTAATCATACTCTTTCTAGTCTACTATTGTGCTTGTGCTTGAGTTCTCTTGATCTTGGGTGAATTTTTCCTAAGACAAATTCTTACAAAAATATATCCCAAATTTGAAGGAAAAAAATGGAAGGACAAGTGAAGAGTCTTGTTGACCAATATTTGCTCCAAAATGCTCCATAGATATTTAAAAATGCAAATTACTATGATAGGGTCAATGCAAGAAGTTGGGTCTCACTTTTGGCCAAAAAGTGAAACTGTTTTTCCTATTTTTGAAATTTCTTGTCAATTGATGTCAAAATTTGATGCATTTAGAGATTGAATATAAAAAAACTTTTGAAATAAAAATTTTAGTGTTTTGAATCTACTTTTTGAATATGTTATTTATTTTTGTACCTATATGATGGATTTTGTTTTTGGTATGGATCTTTAAAAACCACTTTTTCAAAATGCATGTCTCAGGACCATACCACACTCATGTATAAACACCATAATTTGATACAAATAAATGAATTTTCATAAATACTTTTAAAGCGAGTTACCTAATACACCTAAGATTGATGACAATATTTTTTCTTAAATTTTTCTTTAATTTTTCATTTATATTAATTATTAATTGGCTATAAAGGTAAATTTTAAAACCTCTCATGTATGGACACTATAATTTGATCAAAATTTCACTTTTTTCAAAAAAAAAAAAAAAAATTTAACCTTAAAAGAATTGTATGCGATTGATGACATGTAAATTAATTTAATAAAAATTATAAAATAAAAAAGTTATTAAAGTTTTAGTGAACTTCACTATTTTACATTTAGGTACCACCTTTCATTAAAAACAATGCAAAAATAGTAAATAAAATTATAGCACTATAAAATCCATATTTTTGAAATCAAGACAGTGAGAGGTCTAATGGGTTTTTGTTTCATTAAAAAAATTGATTAGGAAGACCCTCTAAAAATTATGGCAAGGCATGAATTTGTCCGTTTAATGCCTTAGCCAAATCTTGAGAGGTCAAGGCATAGGTTTGGTCTCACCAAGCCTATCCCAAACCAAAATCTAAGGTAGGAAGAAAAAATCCTGCCTAATGTTTTAAGAAATGGGCACCTACTATTTAAATTGAAAAAATGGGTACCCGTATTGAAAATGTCAAATCGGCACATAAAATTCCACCCCAATTTTTTTTTTGAAATTTTAGAAATGGATACCCATTTTTTAGAAGTAAAAAATGGGTACCCATTTCTAAAAAATACAAATGTTTTATGTTTTAAAAAACGGGTACCCATTTTTTGAAAATAAAAAATGGGTACCCGATTTTTTAAAAATCGATTGCCTGTTTTTAAAATTTTGGATCAGGCGCGCAAACGGAAAATGATTACCCATTTCTAGAAGAGTACAATCATAATCTACAGATTTCTACAGAATTGCAACCCAACATTGTGCTCTTATCCTATGAGAAAAGGTCAAGATATTTTGTGATAAGGGAAATTTGATTTCAACAAGAATGCAAACAAAAGGTAACTTATTCTATCTTGATCCTATAGTTGAGACATGATTATTTTTAAGAATTGAGGATGTGTTGTTATGGCATAAAAGGTTGTACCATGTAAACTTTGAGAATATGGTAAAACTTGATAGAAATAAAATTGTTAAAGGCTTATCGAATTTGTAAAAGCTAGAGAGTACTATGTGCAAAGAATTTTAGCTCAATAAGTTGAAAAAGTCTACTTTTTCTAGAAAGATACATACTTCGAATAATATTCTAGAATCAATGCATGCAGACTTATGTGGTCCAATTGGTGCTGAAAGTTACGATGGTGATAAATATTTTATATTTTTTATGGATGATTATTAAATGATGGTGACTATAATGTTCATGAAGGTGAAATCACATACTTTTGATATGTTTGAACAGTATGAAGATAGCTTGTTGAAAAGGAAATTGGTAAATCTTTGAAATGTTCAATATTTGATAGAGGTGGTGAGTTTATGTTTTCTAAACTCGCTAACTTTTATACTTAGAATGGTGTCATTAGATCTATCATGTATTGTAGAAGGACTTTGATGATTGAAAAAGTGGTCTCTCAAATTTTTTTTAGAGAAGCTATTTTTATTGTTGTTTATACTCTCAACTAAGTTTAATTAAAGAGAGGAACAAACAAGACTCCCTGTGAACTATGGCATGGTCATACAACAAATGTAAGTTATTTAAAAATATTTAGAAGTAGGTGTAACATTCATAAAGGTACAAAGAATAGTGAACTTGATGTTAAAGAAGACGAAAATATTTTCCTTGGTTATTCATCTAAAAGTAAATATTATTAATATTTGAACAAAGATACCAACAAGATGATTGAAAGTACAAATGTAATATTTGATGAGTTTTTAGAGAGCAATTATGTGAAGAGAAAGAAAGAAATTGGAGACTACAAGAATTTTGTATATATCTATCAAGAGGCACCTAACAATCTAAGTTATAATACAAAGCTATAGAGAACCAGATAAGTTTTGGAAGTCTTAATTTGGAAACTAAGAAACTAAGGTAAGGGGGAGGGGTGGGTGAATTATAATCTATAACACTTTTATCTTTTAACATAGCTTAGTGCATTCACCACATTTAGCATCTCATATCTAATGCATGCATAATATAACTTGTAAAATCAAATGCTCTAACATGTAGATCTAACTATCAATCACATGTATGAAGTGAAAACACATAGCACAAAGATTTGGTTATTCAAAAACCCTCCAAGGTGAAGGTAAAATTGGGGTGGGGATGACACCCACAAAACTTCACTACTATGGTAATAAAGTTAATTTTTTACCTCCAAGGGTAAAAGCACAAACCTGTGTCACCCTTTTGTAAAGGAAAAGACTAACAAGAGTATAACTATTCACCTTCAATGACATAGAATATGTATTATTATATTAAATTTAGAAATGAAGTAAACTAATGAAATTTGTAAAAATGGATGAATTTTAGGATTATAATTTTTAATAATTATTTTGAATAAGAATTGATATATTTTCCTAATTTTTATAGACAATTTTTTAGGTGCTGAAAAATGCTAAAAATTAGGGGTCTAGTTCCCACCACAAAACTGTATGCAAATAAACTTATTTCCCTTTGATCTCAAACTATGTTATAGATAACATATATATCTAGAACTATTAAAAATAAAAATCAGCTTTATAACTATATTTTCTCTTTTATAAGGATTGAAATTTCAACTCACCTGAAATCGATAGTTTTCATCTCCCACCACATTTTTCAAAACAAATATATTCTAACCAGGAGAAAAATTCTACATTCTAGAAGAAGACTTTCTCCTCAAAAATTTCATAAAAATTTTAGATGTTTTGATATGATTTCATATTTTTTTCTTTCTCAAAACTGACATCTTTTCGAGTGTTAAAATACATGGTTGTAGAATTTTTTTAATTTTAATATACTATATCTAATTATAACACTATAAAATCTACATTAGAATATTATAACTTAGCTCTATAAAATGGTGTTTATATGTTATTAAGAAATATATAATAAAAAATAGTAAGAGTTATTGAAATTCCACTATTCTAAAATAATTTTATTTCTTTAGGAATTGGATACAAACTAGTATAAAACATGCATTTAATAGACATTTCCAATTAGATAAGTGTGAGACCATATATAACTTAGCTAGAATGAATTTATCTAGATCATATGTTTTTAAAAAATTGAATTTTAGATAGAAATACTCAAATTCAATCATTCTAATAAGTTAGCCTGAAAGGTGACACAACTTTGTAGTTTTACAAGACCATAACTTGATCACTTCTTATAATCTACCCTGAGAGGGGTCTACCCTGTTAAAGATGTATGAGACAATTAGGTCTCACCCTACGAGAGGATTTACACTAACAATAAAGTAAGGACTTGGTTAAGAGATTTACAAAGGTCAGTTAAAAACACTATGTTAAGACATTATCCCTAACTCAATTTGTTAAAACTAATTTAGTATTTGACCCTCGATTTTATTATGATAAATTGGTTTCAGATCTCCTATTTTCAACATGATCTTATCTCTAATCTGATATAGCTTTACTATCCTTCATTGCTTCAAAAGATTTCTTCCTATGTTCTTCATAGTTGAGCTCTTTTACCTGCTCTACAATATATGCAGTATCACCTTGATCTGTTCTAGGATCGCACGAATAGATTGTTCACTCCTTTTCGCCATATTTCAAATAGGGTTTTGATATTCTCTATATAAAGATGTTTAAAAGAGTTTTGTAGATGCTTCCACTTTGCCTCTAATTGGTTGTTCACTGCCCATAGGGATTCATGATCCACATCATAAAATGCTAAATAATATTTGTAACAACCTTTATAAATATTAAATGTCTTGTCCGTGTCAACCTAAAATGGTTTACCTCAAAGTTTGTATCATTCTTGACTTGAATTTCAATTATATGTACCTCAACATAAACCATTTTTGATAATCAGCCTTAATTATTCTTGTTGTTGTCACTTAGTCTCTACTATACTTAGCATTCATTGTGTAACTTGACATTCATTGTACTCTAATTTCTTGGTAATCATTATGCTCGTTTTCTACTAAAAATACTTGGCAACAAAAGAATTGCTTAGCTCCTATAGAGCTTAGCATATACATGTTTATTTACAAGTCTATCACATGACTCAACCTATATAGAGTAGTTTGGTCACAATGATGACTGACTAACTTTGCCTTTTATATGACTATGTGTTTGACACTAATAGACAACAATAGTTAGAGATATCAACAAGCTCCCCCTTTAATATTAGTGGAAAAGATACTCTATCATGATTTCATCATTACAATGATAATATGAGTACTCCCCCTAAGCCTATGACTTAGTTCTTGTGGAACCTCAAAACATTTATCAGCTAACCAATCAAAGAATAAAATATACAATATGTACAAGACTCTAAATAGTTTATTTGTTCAGTGTCATACCTTGTCTATCTTCTAAACTCCAATTTGCTAAATTCCAAGTCTACCTTTTTTTATCTCACATTGCCCTTGTACCCTTTTGTCCATTCAATATGTAATCATTTCTGAACTCTAATCTACTAATTTATGACTACCTCTTCTGATATCGCACTCCCCTTATAATCTTTTGTCCATTCAATATGTATCATCATTTAATTCCTCCACTTTTTTCAATCGCTCATGGTTGTGGCTAGGGTTGAATGGGTGGAATCAAACCATATTTTTCAATAAAGGGTTTTTGAACCTAGTTAATCATGGAAATGACATGATCCCATGTGGCTCTCATTCATTCCAAAATGAGATTTTGCAACTCTAATCTAGCTACCAAATCAATCAAACTATAAACCAGTAAAAGATTGTGATCTTCTTGAATAAGATCTTGTGTTGATTTTAATTCTCACTACATGACCTCCAAATGAGGTATTAGCATATATTGGTTAGAGATCAACTTCACTCTCATGCTACTATTGAATCTACCTATAGCTCACCCAATTTTCCTTGAGAAAATAATAGCTTATTATAGTATCTAGTATTGATTTTGGCTGTCAGTGATATTGAACTATTGGTCTGCTACATGTTAGCTTGAATTTGTTGGATGTTTTCTTGAAGATCACTAGTGAATCTTGACACATCACACAAAATGTTGTACAAATGTCATGTATTATTTATAAGCTCCTTGGTGTTTTGTATACACTCCTACAACTCAACTTTTTACTCAAAAATGGTTGTTGAGATTTTCTCCATAGCCTTATTCTCAAATTTCTTGGCCGACCATGCCATCAACTTATCATTCACTTCAATGTCTCTAGTATTTATTTGTTCAACTATATGTACAAGATGGGAAATAATTAGGGATTTCCAATCATAATTCTATATATCAAATGTATCTATGAAAATGTCCTTTATATCATGTAAAACTTGCCTTTGTTGATGCTCTCTTCTCATCTCTTCACGTTTCTTCTTTTTTGCCAAAATTTCTTGCAATATAATTGTTTTCTCAAGAGTGAAATTTTCCAAATCTCATTTTGGCATCTAAATAACTTTTTCTAGACTAACCATGATATCTGGAGAGCTATCTCTCATTCGTTTCCCTTTACTTGGTAAGGGAGTGATGTTGCTTGGCACTACTTTTGGATTTAGTGAGGAGGTGTCACCACTCGGTCTAGCTTGAATACTATTTATTGAGACAACAATAGTAGCACTTGGCACTACTCTATTTTCATCCTTCTCTTCCTTAATGTGATGTACTCATAGATTTTTTCATTCTTGAATGGTGGTATAAATTTCTACACTTGTTTCTTTATTTGTTTCCTCGACCTCTTTCTTCTCATTCTTTGTATCTCCAGGCTTTGGTTTCTTGACAATTGGAGTGTCAAGTGTGGCAGCATGAATAAGTGAAATGTTTCCTTGCAAACTCTACACACCTAAACTTTCTCTATCATTTTGATCATCTTGGGTGGTCATGGTCTCTACTTCTTTCTTTGATTCCACTCCTTTAGTGGATAGACCAAAAATGTGTTTCCATAGAAACTCATTTTGCTTAACTACAACTTCAATCTTATTTTGTAAAATCATAAAAAAATATGAATTTAGGAGCAAATTGGTTCCTATACTTTTGCAAAAAAAATCCTCCTTCTCCTTTGACAAATTATGCATAACCTTGGATAATGTCCCTTCTCTAATGTCTCTCTCTACTTGGTGCAGGAGCACCTAGGTAAGGCTATCTAACAACCTAGGGTTCCGAGTTGATTTTTGAATTATAGTCACCTTAGCCAAGCCACTAATGTAATAAAGGGGCTCATGAATCTTGGATTTTGTATTAGCCATTAGGAGGTCAAGTTGTGCACTTAGGATCATGCAAGATTACTTTTCCAAAGTTGCTAGGGGAAATGTAATTGTTGTCATTCTTGCTAAAAGTGACATTTGTGTATCTAGAGGGCTAGATTGGACAAGGAAGAGGTGGAATGGTTTTTTCATGTCCTAGATGACATATTAAAACATTTTTCAAAGTTTCAAAAGGCTTTGACCAACCTTTGTCCATGTAGTAAAAAAGTTGTCAAGTTGCATGATAGCATTGCAAAAATTGTAAAAGTTGTCATGACAACTTTTATTGCAAAAAGTAAAACTTCAAGCAAGAGGTTGTATAACAACCTCAACAAGGTTGGAACATGGGGAATGAGTCCAAAAAAGGCCTCCCTTGACATTGAGCAAGGTTTGGATGGAATTGTGGAAGAATTTTGCGTAATGAGCAACCATATTTTAGTGTTCTTTTGACCACAATATAATATTTTGCTTCTTGAAGCTATTAGATAGATCAATTTCTATATTGTACCTAGTTCATGTGTTGTTAAATTTTATTATTTAGTTATGTGTGTGATTTGGTAGGTTCTTGAGCTTATTTTAGCTCCGTTTTGTAATTTTTTTTTGCTTAGTTGTTGTCCTGAATCAGGTAATTTGGGAAAATGGAGTCTCAACCCACCTTTCCACTGTAGAAATGGTACAGTCTCTTGAAATATATGAGAAGAATCCCAATACCATAGGCATGTGAGTTCTTGGGCCCTACAAAGAATGTTTGGCCAAGTTTTAATGATGTTGTATGCAAGCCAAGAGAGCACGGTTAGGGATCATAGAGTTAGAAACAACATATAAGGGGACTAAATACAACGAATGCTTCAATCCAAGTGGATGGAGAAAAGTACATAATAGTGGAGTAGTCCAGTGCTAAGGTAGACCTTCTAGTAGCATGTTCTTATAAGGATTGGAACAAACCCTTTTGTTTTTTGTTGGCAAATTAGCAAAGCCTTGATTTTAGGCTTTAAATCAGCATCCCAATGTACATACAGATTGGGGAAGTGAGACGAGGTGAATCTCAAAGGTCTTCCAAAAGGGTATCTAGATATGAAGTTAGTTTCCCACCTCATTAAGCCTTTTCGAAAGACTAGAGCTAAAAGGTGAGATTAGAGGCCTGATTCCTTGTAGCCCTTCTAGGCCTAAATTGGAGTAGCTTTTTGAAATTCATATAGGTTTCAATGGATTTTTTGTGGATGAGCATTGTAATGACCTTAAAAACCTAAGGGTAATCCTATCCCTTCGTGTTGAGCAGACTGTAACCATATGTGGTTGTTTGGTGTAGGTGAGCCATTAAAGCATCTAATGAGTATTGCTAGGATAAAGCTAAGTTCTATATTGGTATGGGGAAGTTGAAAGAGGAAAGATTCAAGTTGTGATCCTTCTAAGTTAGGGTTAGTGAAAAAACCCTGTGAGGCCTATGGAAAAGGCCTATAGGAGACACTAGGAGAATTTAGGGTTAAGGAGCGAGACTTGTCCTCTCATCGGAGTGGTATCAAATACCCAAAAGATTTGTGATTGTGGATAGATGTTTCAGACTATAGAAGTGTTGGTAGGTGAAGTAAATATGGTGACTAATATAGAGTTAGCCAAGGAGATGGGTGTGAAAAAGGAGAAAAACAAAATCCTTGAAGAAGCAATGAAGACCAAGCTAGAAGAAGTTGTTGAAGCAACCAAGAATAAAGATGAAGAAGGTGGATGTAGTGAAAAAGGAAACACAAAGGTTGATGAGGAGGAGACCATACCTGAACTAGACCCTCCATTGAATGAAGAGCCATTAGTAAAGGTCATCAGAGCATTAGGAGGAAAATTCCTAGAAGGAATTCCATTGTCTAATGGAAATATGGACAATGATACAATGATGGAATGGATTGAGGGGATGGAGAACCATTTTGAATGTGAAGGTGTCACAAAGGCACATAAGGTGAAGGTTTCCAAATCAAGACTCAGTGGATCAGAATTAACATGGTGAAAATACTTGTAGGATGAAAGGGTTAGTATGGGAAAGAAGCCTATAGCCAATTGGAATGCTACAATGACCAAAATGAAAGAGAACTATCTACTAGAAGATTATGAGGTACAATTGCATAGGAAGGGGTAAGGTATGAAGTAGAAAGACTTGGATGTGGCCTCTTACATAGATGAATTTCAAAAACTATGCCTAAGATCCAAGATTCAAGAAGAGGAACCTATCAAAGTAGTGAGATACTTGGGTGGGCTTAAATGGAGCATCCAAGAAGAGCTAAGCCTATGGACTCCTACTACTATACAAAAGTATCATAAATTGGCTTTGAAGGTTGAAGAGAATAATAGGAAGAAGGGTGGTTAAAACTTAAAAGCTAGAGGTAGAGCAAGAGACCAAAGAGGGCATAGAGGGGGATACCAAGGCAGAGGCAATGATCAGAGAAGGCAGGATGAGTCCAAACTAGCAGAGCTGGATAGTGAAACTACTCTAAGGGGAGGCTACTAAAGAAGAAGAGGAAACCAAGGATGGTCAAATAGAGGAAGAGGTACAGGTAGGAAAAACTCATATTTTGCAAGTATGAAGTGTTATACTAGTGGTCAATTGGGGCACCCTGCCTATAGATGTCTTGATAAAACTACTTCTTCAAGCGATGACAAGAGGGTTCTCTATGCTCATGAGGACACCATGAGTTCTAAGGTATCTAACGTATATCATATTGAGTTAGAGAGAGGAGAAAACTTAATTTTCAAGAGAGTGTTGATTAGAAAACCAACCAAGGATGAACCCAAGCATAGGAGAGCCTTGTTCAAAATCAGGTGCAAGATTTTGGGCAAGGTGTGTAAGGTGATAATGGATTTAGGCTCCACACACAACATCATATTAGATGAAGTAGTGGAGAAGCTCAGGTTAGTAAAGGTACATTATGTTAACCCATACAAGGTTATATGGATGAAAAAAGGGCAGAGTGTGTTGGTGAATGAGAAAACTTGGGTTGAATTCTCAATTGCAGGCTATAAAGAAAAATTACTTTGTGATATATTGCCTATGGATTCATGCCATCTTTTATTGCAAAGACCTTGGCAATATGATAGAGGTGTTCTCTAATGGGAAGGAGAATTCTTTCTCTTTCAAGAAGAATGGAAGGATTTTCAAGAATCAGTCCTTATTAATGGAGGATGAATCACAGTCTAAAAATCCTAGTGTGTTGTTGAGCAGTGGAAAGGAGTTCATAAGGGATCTTAAACATGAATACAATGAAGGGTATTCCATTCTCCTTAAGCATAAGGAGGAAGAGAAAACTAAACAAGAGCCCTTACCCACTAAAATCCAAGAGATGCTTGAGAAATATAAGGACATAGAGAAGGAGAGTGATAAGTCATCAAATTGACTTTGTACCTAGTGCTTCATTTCCTAATAAGGAAACTAATAAGCTTACCCCAAATCAAAATTGAGAAGTACAAAGGAAAGTGTAAGAACTCATAAATTAGGGTTTGATGGAGAAGAACATCAATCCTTGTGGATTGCCAATAGTTTTGGTTTCCAAGAAAGGGCCATGAACATGATCACTATAAGGTATAGATTCCACATACCTAAACTTGAAGACTTGATGGATTGTTTTGGAGGAGCTCAATATTTCACTAAGTTGAACATCAAAAGTGGTTACCATTAGATAAGGATAAAGGAAAGTGATGAGTGGAAGAAAAATATTAAGACTCTAGATGGATTTTATGAGTATCTTGTGATGCCATTTGGGCCTTCAAATGCTCCTAGCACATTCATTAGGCTCATGAATGAAGTGTTTAAGGATTAAATTAGAAGGTTTGTGGTGGTATATCTTGATGATATAATCATATTCAGTAAGACAAGATAAGATTTCCTTGAACATGTAGAGATGGTGCTAAGGAAGTTGCATGAGGAGAAATTGGCAATCAATTTAGAAAAGTGTGAATTTATGAAGCAAGAGCTTGTATACCTAGGGTTTGTAGTATCCAAAGGGTCTTTGAAGATAGACCAAGACAAGGTTAAAACTATCTTAAACTATCCATCACCTACCACAGCAATAGAGGTAAGAGGTTTCCTTGGATTAACTCAATTGCATAGGAAATTTATTAGAAATTTTAGTGGTATTTATGTACCATTTCTAGATAACATTAAGGGAGGAGTAAAAACTAAGTTTTAGTAGAATCCTCTGGTAGGGAATGTATTTGAAGAGTTGAAAGAACATGTATCCACACAACCTATCCTTAAATTGCCTATCTTTAAGAAATTTTTTACCCTATAGTGTGATGCAAGTGGGATGGTAGTAGGGGGTGTGTTGAGTCAAGAAGGTAGGCTTGTAGCCTTCTTAAGTGAGAAGCTAAATGAAGCTAAGAAGTATTCTTCCTATGACTTGGAGTTGTATGCCCTATTCCAATCTCTTACAAAATGTAGGCATTACCTTCTACTCAAGGAGTTTGTGGTATTTAATAACAACCAAGCCATTAGCTACATCAATACCCAAGAAAAGTTAAGCAATAGGCATTTGAAGTGGAAGGAATTTTCAAGCATTCACATTCACCATAAAGAACAAGAAGGGGCAAATGAAGAAGGTTGTAGATGTATGAAGTAGGAGGATGATGACCATTTAAGAATTTTAACTCCATAGCATTGGCACAAAGAGTTTCAAAGACCTCTACAAGGATGATGAAGAATTTGTCGAAGCTTATAGGGTATGCTCTGAGTTTCAAAATCATTTTTAGAGTTCTTTTCCTGATTATACCTTGCAGAGTGGACTATTGTTCAAAGGAAATCAATTGTGTGTTCCTAAGGGTTCTATGAGAGAGAACCTTATCCAACAAAAGCATGATAGAAGCCTAAGTGGATATTTTGGCATCAACAAGACCCTAGAGTTAGTTCAAAGGTTCTACCACTGGCCAAAATTGTAAAGAGACATGACAAGATATGTTTAATAGTGTGTAGTTTGCATGAAGGGAAAGTGAGGAGCTAGTAATGTGGGGGTTTTTACCAACCTTTAATATTCCCTAATAGGCCATGGGAGTGTTTTAGCATAAACTTTGTTGTGGGGTTACCCAAGACAAAACAAGGATGTGATAGTATTTATGTTAAGGTGGATAGATTTAACGAGATGGGCCACTTCATACCTTGGAAGACTACCCATGATGCTTGATGAGTCCTAATAGTTCTTTTTTTTCATTAGCCTATTACCACTTACATCTCTCACTTCTTTTTCATGAAAATCCCTTTTTGCCAAATTATTGATAGGGAAGTAGAATATTTGGTACCTCTTTAAAGATGGAAGAATAACTCCTAAAAGTTGTCAATTATATGAAAATGATATATTTTGATTGATGATCCTATAGGAACTAAGGATGCATGAATGGATATGGAGCTAGCCACCTAGTTGGAGAAGTAGTTCAGAGGCTATAGTTTTGCTATACTATTTTAGGAAATTATTTTTGAGAATGTTTGAATAGATCAATTTTAAGGCCTTATGTTATTTTGGACAAGTTTATTTTGTAATCAAATATTTGTGACCAACGGCCAAAACTATAATCTGGATTCTTCTATGTTTAGGATGAACGCCATCGACCATTATAGCTTAGTTATTAGTTAGTTAGATATTTTGAACCTATATAAGCAAGTGTTAAAATCACAAAGACAATGGATTATGATATATGAAAAGCTTTGTTTAAATTATTCTTCTAAGTTTATCATAATAGTGAAGTGAAATTTCTATAGTAGTGTGTGTTAATTCAGTTTTCACCATGTGAAGTAGAGGAAGGGCCCTCTCTTGGGAAACTTGGTAAGATCGTTTTATTTATATATGTTTTTTTTCTATTTGTTGTACAATCTCTTCCATTGAATTATGAATGTATGATTATTAATTAGTCTAAATATCATTATATGCAAGAAACTAAATAATTAATTTGTCACCAAGATTAAAACATGAGACTTCATTGTTTATCTTTTCCTTACTCTACTCCAAATGTACTACAATCATTCATTCATTTTTACACCAACATTCATTATTACACCATTTTTTATTGCAATAATCTCATAATCTATCATAAATCCATTAGCCATGTTGGAGACCAAACAACTTCCTATCACAAATTCTCGCTCTGCCTCACATAACTCTATTTTACTGAGTTCCTACCGTAAACCATTTCCTATCACTTTTCATTCTTCAAACCATAGTACTAGAGTCTCGATTCCTATTTTAGTATTTGGTTGTATCTCTTGAGGAATTTAAGTGTGGTGATTAATAAAGCAAGTATAGATAGATGTGTAATTTATTTATTAATGATTTAATCATGAATAAGATTGATAATGTTGCATAGAATAAAATCTTCATTACATATAGATTATGCTTTCATGTGATGTGTGGTTTCACTTATAGTATTCATTCATACATATTTGGTTTGTGTAGTTCCAATTCAGATATTTTCTTTGATTTGCATCTCATCCCCACTTAACTCATTTTCTTCATCCCTTTGGTAAATTGCCCCAATATCTCTCAATAGTCTATGATCTTGGATTGGAATTCAATAGGAGTAAACTAAACATCCAAAGAAAGACCAAATATTAAGCTAATTTGAAACATATTTTTACCTAACATTTTTGGCACCATTGCCAAGGAAAGATGTTAAAGGCATGAATTTGTAGCAAGTTAAGATAGGAACACTACGTCTATGGAAGTGATTAGATCTCATTTTATGATGATAATTTGGGAGGAGACTCAAAGGCCAACACATTCAGATGCAAAGGCACACATAAAGGATTTAATAAAACAATAAAAGGTAGATCACAAGCACTGCATGTTGATCATCCCCAACACATGCATTGAATAACCATCGAGCATTCAAGGAATGTTGAGGATTCATCATAAGCATTGGAATAGAATCTAGATTCATAGGGGATATGTGCATTGAATGTTTAACATGTGGAAGCCCAAAATGATGTGGTCTAGTCATAATGCCAACGTGACAAGAAATCTAAAAAGATGCCAAAGTCAAGTGATCTCTCCCTCTCCCGCTCCCTCTTCTACTGCCTACTGTCTCTCTCTCTCACTCTCTCCCTCTCTAGTCTCTCTCCCTTATCCCTTGCTCTCTCTTTCTTCCCTCTCCCATCCCCTACTTTCTCTCTCTGCCACCCCTACTCTCTCTCTCACTCTCACACTCTCTCCCGTGCCCTACTCTCTCTCTCTCTCTCTCTCTCTCTCTCTCTCTCTCTCTCTCTCTCTCTCTCTCTCACACACACACACACACACACACACACAAACACACACACACACCCATCCTCCTCTCCCTCTCTCCCTCTCTCCCTCTCTCGCTCCCTCTCCCACTACCTAATCTCTGTCTACCATCTCGTACTCTCTCTGCCACACCTACTCACTCTCTCACACACTTCCTCTCTCTCCCATCCTCTACTCTCAATCTCTCTCCCCCATCCTATACTCTCTCTTTTCCACCCCTACTCTCTCTCACACTTCCTCTCTCTCCCATCCCATATTCTCTCTGCCACCCCTACTCTCTCTCACTTCCTCTCTCTCTCCCATCCCCTACTCTCTCTCTCTCTCTCTCTCTCTCTCTCTCTCTCTCTCTCTCACACACACACACACACACACACACACACACACACACACACATACACACACACATAGCCATCTCCCCCTTTCTCTTGCTCTTGCTTTGTATCTCTTCTTCCTTCTCTATGCACTAATTAGGTCTCAATAGTGTGTGTGCACTATAGCATGCACGCACTATTGAGATGCAAATTCAAAAGCTTTAAATAGTGTGTGCGCACTATAGTGCACATGCTATAGGGTGTGCATGCTATTCAAAGCTTTGCATTAAAACCAAGCCTAAGGCTTGGTTTTGCCTTGGAGATCCAACCTAGAGGTTTGCAGTTTATAAATAGGTCTAAGATGTGTTTTGCTGCAAGCATACAAAAAATGATTGATTTTTCTTGTGTGCTCTCCTTCAAGATTCCTTGTGGTTGGGCATCAATAAGATCATCTTACATGACATTGTAGGTCTTTGTGTTAGCTATATAACCATACAATTTATTTTTAATTTGAACTATTTCAAGCCTTTCATCTATAAGTTCTTTTGAATGTATGTCCATTTTGTGTCAAAAACCACCATGTACTAATTGGATTGTAGATTTTAGCTAGTTCCTCAAATTTTGCAACAACTTAGTTTTTTAGAAACTAGATTCCATTATACACACTTTGAAAAAAAAAGTTTCGATTTTAGATTAGTTTTCAGTTATTTCTAGGGGGAGCACATAGATATTTCACATTTTTGGGATGTGTCTAGTTAAAAAATTCATTAAAAAAATACACATTATAAAATTACCTGAAAAAACTAGGATAAACTACATAGTGTTAAGTAACTTTTGACTAGAGCGATTAAAGAATTTAAAAAAAAAAGGTTAAAATTTTAGGGGGGCCACACTTTGTACTGTGTTATGTTTTTTTTGAAAAAACAGTACCACTTTTTGTGGCCCCCATTTTTGAGGACCTAAAACTAAACCATTTTGAAAAAAAATTTAGTAGTTTAGAAACTAGATTCAAAGGACTATGACTTTTGTTTTTGTCATATCTTAAAATTTTGAGCGTAACTATCTTCAAATTCTTGTTGAAGTTCATAAATTATTGATTTCAGGAAAAAGGTGTCCACTTAGACTCCCCTTTTGGCACCACAACTTGGTGCACTTACCCATAATAAAGGGATGTGTGAATCTTGGAGTGTTTCTTAGCCATTAGGAGGTCAATTTGGGTCCTGAGGACCATGCATTATTACTTACTTGTCCAAATTTGCTAGGGGAAATACAAATATTATCATTCTTGCTAAAAGTGACCTTTGTGCATCTAGAGAGCTAGATTGGACAAGGAAGAGGTGGAATTTATCGCGGATGACATATTCAAATATTTTTCAAATTTTTAGAAGGCCTTGACCAAGCTTGGTCCATGTAGTGAAAAAGGTGTCAAGTTGTATGACAACTTTGCAAAAGTTGTAAAAGTTGTCATGACAGCTTTTATTACAAAAAGTGCAATTTCAAGAAGGAGGTTGTATAACCACCTCAAAGTGGCTGGAACATGGGAATTTATTCCATATAAGGCATCCCTCAACCTTGATAAATGGTTGGATGACATTGTGGAACAACTTTGTGTAATGAGCGACACTATTTTCATGTTATTTTGATGATAGTATGACATTTAGCTTCTTGAGGGTATTAGATGGATTGATTTCCATATAATTATACCTATTCCATGTGTTGGTAAATGTTATTAGTTGATCTTGTGTGTTATTAGGTAGGTTATTGAATCCATTTCAGTTCCTTTTTGTAAATTATTTTGTTTTTGCTTCGTTGTTGTCGTGAATCAAATAGTTTGGGAAAATGGAGTCTTAACTTAGCTTTCCACCATGTGAATCGTATGGTCTCTTAGAATGTGTGAGAAAAATCCTTGTATTATAGGTAGGCAAGTGCTTGGTCCTTGGATAGGAAGTTTGGCCAAGTTTCAATGATACCCTAGCCAAGCCAAGAGAGCATGGTTAGGGATCACAGAGACTAAAACAACAAATGAGGGTATTGAATGCAATGAATAAGTTAGTCCAAGTGGATAAAGAGAAGGACATAAGAGAGGAGTAGTTTTGTGCCAAGGGCGACCTTCTGGTGACATGTTTTGATGGGGATTGGAACAAACCCTTGTGTTTTCTATCAACAAATTAGCAAACCCTTGATTTTAGACTTAAAATCAACATCCCACTATATGGATAGGTTGGGGAAGTGAGACCACATGAATCTCAAAGGTCTTCCAAAAGGGTATCTAGATATGAAGTTAGTTTCCCACCTCATTAAGCCTTTTCTAGAGTTGAGAGCTAAAAGTTGAGATTAGATGCCTAATTGCTTGTAGCCCTTCTAAGCTTGAATTGGAGCACCTTTTTGAAATAAGTATAGGTTTCAATGGATTTTTGGTGGATGAGAATTTTAATGAACTTAGAACCCTAGGGGAAATCCTCTCCCTTCATGTTGAGCAAATTGTGACCATATGTGGGTGTTTGGTGTAGGTGAGCCATTAATGCATCTAAGGAGTATTGTTCTAGGATGAGTCAAAGTTCTACATTGGCATGGGCAAGCTAAAAGAGGAAAGGATTGGAGTTGTGATCTTTCTAAGTTATGATTAGTAGAATAACCATGTGAAGCTAGGGAAGAGGCCTAGAGGAGATCCTAGGAGAAGTTAGGGTTAAGAAGCAAGACTTGTCCTCACATCAGTACTACAAATGCCTATTGCCATCTCCTATGAAGTCTGATATATAAATCTATTGAAATTTTCTTCTCTAATTCTAAAGAAACCAATTTATGATTTTCCATCATGTTCACCATGGATTCTTCAATATTATATCTATCCTCATCATTTAGTGTATTATATTTTACATAACTAAAACATGATAATCCTACAAAGCTATGTATGTCGGCACATACCTCATCAATTATTTTTTCTCTTCTATGTACTATGGTTGGCTCATCTACTTCTATTCTCTCTGCATCATCATCTTCTTTTTCCTTCTTAAAGAAACTTCTCCTCTTTTGTTGGCTCACAAGGGCTTGAGGTTTTTCCTTTTATGTTCTTGAGTGGCTTAGTTTAGTAATAGTCACTACTCCTTTATTTAGTATTAGCTCAGTGCTCATTGTTGTTGCCTTGGTCCTTGGTTTAGTTAGTGGTGGATGAGATAGGGGTGCCACTACTATCCTCTTTGAAATTTCCTTTTCTTTAGGCTTAACAATTTTAGCTTTTTTGGTCGATGGAGTCACATAAACTATGGCTTTAACCTGATCACTTTCTCCTTCTTCCTCTTTCTCATCACCCATATCATTCTCTTCATCTTATCCAAGGCCTTGTGTGAGCTACAAAGGTTCTTTTCCGTTGCTTGTGTGCCTGGTTTCTCCTCTGGGTATTCAATCATTTTTATTCTTTTCTTCTCTTTGGAAGCTATTTTGATATCAATAGTTATTCTTGCCTTAGCTTCTTCATACTTTCCAAATGGTTTTGTTTCAGTATCAATCTCTTCTTTTAGTAATGCAATAATTTTTGCACTTGTTGTGTCACTATCAACTTCATAATCAAAAGCTTTTAGCCAGGCCTTCCTTAGTTTTACTGCCTATACAAATGTGTTATTTGTATCTAGTAGAATACATAAATCATTACAACATTTCATTACTAACTTCATTGATATCCTCATTCTCTTTCCCATTCTCTACTTAAACTCCTCAAAATATGTATCCATTATATTCTCAAAATTTTCTCCTAACTAAGTAATATACTCACTAATTTATCTTGTTGCTAGTTTATATTTCTCACAAACAATATTTCCTAGGAAAATAATTTTATACATAAAAGAAAATACACATAACAAGTGATCCAAACTTACACATAGAGTTATTTATCTTTCTAACCTATGTCACATTTTCTACTAGTTACAATCTCTGCAACTTAGCAAGATCATACTCATGATCCTTCATGACAATCTTTCACACTTGGTTAAATTCCATACACGGTTCACTTTCTAGTCTAATTGATTGGTAGAATTTGTGAGAAATCCCTCTCACTACAAATTCAATCATTGGATGTGTTATGGTTGAGATGGACATTGCTCGTCCATTTCACTCAGTGTTTGTGTTTTCATTGATTTGTTCTTGGCTTAAACATCGCGTGTTATTTTTCTTATCAAAGGTCAAATACCCTGTGACATTATGAATCATCTTCTTTGAAATCTTTGTAGGTCTATTGTCTATCCATAGTTCCATGTCATGGATCCTTCTTAGCACCACCTTGATCCATTGTATCTTAAAGTTCTTTGGAAAATCTAGGGCCCAAGTTAACCCTTTTCTCTCAAAAATCTTAAATTCATCCTTCAAAACTCCTTCATTACATAATTTGTCAAATACTCCATGGATTTCATAATAAAAAACTTCTCCAATTTTTCATATATAAAAAATTAATACATTGTGAATCAGAATAAATTTTGGTGGTATCAAAGATAACCCACCCATTGAGTCACCCTTCATTGCGATCTCAGGAATAACACAACATTTAGGTGGAGGACATGTGTTACTCTTTACTAGTTGAATGTTTCTTACCTCTATCCCTAGGCTCTTTTCTACTAATGATGAAGCTATCATATTTATTCACTAGGGTTTGAATACTTCTTTCTTTTGAATAACTTGGTACCACTCAAGTCTTTTCCTGATCAAACTTCTATCTCAAATCTACTCTAGATCTCCTTGAAATCTCTTTTTCTAATCATTGAAATCACTTAGTGCTCTTGAATTCTATATGCAAGGTGTGAAAAATGTATTCAATTTTAAATATATAATCTCTTTTTCTCATGTTAGGGTTTCAATTAATTTTGTGTACTTTGGGAGGTGAAAGCCAATTGTCTCAGTTGATATTGTACCTTTTGAACTCAGTTCCCACTATATAGCTTGACCTCTTCCTTCTAACTCAGGTTGCACACTAGTTTTGCATTTGACGTACTCAATCCATATTGCAATGCTCAGTTGATATAAACAATTCTACTAATGTTTGATACTCATCATATAGATCTTCTTCTGTGCCTGTACTCTTCATAGATATGTTCTATTGCATCTATTCTTATGTAGACATAAACTTTATCACATTTTATGTTAGGAACTAATGTAAGATATATTATTGAGTATACAGCTCCTTGCACGCCTTACATGATTAGTTTGAGATGATGTGATCACCTTCTCTATTGGATTGGGTGATCTCAACTCCATTCATTCCATTGTTTCCATCTTCTACCTTTTTCTTCCAGGTTTGATTCATCTCCTTGTTTTTTTAATGTCAATTTTTCCTTTACCCTTGATGTGATCATGATTTGATTATGATACTTGGTTCCCACAATGTTTTCTTATATGTCTAAAATTGTGATATTTGGAACATACATTGTTAGGTGCATAATTTTTCCTTTTATTGGTCTAATAGGGCATTGTTTGTGATCTACATTCATATGCTCTATATCCATACTTTTAACAATTGTAGCAATAACCTTCAAATCTAGGTCTAGTAGGTATGTTTTTCATCCATGATCTACATTCATGTATTTAATGTCTTTTATTCTTGCAGTAAAAAAATAATGACCAGTAAAATTAGGTTTAGGATTTTGCATACCATTTTTCTTCTACAAATGTTTGTAGTATGACCAAGTTTTCCACAGTGATAACATGCAGGCTTGCCTTTTGTCTTGAATTTCTCATATCTCTAGTCTTGGATGATTCTCCTTTCTTGGTGGCTGAATGTTTCTTTGCATGCCCTGATCCAGAAGTGTTTCCCTATGACTTGGGTGATCTTAGAAGTTCTTCAAAGTATTTTATTACTTCATTATGCTTGTTCATTTTTTCCTCACATTCTTTCTCAGTCTTTAGTTCATTTCTTAGTAAGTCATTCTATTATCTTAAATTTTCTATCTCCATATCTTTATGTTTAGCTCCTCATGTGAAAGCATAAGCTGATTCATCATATCTACTTGAGTATTTTGAAGATTTTGCACATTAGATGATCTTTCTTCAAGTCTGATTATCATATGTCTTTTGTCTTTCTCAACTACAACCTTGTATTCTTCATCTTTCTTCTTTTGTTTAGTCACTTCACATATCCTTATTGATTGGATATCATGTTCTCTTTTTAGTCCTATGACTTCTTTATTTAGGATATTGCTCTTCTCTTGTAGATATGTGATGAATGCATCATTTCCACTTGAAGTTATAGTTTCAAATAGTCATGTAGTGTCAACTTCTCCATAGTTATACTCCTTTATTTAAATGGCAAACTCCTTCCTCCTTTTCAAGGATTTCTATAGTTCTTGTCATATTGTTTCAATTTTTTGGAGTATGAGTTGGGTGTGAATCACTTGATTTTCAATAACCTTCCCTAATATATAAGCCTTCATCTCTATGATCTAAAGTCCCAAGTTGTTATACTTCTTCAAGAGAACCGTTGCTCTAATACCAATTTTTGGAAGTCTTAATTGGAAAACTAAGATACTAAGATGGTGGGGTGAATCAGGATCTATCACACTTTTATCTTTTAACACAACTTAGTGCATTCACCACATTTACCATCTCATATCTAATGCATGCATAACATAACTTGTAAAATCAAATCCTGTAACATGTAGATCTAACTATCAACCACATGCATGAAATGGAAACACGTAATGCAAAGATTTGGTTACCCAGAAACCCTCCAAGGTGAAGGTAAAAGTGGGGTGGGGATGACACTGACAAATCTTCACTACTACAATAATAAAGTTAAATAATTAGGGTTACAATTTGATCACTTTTGATGATCTATCTTGTGAGGGGTCTTCCCTATTAAAGGCATTTGATACAATTAGGTCTCACATTGTGAGATGATGTTACACTTACAATAAAGTAAGAACTCAGTTAAGAGATTTACAAAGGTCCGTTAAATCCACTCTGTTAAGAGATTATCTTTGAATCAATCTGTTAAAATTGAATTAGTACCTAACCCTCAATTTTCTTCTAATAGTTGGTTTCAAATCTCCTCTTTTCAATATGATATGATCTCTAATATGATATAGCTTCGTTGTTTCATCATTGCTTCAAAAGGTCGCTTCCTCTAATCTTATAATTGAATTCTTTTGCCTTCTTTACAATGTTTGCACTATCACCTTGATCTATGATTGCACAAATAGCTTGCTCACTACTTTTCACCATATTTCAAATAGAATTTTGATCTAATCTATTTTAGAAATCTCTAAAAAACATTTCTAGATGCTTCCACTTTGCCTCAAATTGACTACTCACCACCCATAGGGATTCATGATCTACATCATAAAACATGTAATAATCTCTCTAACAACCTCTACAAATATTAAATGTCTTGTCCATGTTGGCTTGAAATGGTTTACCTCAAAGTTTTCATCATTCCTGACTTGAATGTCAATCGTGTGTAGCTTGGCACAAACTATTTCTAATACTCAGTGTTCACTATTCTTAATGTTGTCACTCAGTCTCTACTATACTCAACATTCACTTTGGTTTGACTACTTGGTGATCATTATGCTTGGTTGTTACACTAAAAATACTCAGCAACCAAAGACTTTCTCGGCTCCTATAGAGCTCCGCATGTACATGTTTATTTACAAGTCTATCACATGACTCAGCCTATATAGAGTAAATCAATCACAGTGATGATTGACTAAATCTACCTTATATATGACAAAGTGTTTGATAGTAATAGACAATAATATTTAGAGATACCAACAATAAGGACACTCAAGTTATAGATAGCTACACCCAAGCATCAGATAGTACAACCTAAGCAAGAAGATGAACCTCTACCAAGTGAAGAAAATATTGAAAATCAAAGACCTGAACATGTATTAGCCAAATATGTGAGGAAGAACCATTCACCAAAATTAATTATTGGAGATATAAGTGTAGGAGTACAAACAAGAAGCAAGATAAGAGAAGGTACATGTTTAATAGCTTATTTTGAATCAAAAATAATAAAGTATGCATTAGATTATGAATGTTGGTTTAATGCTATGAATGAGCAGATTGATCAGATTGAGAAGAATAACACTTGGACACTAGGACTGAAACCTACTAATAAAAATGTGATTGGAACCAAGTGGATTTTAAGAAATAAGCTGAATGAAAATGGAGAAGTAGTAAGGAACAAGGCAAGATTGGTTTACAAAGGCTATGTGCAAGAAGGAGAAAGAGATTATGGTGAAAATTTTGCACCTTTGGCAAGTTGGAAGGAGTAAGAACACTACTAGCCTATGTTACATACAAGAAGTTCAAAGTATATCAAATGGATGTTAAAACTACATTTCTAAATCAAATACATAAAAAGCAAGTATATATTGAGCCACTTGAAGGATATATTGAACCTGAAGAGAAGAACATGGTCTGCAAGTTGAAAAAAATATTGTATGGATTGGAACAAGCCCCTAGAGCATGGTATGAAATATTAAACTCTTATCTGATAAAAAGATTGGATTTTCTACAACAAGTAAAAACAATACTCTATATTTGAAAAATGATACTGAGGATATGGTGTTGATTTTTGAGATATTTGTTGATAACATAATATTTGGAGGAAATGACATGTTGAGTAAGACATTTTTTGAATAAATGAGTATTCAATTTGAGATGTCTATATTTAGTGAGATTAAAAAAATTTATTGGATTACAAGTTCATCAAATAATGAAAGTTGTATATGTTACCTAGTCTAAGTATGTGAAGAAAATCTTGAAGATATTTGGGATGGATGAGTCAAGACCAGTTGTTACACCTATGATGGCTGGAGTAAAACTATCAAAAGAAGACACTTTCGATGAGGTTGATTAAACACTATAAAGATTTATTATTGGAAGGCTACAATATGGTGTGCATAGCAAACCAAAAATTGTAGTAGCAGTTAGAATTGTTGCAAGATTTTCATCTAATCCAAAGGAGACAAATATAACTGTTGTGAATTTGGATATTTAGATATCTTAAAGAAACAAAAGATTATGGCCTATGATATAAACAAGAGGATGACTTTAGTCTTAAAGTCTACAGGGATGTTGATTAGGCTAGAAATGTTAATGACAAAAAAAGTACAAGTGGTGGAGGTTTTTTTAAAGAGAATGGTCAATTACATGGATACAAAAGAAACATAGTTGTATTTCATAATGTACTGCTAAAGTTGAATATGTTTCTTTTGTAATCAATTGTTCAAATATTGTATGGATTAATAAATTATTGGAAGGGATACAAGAAGAAGTAACTAAGCTTGTTACTATTTAATGTGATAATACAGGTGTCATAAACATTTTAAAATTTTGATGATGCATGCAAAGAAAAAAATGCATATCAATCGAATATCATTATTGAGAGAGAAACTATAAGAGAAGTAAGTGAGCCTTGAATATGTGAAGTCTAAGGAATAAATTTCTAACATCTTTACCAAGCCACTACCTAAGGATTTTTTTAAGTATCTAAGAGATAAACTAGGGCTGTTGTCCCTATCAAAAATTCATTAGGTGAAGAGGCATGTTGCATCAATTCATGGATGAATTATAATATCTTTATGGATTTGATACACAAGTGTTTACACTTTAGGAATATTTATGAAGTAGTGAAAATGAATGTGGTGAAATTGATGCAATCAGTATATGCAAGGTACAAGGATAACTACAAGGTTTTATAAGTTTCATGATGAAATTTATAATGACCTTTGGCATTGTTGTCAAAGGGAGGAGAGTAGTCAAAAATGAGAGAGAAACAAGAGATGGTTGAAGGAAAAGATTACAGTAGAGTACCATATCTTTAGATTGATGAAGAGGATTTGAAGAAAGTATGATGATAATATAAGTGATATATAGGGTATTCAATGAGTACTTGAATGAATTGGACAATGATAATGTAATATTGGTTTTGATTATTTTATAATCATGTACTATTGCAAGGTATTGAAGAACACAAGCTTAATTGAGTGACAAGGTTAATGAAGGGAGACTGTATTCACCATGAACATAGTGCTTCCTAAGTGATTGGAAAAGAAAAAGAGAAACATAGTGTCACCCAAGAAAGTTAGTATTAACTGAGTGTTATATTACTCGAGTAAATTTTATGTTTTCCAAGTGACACTTGGATGAACAAGTTTTAAAATTGGAATCAAAGGCCGACTTGTCATGAAAGTTTACAGAGTTTGAGATTGTCCAAGGCATGAGTCAAAGTTTGTTACAAGATCAATGATTGAAAAAATTCAAGAAGGATCTAATGATGGAGATTGAAGAAGGATAAGGATGTGCACAACGGTTTATGCAAGTTATATTTTATAGAGCATCTAGATTCATTGTATGAAGTTTTTGAATCTGGAAATTTTGCATGAACCTAAGATCAACAATGATTGCAATTTTAAGACAATTTTAAGACAAGGAGGAGAAGAAGACAATTTTAAGCTATTGGTTGATGTTGTTGGTTGCTAATTTAGAAGCTGGTGATATTGTTGAAAAATTTGTTGTGAGTGTAAAGTTGAAGAAAAAAGAGTAAAGAGTTGAGCCAGCTAAATAAAGAAGTGAAATGAGAAAGAGAAGGTATTAATCAACCAAGTCAAAGTACAAAGTGTAAGGAGATCCAAGAGAGAGGTAAGATAGAGAAAGAGCAAGAATAGAGGTCTGAACAAACAAAGGTGGTTGCTAGTCTTAACATGTCATTTTTATTACTACTATTTAACCATTGTAGAAGAAAATATCAAAATTATCGAGTGGATCTAACAAGTTTGTGAAGTCTTATATGGTAGCATCGATTAGTGGTGTTTGTAAGTCCTTTAAATTAGGCCACTCCTTTTAGTCAGGCACAAAGAGTGATAAGGTATAGATGATCTTTTGGTGAAATCTTCTAATAAGGTCCCACTAACAATGTGTATATAATCTTTAACAAGTTTGGCTCCTAGAAGACATCACTTCAAAAGAGTAAAAATTTTGGTTTGCCGATCTCGGGTGGTTTTTTCCTTCATAAGGTTTCTACATTAAAATTATGGTATCAATTATGTGAATTTTGTTTGTATTGCAAGTTTTTAAAAAATATGTTTTATAGTTTACAACAACTCAGTAGTGAATAAGTTTAAGATTGGTAACAACTAAGTAATTTTATTAATACTTGATAATGCAAGGAAAAATGAGTTAATAGTTTGAATGAAAGAAATTGACCTAGTCGATTAATGTTTACATCGAGTGATTTCTGATAAAGTTTATGACATTTTATCGGCATTGAAATGTTTGAAAGAATTGTATGCTAACTGAACATAAATGATTCACCCCCTTCTCAATTATCTAATACACACACAAAAAAATATAAAATAAAAGTATAACAATACTAATGTAGAGGAAATACATTACCTTATATACTCCATGGGACACATGGTCATAGCTCAAAGCATCCCTTTGATCATGTTCCCGTCCTTTATTAGAGTGTGGGTTAGTCCTACCGAGAGTAACGGATGCTTGCCATTGTCCTCGTTCATACATCTTTATGTTTGTTCCTTTGTGTGACGAGTGTATCATGTGATCGCTCCCATTGTCCATTGATAGTAATGAAAGAGTTACAATGCATGAATGGGTATAGACACCATCTGTTCGAACATAGGCTTTTCAAAGTACAATTTCAACTTCGCTAAATTTTCCTCGCATTTGTTACAAAATCTTCAGCCTTAATTAAGTACACATTCCTCCGGCTATAGTGATTTTTCCTCAGTCATCAAACATAATTCTTCTTCTCTACCACGCAAACGTCTTCATCACTAATTATTGTGTACCTCCAATGTGGAGGCAATCGAGTAATTTGTACCCTATGCAATTGATGGTTGTCCTTTGTAGACTCCCTTGGTTGGCAGGCAACGGCTACCCAGCCAGTTATTTCGACTGGCTGGGTATGATGCCATTTCTCCTCCGTCTTCTTTCTTCTGCCCCTCTCCAAGCCGGGACCCCGTGGCAGACTGTTCCGTACCGTCAGTCATGCACGGACCCCGCAGCAGTACATTGCATTTTGTGATTTGATTGAATTTTTTAATGATAAATTTAACAAGTTAGAAATATAAATTGATTTGTGTTTTTTTAATATGTTTTTTTATTAGTTGTGATTAAATTTGTATTATAATATCTTATATATAAATAAATTTAAAGATTGTTTATGATCAACCAATAAGATATTTAGTTTAAATATTTATGTATGTACGTTAATGTTTTGAGTAATAAATTTTTAAAAATATTAAATTGTATGTTAAATAAACATCATATATTAATTTTTAATAACTTGTTGAAATTTTTTTATTTTAAGACTTTATTTCATTTATTTTAATTATTTGTATTTAAAATGAAAAGATAATTATATATTGCTGATACTTTTGTAAAAAATAGTTTGCCTCTATTTATTTTATTTTTAAAATTATTTGATTTAGAAATTAATATAAAGATATAAGCAAAGTTATCATATTTATAATCTATTATCAAATTTAAACTTATAAGTTATTAAAACATTAAATGAAATATAATGATAAATTTCATAAAATAATATAATTACTATGTAAAATGAAATGAGAAAGTTTTGACTACCATGTAAAAAGGAAATAAGTTTTGACTACCATGTAGAATAATATTTCTTACTTGTACCACGTTCAAACTCATTATATTAAAACTCATGTCTCACTAATAAAGGGAATACTTTGATTTTTCTTTTTTAATCAAACATTTTATATATATTTTAAGGTTTAGCTCAATGGCATAATATATTCTTATTTGAATATTTAGATTGATGTAAAGAAAGTATTTTGTTTAATTATAGATAATCTTAAAATGAAAAAGATAAAAAAATAATTTAAATATATTTATTATCTGTTTAAAAATAATATATTTTTACTTAAAATTTATTTATAACTAAATATTTATATTTTTGTTATTGTTTAGTTAATTGAAATAGATAATTCATAATTAATATATAAATGATGCATTATAATATTTTTATAATTGTTTAGTAAATTGAAATAGATATTTAATATTAAAATGATGTATTAAAATGTTATTAATTAAATCATTCTTAATAAAAATTAAATATTTTAATTACAAAATATTGAAAACATTCATTAATTTAGAAAAAATAAAATTTAATTTTATGGTTATATCTATATTGATTATAATTTAGTTATATTTATAATTATTAATATTTGGTCAAAATTTTCTATGTTGATATTTCCATTTTTAATGATTTGAGTTTCTATTATTGAAATTACAATGTATTACATATTTTATTTATAGTGAAAATGAAAATTTTAAACAATAATATATGAGAAAAAGAAAAAATTAGAATATTTTTAAGTAAAAGTCAAAAGTAACATGATATGCAGAATTATATTTAAAATTTTACTTAATTAATATGTAAACTTAAATTATTTTTATAAAATGTGTTTATAAAATAAATAAAAAATAAAAAAGATAGTTATTTTAATATAACCACGTTATGAAAAGTGTTTAGATAACATAACAAAAAACTCCTAAATCTAGGTGAAAAAATTGAATATGGAAAACTTAACACTAAAATAATTTAGCCAATAATGTATAAGAGTATAAAATTTATCAAGAAATAATTTTTTTAAGGAAATATTTGAATTATTAAAAAAAATTGTTTGTGATTGGTGAGAATTAATTAGTTTTACAATAGTATATTGGTAATATTAGAATTTCAACTAAATATTTTGTCATTTTTATTAAAAGATTATATCAATCAAACATTTTTAATCCATTAAATTTTAGAAAAATAATTGAAAAAACTATTTTGTTAAAAATTTTACAATTTCATTATATAAATTATTAATTTTGTTTTTATAAAAGTTGATTGAAACTATAAAAATTATTAAGAATATTTATAATTGTCAAAGTATATTATAAAGTTAAATAGACAAAAAAAATTATTATTATTGTTAAATTTTGTATATTATATACAATCTAAGTTAAAATTGTTCTTACTTAATCATATATTTAATTATATAATTCAAATTAAATATTAAATTATTTAATCATTAAATGAAAACAATATTAACATAAGATTGTATCTTATAAATGAATTTAACATTAACTTTTTTACATCAGAATAAATTTTGACAATTATAAGTATTCATATTTACAATTCATAATACAATCTTTAAATTTATTTATATATAAAATATTATAATACAAATTTAATCACAACTAATAAAAAAACATATTTAAAAAACATAAATCACTTTGATATTTTTAACTTGTTAAATTTATCATATAAAAATTCAATCAAATCATAAAATGCAATGTACTGCCGCGGGCTCCGTGCATGACTGACGGTATGGAACAGTCTGCTGCAGGGTCCATCCATGGGGAGGGGCGGAAGGAAGAAGACGGAGGAGAAACGGCGTCATACCCAGCCAGTCGAAATAACTGGCTAGGTAGCCGTTGCCTGGTTGGCATATGGGGTATGTGATTAGAATTCCTAAAGTCAAATATAATTATTACTCCTCCACCTCAAGTTTATTAAATCGTACCTCCTCCTCCTTGGTATTAGCATTGAATATGATCTCTTTCTTTTGTATTGCATGTAGTGTATTCAACATATTCTCTATTGTAGTACTTAGGAAATCTGTTTTCTATTATCCACTATCATAGTGTAGAGTGGGTTCTCTCCTCTCTTATAACATTATGTCGTCCTTATAATGTTCCAGGCAGGTTAATTTCTTAAAAAAAATGTATATGAGACAAAATAAAGTCAAACTATTTTTTTTCAAATTTACAAAAAATGTGATTTTTTTCCAATATTGTTGTTATTTTCAACTACAAACTATGCAAATCATGAAAATCAAATGTTGAAATTGTTTTTTATTTTTTGAAAATTGATCAACTATTCAACTTGTAAGGAAGATAGCCTTGTGCATAATGTTCTAGGTATTATAGAATTTTATGTTGTCTTTTATTTTTCTATTTTCTACTTCCAGCTAAATTTTCTTATGTTTAAAATAATTCAGACTTTCAATACCATTGCTTCCTTTCCTCATATTTGATGACCATCGTCCAAGTCCCATTATAGGTGACAATTGACAAAAATAACTTGTGAAAAATTATGAATTAGATGTATCATTCCCAAATATGTTAGACATTGATTATATGGTACGTATGATATCGAAGTTGCCACCAATATTACACATCGATTATCAACTTGTTTTCTCCTTCCATTGATATGATTTCAGTGACTCAACAATCTACTCGAGTTGGCCTACAAACCATCCATTATCATTTATCAACATTTTTAAGGTATCTCTTTTGCTATTATTGATTCTACTAGCTCTATGGTGGTTCGTTCTCCCAAATAGATCGATGTGTTTCTTAACTTTTCTGATCACCTTCAAATATATACAAACACATGTAAAGTTGTTCAAGTTGGTCTGTGGCCTTGTCAGGTTTCTATGTGTTCGAATGGAAGTTATTTATTTAAACATGTAACGCATTGTCCTCTGGAGCCTGGATAATACGTAGGAAGGGAAACAGGGCATGGGGCGTCACAGCCTCCAACTCGGTCTTGGCATTGCCAAACAAAAGGTTTCAAATTCTATTAGATATGTAGACAATTCTGGTTTATTAGAAATTTAGAAATATATGGCACCATTCCTTCCAAAATCTGGTCTCGCAATTTGGTTCCATTGAAATAATTTCAAAGTTGGGATTTATTATCATATTCCCTTCCTCCCAATTGATCAAATATAAGGTCCGTTTCGAATATAATAACCGTATTTTATATCTAATTTCTATTATTCATTCTTACATTTGCAACCTGTTCTGATATCATGTTGTTTTTATGAGGACCATTGAGAATGTAATAATACTATAATTTAATTTTGGTATGTGTGTTCTAAAAGAAGAAAAATCTTGACTTACAATGAGTACAAGCCATCAAGCGATACGTCCCTTCATGGGACATATTTGTTTGTTTAATTGTTAATTAATATAATAGAAAATCATAGTTATATTAGTTTCTCTCATATATAATGAATATGCATATATAAAATATATCTTAGACATAATAAAATATATAGATTTATTCGACTGAAGCTACCAAACATTAACAAAATAATATACCAATTTAATAGAATAGGGAACATTTCAACAAACATATTTGATTAGAAAATAAATGTTGATTGAGACATTACAAATTTGAATGAAGAAGTAATAAGGCATGACATGAATCAAGAAAGTTAACACAAACAAAAGAAATCACTGGCTAAAAATGAAAATCTCTTAGAAAAAGAGGAAACCTTTTAGGAAAATATGAATCCTTGAGGAAGAGAAAAAAATATAATTCTTTCACAATATTACTAAATATTAAGGAACACTTAATATGACAATTAAGATAAAAATCCATTAGGAAATATTGTAGAAGATCAAAAAGAACTAGAAAAAAGAATTTGTGACTATTTACTATAATATCGTAAATGAATTTGATGCCTCTAATCTAAAAGGTAAAATAAACATTACTGTCCTAAATTGCTAAACTAGCAACTCATCAAGACAACCAATGATAAAATAGGGGAAAAAATCACTAATAAAAGTTAAGGAGGTTGTATTTCAACTACACTTGGATAAATCCCTTGGGCCTAATAACTTTAATAAAAGAAAAAGTTAACATCATTCAAGAATAGAACCATGGGAGGAAATAAAAGGTAATCATAGTTCTATACTATTCTATCTGAGATTAACACTTTCTTGACATTGACTCTGATAAAAAATAATTATGAGGAGATACATGATTTAAGACTAATTGCTTTATGTAACTCCATTTATAAAATCCTCTTTAAGGCCCTTAGAAAATAGACTAAAAAATCTTTTTCGAGCATCTTTTTATGAGAACATATAAAATTTTTCCTAAATAGATAATTTGTAAAATACTTACTATTACTAAAGAAATCACTTACACAAGCCAAAGCAACATAGAATCATGTATCAAGCTCCTAAAAGACTATAGTGGGATTTGGCGTTGGACACCCCCTCCCTCCAAACCCCCTGGGTGGACCAAATATGAAATAGGCATCATCTTGGAATGTTGGTTCAGTTGTGACACAATTTGACAATTCCAAAGTCTTGGCTAGAAAGAAGACAGTGTGGCACCTTGTCACCCCCCCAGAGTCTTGGATCAAGCTAAATTTTGATAGTTTGGCCATGATGGGCACCATTGCAGTAGGAGGTGTCCTTTGTAATAGTATTGGAGAAATGGTGGTTGCCTATACTGGAAACTGCAGAGGAGGCTCTAACAACAAAGTGAAAGCACTGACACTCATGTGGGGGTTGACAATTGCAAAAGCTTGGGGAGTTAATAAGCTTTTCATTGAGGGGAACTCTATGTTAATCATTAGGGCTGCTAACACTAAGGGTTAGAGAAACTGGTTGATTAAAGTTATAATCGATAAAATCCAAAGGTTGATGAAAGATTACCATGAGATCCATGTGGCTCACATATATCAGGAAGGGAATGGCGTGGTGGATGAGCTGGCCAAATTTGGCCATGGTGTCATGCGATTAGTAGAATGGGAGGACATCATATTGTTGTTGTCATCAATGCAAGTTGTGATGGAAAGGGAGTGCAGCCTTAATAATAACATGTGAATAATCAAAATAGGTGGGAGGCCTTCAATGTTTTGCAATGTCGTGAGGACAAGGTGCTCCATAAAGGGATTGTTTGGAAAGATTGTATGATGATCTGTAGTAATGTTTTGATTTCCATGAATATTGATTACTGCCAAAAAAGGACACAGAGGGAAGATTTAGCAAGATGTAGAGAATGATCTATTAATGATTAAAAACACAAGTTGTTGAATTCCTGCACAAACTATAGCTAGTGATGGTCATTTTCGGATGGAAAGAGATCACTCACACATGGTGTGAAGGGTGGTTTTTCATTTTTCAGGAAACCTTGTGGAATAATAATGGTTATGCATTGCCTTTTTCATTTTAATAATTGAGGCTTTTAATTTTATATTCGAAAACTACCAAACTTGCAACAAGGCTATGTCATCTAGAGAATCGATGGTTGGTTTGGGTGATGGCACGGGCACTACTAATCGCATTGAGCTAGTGGCTATGGAGGAATGTATCCATAGCAGCGAGGTGGCAATGGTTTACTTGCAGAAGGACAACCTCTTACCTTATATGGAGGGTATGGTGAAACATGGTGAAAATGTCTCAATGAAGTTCTTCTAGACTTGGAAGAGCAAAAAGGTGATTGTCAATGGAATGTGATTTGAAATCTTAGAGGAAACCATTACAAGGGTTGGAGAATTTTCTATGGAAGGAAAGAACTGGCAGAGGCTTTTCATTTTGTATTCAGTAACTGCCAAACTTGCGACAAGGCTATGCCATTTGAAGAATTGATGGTTGGTCTAGGTGACGACATGAGCACTAGTGATCACATTGAACTAGGGGGTGTGGAGGAATGTATCCATAACAGTGAGGTGGAAATGGTTTACTTGTAGGAGGGTGGCCTCTTACTGTATATAGAGAGTATGGTGAAGAACAATGAGAATGTCTTGATGCAGTTCTTCTAGACTTGGAAGGATAGAAAGGTGACTATCAATGAAATGGGATTTCAAATCTAAGAGGAAACCATTAGAAGGGTTAGAGAATTTATTACGGAAGGAAAGAATTGGTAGAGTCGGGCCAAGGTTAATGAGGAAGCTAGTTTGTAGAAATTTTTTAGTTTCAAAGAGGAACCAATGCAAATGCATGGTGGATTTTCATGGGAAACCCTTCCTAAGCCTTGGGATGTCATCTTCTATGTGATTATGCAGTATATCGCCTTGGAGGACTACTTCCAGGTACTCTATTGTTACCATTTCCCTATTTTGAATCACTTTAGGAATCTGGATCACATTTCCTTCCCATTTCTATTGTTGCATTCATGAGAAGATTGTATTTATGAGGTTAGGATGAAACATGAGGAGGGTAAAAATTTATGCCTTATCCATCAGGGGCTCATGAACAAAATGTATATCTAGCATCTAGCCCAAAATCCACCGCTCTTAGTTAACTCTTTGGCTTCTATCACCCCAAGTCTCCTTGGACCCTAGCCTTGGCCCTACCCATAAGAAATTCAAAAAAACCCTTAGCCCTGAGGTCAAAATTGACCCTAACATTAAAATTAGCCTCATAGATTTAGATTCATACACTTGAAAGGGTATTCAAAGTACCAGGAAAACCAATAAGCATCTCTAGTTAGAAAATCTTTGATTCTTCCAAAAGTGATGTCAAACTTACAAGAAAGAAGAGACTGCCTCAGGTTACCAAGCCTTCCCCCACCTCTCTTAGCCCTTCCCATATCTCTGACACTCTTAAGGCTACCCAAGTTAGAAGCTAGGGGAATGATCTATCACATCCCCAAGGAAGATATCCCAAAAGGTGTTGGGAAGAAAGTCAAGCATAGCCATAGTAAGGTGGGGCTACAAAGGCTTGGGCAATCTATGAGGGACCTTGCAAATTATTAAACTAGTATCTGCCAAAAATTTGACACTTTGATTGAGTTTTCTACCAAGGTCATGCACTCCACAACTACAACCATTTACTTTTACCAGGTGAATAAAGAGGAGAAGGACCTAGGCAAGGTTAATGAGACAATCTAATCCATCTATGGGTTTTTGGTGGAGGACTGGCTAAAGACCATCTTGGAAAAACTGGTTAAGGTGATAGTGGAGCATGTGGAGAAGGACATGCATGAGGAAAAGGAGGACAACCATCAGTAGGAAGAGGGTAACTAGCCCTAGTTCTAGTGTTTATTTTTATTGTTTTTATGTTCATGCCTATGAACTTGCTACCCCATGGGGTTTTACTTTTTGTGCTTAGGTCAATTAATGGGACTAATAGTAGCGATTTGTTTAGGTTTTTTTGGTTTATTTTATAGTCTTTTCTGCATATTATTTTTAGGTCTAATAGTATTATTAACTTGGCTCTAGAAATGGAGTATTAGATCAGGGGCATACCATGCCAAGGTAAGATGGATACATACCAAACTAGGCCAAGCATTCTACTAGATTACCTAAGGATCACATGACTAAGAATTCTGGCCCAATGACTTTGCATGTAGGCCCATGATTCCATACGACTCCCTTTTCAAACTTCCAACAATCTACTCCTTTTATCTAAAGCAAGACTACATACATGCAGGGGGGGCCATGGTGGCCAGCTGAGTAGTGGACATTGGGGTAGTTATTTGCATTCTTTCTCCTCATAGAGCAAGGTTCCTCGGTCGAGCACAAGGATCAAGCTTCCCAAGTCCTCCCTAGTTAGATTAGATTGATTGGCCCATCTCCCTATCTTTGGCCAGAAAAAAAAGCCATATTCCATTATGCAAGCAAAATTCACCCTTATTTTATGAAGTTTAAAGTTGGTATTGGTTATATGACTGGGAGGTAACCTCTAGTTGATTCTTCATCCTTTTTGTACTTTAAGGCTACCCCCCTATCTTTTTGGCTAGTATATAATACTTCAAAAACATAGAATCATGTATAATAATTAATTTGATTTTCAAAAAAGTACACATGGTCTCATTTGAAAATTAATTTTCAACTAGAGAGTACTATTTTATATATTATAATATCTATTATTTATCCTAATAATGTGGATTCCCCAAAAATAATAGAAAATAACGTGACAAGTCTTTGAACTTAGTGTTGATTTATAAAATACCATGACCTATTGTTTAAGAGCAATTAGAAAGATAAAGTGATAGTTGTTCAATTTGCAAGTCTTCTGATTTGATTGATGGTTGATAGTTATGTACTTTGTAATGCCCCACCAAGGGATCCAAGAATTAACCTAGAATTTCACTAAGTTTTCCAAACAATTTTTTTTTTCTTTAAACATGAAAGATAAACCATTCACAACTTATACATAGTAACGGAAGCAATAGAAAAAAATAAAATGAGAGTAAACATAACATAACATAACATAACATATTACATTCTTTAAGGATCCCTTAATGTTGAATCACATCTAAATTGACCATTCATCTAACATCACATCCTTTTGAAATAACAATGATACATCCAACATTCTTAAACCATATACAAGTGTCCTTTTTAGTAGTTACATTATAGTTTAGCTCATCAACCACTGTACATGTCAAAGAGTATGAAAGGCTTAAAAGAATAAACATTTGTGTAAATAAAGTACATCATCATCCAATATTAATCCATGATGCAATTAAAGTAAATGAAACCACATATCATACATGATACATCATCATAGGGGATAACCATAAATTACAAACATAACTAACTAAGTTCACGGTTCCTCCCAACCGTAAATAGCATCATTAGACCATCGCGGATCCTAGCCATCCCTCCGTGCATAACATTCCAAAGCACTGAAGAGATCATTAGTATTATCATAGTAGGAATGTCACTCCTAAATCATACTACATCATATACAAAAAGTAATCTAACATGCAAAGTAAAACATAAGATAACATCATCTATCATATGCAAATCATCAATATAAGAAACATACCAGTAAATACATCCATCATAAGGTATATCATCTATCATAATGATCCAAGAATAGAATGAAGATAAATACCGACTAAGAATACTCCAGCCACGGTGTCTCAAATGGATCTCAAATGATAAGAGTGAAAAAACACTACCACCCGACCACGTGGAACCTAAGTGGTCCACTCCCACCATGCTGAGGAGATAATCCCAAGTCCCAAATAGGCTATCAAAATCACATAGCATAAAAATACTCTCTAAGTCTTGGAATCCTAAAAGTATACTAACTCAAAGGTTCCAATCACAAAAACTGACATCTACTTCCCAGAGGCACAACAATGACATGTAGGAAACCTACTATGCAAGCGGGAAAGTGTCATCGCATATATCATGTACAAGTTACCCTGGCAGTTAGCTAAACTCCACGGGTCCATACTGATCCTCATGCGGCCACTAGTATCCTCTCATACTGACGAGGCATACCATGGAATGCAAGGTCGCAACCATGCGTTCTCTCTACTCCTATCCTAGTCTGTACAAGCACTCGAGGCATGGGCGAGAACAAAAAACAATTATCTTTTTAGGTTCATTTAATCCCCATTTAGTGTGTAAATGTTATCACTTATTAACCAAACTTACAATGAGTTACCCTGGCAGCCACTTAGGGCCCCGACCCCCATTGCAAGCCACTTCTCGACACTACAAGTAGATAACCTACCCTAAGCTCATGGAATCATAAAATCACCCTAGTCCTATACAAGCGACTGGAAAGAAATACCAAAGGATAATCCACAATAAGAATCATCAAATATCCACAATAAAAGCATCAAATCTCCATGATAAGAATCATCAAATCTCCATAAGCATCTGAAAAGCATCCATAGAAAATCATGACCACAACAGTTCTCTATTGGCAACTGAAGGCATCACTGATAATCATAAGTATCCATTGGTTCTCAATAACCAAAATATATCTCAAAATAAATCACCATATCCATTGGTTCTCAACAAGCAACCAAGAATATCTCAAAATCATACTGATGGAAGACTCCAAAATGGTTGAGTCAAACGTGACATCACCAAGAAATAAATCAACATTTCAGTCCCATCACGGCGACTAGAAAGTAATCCAAGGGTAACTGATCGATGACTCAAAAATGATTAGCTCAAGTGTCTCATACACATAAATCTCAGCTTCACACATGAAGACTGATGAACAATAACAATCAGCAAATACAAACATTTCATAGAGCATACGATCACATTACCATGGTTGGGTTTAGCAAGATCGAGACCAAATAAGATCAACATGCCATCACATCTCATAACCCCCAAGCCTCTGGTAACAACCTAAGACTGGTCAACGCTAGTCAACCCAAAATCAAAATCAAGAAGCATGGAGAATACACAATGCAAACACATGTTTTGGTTTTGCTAAAATCACATACTTGAATAATGTGTGGAGTTTCTGTTTCTGTTTACCAGTACTTCAAGTGTATAGGATTTATCATTTGACCTACAAGTCAACCCATTTGTTCCCCAATAGCATATTCTAAGAATAACTTAAGGGTAAATACTTTACTCATTAAATCATTCGACACTTAATAAAATCATTCGCTTTATTTGCTAAGATCAATGTTACTAATTGAATAACTCTTCCTTATCATTAATTCAACTTTTTCACATAATCAAAGGATCATTATTCGTTGTATTATAAGAGAACTAATTGTCAATATTCGAATAAGAAGACTATGACTTTATTAAAATGATCAATTAAATCAATCACTTAACCTAGATACACAATCCATGACCTTTTTAACATTCTAATAATACTTAATTAAAACTTAATTAAATATCACTAGAACTTAAGTCTCTTGATTAATTCATTACTAACAACCATTAAAATCTCTAAAGTCATTATTCAAGTCATAGAATAAGACTTATGAACTTCGATATAAATAATTTACAACTTCGCTAAAAGAATCGATATTAGCATATCAATTAAAACTCTATACATAACTTAATTATTAATTAAATCTAATTAACTCTAATTAATTAATTAAAATAATAATTACATATCCATATCAACGGCCCAATGAATATCAGTTAATAATATCTTAATTGAAACTCTACTAAGAGTTTTCATAATTTAAATAACTCAATTGAACTTATCATTAATAGTAATTTGTTAAACATTATTTGAATGGTTATTAATAATAACCCATGTGATAAAAGTATTTTCCCATAACTTGATTAAATCAGTATTTAAGATGTATCTAAAAGTATACAATGTTGAAAAAGACCCCCATCATGTTCTATGAAAGACATATAGAAAATTTTGATATAAACAAATACAACTCAACCTCATTATCTAACCTTCATTCTAAAACCGATTAAATTGGTTTTATATTATTAACTAAAATAACAATATAAAACTCTATCACTAAACATTATTAATTAAATGATAATTTAAAACTTCATAACAAATTAAAAACTCCATTAACAAATTATATATATATTAATTAATAATTATAAATTATATAATAATTCAATACTTACAAACAATACTTATTAAAAATCTTATATAAAAAAAATGATATAACATATGCTTTCATTAAACATCATAATCAACTATACTACGATATAATAAATCACATTCGCTGCAACCTATAGTGTCGTCCCATATGAGAGGCCTGCTGCGGCACTACCACGGCAGTGGTCACCGTGTAGCCTTTAATGGCTGCCGGTGGATCCACTGTCGTGGACAGTGACCGCTGGTGGGGGTGGGGGGTGACTGCTGCCCTCACCCAAATTTTATATATATATATATATATATATATATATATATATATATATATATATATATATATATATATATACATGTTTTCAAAAATGCTTAATCATAAGCGATCCATATTCAACAGTCGTGATTTTTGTTTAAATAGCAACATTTTAAAAATAACATATGTATATATATGTGTACATATGTATATGTATATATATGTGTGTGTGTGTATATACAAATCATTAATCAGTATTACAACATTATAAATATATAAATATATATATATGTATATATATACATATATATTTATATATAAAAGTATGCAGATTTAATATATTTAGAAAGTGAACACATATATATATAACTTTAAATAAGAATAGTTTTCAAATTCTTTAAATTAAGAATTTTCTCTTTAAAATAATTGTTCACTAACTTTACTCATTAATTCCATCTAATAGGTTGACTAAAACCTTTTTTTTTAAATCAATTTCACAATTTGCTTCTAGTTCGAACCCAAGCCCGATTTAGATCTAGTTCCTCCTTAATTGGATCTAGGGTTTTCTATTTTTTTTTCCTTTGCAACCAAATAAAATATCTAGATTCCAATTTCAAATTTAAGATTTAATCATAGAGAATATTCAAACACATATAACAGACACGATGAAGACAGGAAGAGAAAGAATGCAAATAGAATATGTGATTATCACGAGTGCACCTGGACACTGATGCTAATTTGCCATGCCTTAGAAGTCCATAGAAAGTCCCTTCCTTCTCCAACATTCACAATTCCTCCAAGATCCAAGCCAATCGAAACCTCCATGTGACTAGAAGTGCTAGGAGAAGCATAGAAGCATGTAGAAACATATGAGCATGTAGAAGCATATGAGCTTCTCAAAAGCATGTAAGCTTTGAAACTTGTCCAAACACACTAGGAGAGCCTCTATTTAAAGGCCTCTAAGATACACCTAGAATGTCTCTAGAAACAACTAGAAGATAAGCATGACAACTAAGCATGAGTCTACTCCAACCTTCTAGACGAGTCATAAGGTTGTAGACACCATGTGCTCAAATAAAATGCTAACTCCTAAGTGTAGACAACTTGTGCATTCTTAGAGTGCAAACTCTTGTGTTGTCTACATGACAACTCTCGAGAATTTGCAAACTCCTATGTGAGAAAACATTAAAATAATGCACATTAATTAATATAATATTTACTTTACTCTTTCTAATTTAATTTATTTATTTATTAAATCTCATGCACTAACTTTAATATCTCCACTTATTTAATCTTAATATATTTATATTTTAATTACATGAAATCTAGAATCTTTTTAAAACTTTAATATTTTTTTTCACTTTTACATTTATTTCCAAAGCTTAATTGATAAATATTTATTTATTTAAATAAATATTATCACATTCCAACATTAAAGTTATAACTTTTATTTTCAAATTTAATTAATTTCCCAATTAATTAAATAAAATAAATATTAAAATATCATAATAATTTTCCATTTAATTAAACCATTAATTAAATCTTTTAATTAGGCTTAATTAATAGAAAATACACCAAAGACTCACAAGGTAAAAATATGAAACCCATCATAGCCAAAATACATACAAAATCAAACCAAGGGTTATATCACGAATTACTTTATCCAACATATTCGAAGGGTACTCAACTCAGATACTTGTCCTAATTTTCAATTAGGACAAATGGCTTAAAGGGTTGGGATTTGGACTTGAGAATTTATCTCCCCTCTCTTATCATTGAGATAATGCAATAGGCTACACTCATCCTGGCAATTCAAGAAAGTCGATACCCAATACCTGCAACCTGCATAAAAACCATGCATGTACAAGCACAATATATACTAAACTAACCAGGCAATGGTAGGAAGTGGTGCATCGTGTAGATCCCGACTAGCAAGTGACTACGACTCCCTTCCTTAACCACGTCAGACACACCATACATAAGAACAAACACGCACACCATACACATGCAAGTATGGGGTAAGTATCCATAAGAAAACACATGCGATAATAAACCATCTAATTAATCAATAACTGAAAATAATGTAATAATCATCATGCATACATGAAATGTAAAGTCTAAGTGTTCTTATCACATATCAACTAAATCCCTCACACAATATCTGATAGTCTCAAAATAATGTTACTAACCAGCAACATAAAAGTAGCTCTAAAAGAGTTCAACAATGATAACTAAAATACGACCTAGGGGCAGGCACTACATACTTGGTATGCCAACCAAGGATTTGACTACATAAAGAATGGGATGGGTATGTATGATTAGGGCACCGACTATACTAAAACACATTTTCACCAGGTTGATATCATTCCCCCATATGCTAGTCATAGAAATAACCTTGTTTCGTGTCTATCAAATCAACTTGCATAAATGTGTTGTTAGAAAAAATAAATAGTGTCATAGCATGAAGTGCATCATATAGATTGTTTTAGCAATTAATATAATTCAAATTTTGATATGTTCTTTAATTTAAATAAATTTAATTTGTATATGTTATGTAACTTTTTTTTAGTTAAATTGAATATTTTAAAAGTATTTATTCTTTGATTATATTTTAGATAATATAATTTTACTATTTTAATAATAACATACTATTATTTTTTTTTATTATCATTTGATATTATTTTTTCAATTGAATAATTTGAAAGAATATATGAATAACTTAATTATTTTTAAGTTTCTTATTGCTTTATTTATTTTGATCATTGAATTGTAGTTGAATTAAAATATGACTCCTAGATAATTTATTATTTATTTTAAGAATAAGAACATAATTTTGACAGTCCTAAATATGTAGTAACTAATAAGGAATCATGATAAATTATCATACAATAATAATTTATAAATCTATAATCTAAAAAATAATAAAATATTTATAAATATATTTATAATTAAATGGAGTGAATTGTACAAAAGAAAATATTAGAATTTTATAAAGATTGGACAACTATTTAAACTAACAAAATTAAATGAAAATATTTTCAATTTCAATTTCAATTAAGTAATAAATTGTAAAAATCAAGTAGATTTTAATGAATTACATGAAAACATTATTATAGATTGCTGTATAATTTAATATTTTAAGAAAAAAAAAAAAAAACAAACAAACTAGCTTACATATATTTATTTTAAAATTATTAGACCCACCTACATATATAGGCAAAGACTTATGTTTTGGCCTCAACCTTTTACTATTAGTTTGCACATTTGTAATATTTGGTTCCTTTAGAACTTTTAATTTGAATTTGTTCACAATTTATTCTTTCTTTCTTTTTTTTCATTTACTTTTCAAAAAATGTACAATGTAATTAAACAATAAATAAGCTAAAAATAATATATCTTTATTCTAGAGTTTCTAAAAATTTTGATTTGAATGTTCTAAAAAGTTAAGATTTCTAAAATAGCTCACAATTTTATTTTAAGACAATTTTTTATTTATATATTTTGAAATCCTAACTTTTTAGAACATTCAAAATAGACTTTTATAGAGATATATTGCTTTTAGCTTATTTTTCATTGGTTAAATATTTTTTGAATTTCTAAATGAAGCAATTGGATTTAGTAGCAATAGTTTTGAAAGTCATTAATGGAAAAAAGAAAATATGCTTTATTTTTATTAAAAAAAAATAGGACACCAAAATTCAATGAGGATTTTCATACTAGGGTATTGAAATTCTTCAAAACTCTAGTATGTACAAGGTACTCTCAATGCTCCTGTACTAGTTTGAAGTTCTAACTATAAAAATGCACATTATATCATTATGTTTAAAAGTGAAATTAAAATCAGGAAAATGAATGTAGTGAAAAAGCTTATACCAATATATTTATCTATTTTAAAGTTGATTTCCTTGTAATTTTTACTAAAATTTGGCATTAGGCTAGAGCTTTACAAAGCTCTTCTTTAATTTGAATAATTCAATATAATTGAAGTTATCATTAGATTTACAATCTATCTAATACAATTTAAAAATTATGAAAATATGATTTTAAATTTTAAAATCATATAAAATTATAAATTTATTTAAATAATTAACAAATTATATTAAATTACTATAATTTAATTTTGATAATTTCTATATTAAATTATATTGATAATATTTGATTTCCCATTAATGCAACTCACTAATTATTCTTTTTTTATTATAAATTTATCTTTAAATTGGCAATCTACACTTTACACATTTGCTTTCCTCAATAACTCATTAAATGTGCCCTATTAATATGATTTGAATGATATGGTAAAGAATGATGTATGTCTATGTATGTATACGGGGATGGCGTCCAACTGGTGCAAATATGTTGCATCATAGTCTGTGTTGTATGATTAAGAAGGTATGACTATAGAAAGAGAGTAGAGACTAGATTCCTACATTGTGATGACTCTTTTGACATTGGATCTTGCTTTTAAGTCAATTACTTTTTCCCTATAAAATCATTTTCAACAAAACTATTGTGGTAGATATGTATGGAAAAATGAGGCCTTTTAAACAAGACATAAAACATGTAGGTCTATGGTTATGGCTTTGGAGAAATCTTAAAGTTCCTTAAAGTAGAAATGGGAAAATTATTTTTAAAAATATTAAGGTTTTAACTTCATCTTAAATTTGATATTTAAGAAAAGACATGGATTTATGCTCCGAGTATAATATTGGCTATTACTAGCAATGTTGAGAGAAGATAGGGCAACTCCTTCTCTACATGTCAATGTTGACATGTTGATATATGGGTCAAGTAAATTGATCTACAAAACCCTACTATAAGAAACCAAGAAGCATTGATAAACTTCTCAATGAATTTGAAACCTTAGAACTCTTATGTGACTTTTGTTATTGGACCATATTGGAGCATGACATAAACCCTCACAATGCAATCAATTCATAGTTCTTTCTACCCATTCTTTTGTTATTCATTTTGTATTGAAAAAAAATCTCAACAAAATTGTCTCCAACTAATAAGAAAAAACAAATATTACTTCAAATTTTGGTTTTGAAAATGTTTTCATCAAATAATTAGAGTTTTAGAATTTGTTTATCATGCAAATTAATTGAAGATCTCTAAAGTTCTATGGCTTCTACTAAAATAAAAAATTATTCAAAACTATCCTTTTATTACAATTTAAAACTTCTATACCACAATTATCTATTTAAACAGGTGCGTGCAAATATTTTAATTTAGAACTATGTATTGATAATCCTATAGAGTAGCGAACATACCAAATGCTAGATATATGTCCCATCCACATCCCACCCACTATTCTTACCTCTCACAGAAAAAGTGATTCATCATGACTTATAAATAAATAGTGAATATCCTTATCTTCGCCATCAATATTATGAGAATTGTCAATTAATTATCAACAAACTGTGGGCATAGATCAAATGGTCAACAAAGACCATGGAGAAATTTTTGAATATGTTCAATACAAACCACCCATACCTTCCACCATCGATTCCAATTGTTTATCATCAATACTCCAATCAACTCTAGGCTATAGTGAAAATAACATTTATTACATATTTTCTTATAAATATAATGGATTGGTTTTTTAATTTGTAGAGTTCATATTTGGATTTCTCCTCTAGTTTCTCCTCTACATTATTTTTAACTTGATATCATAGCCCATATATGGATTTCTCCTCTAATTCTCTTGTGCCTTTCAACTTAATATCATAGTCCATATTTGAATTTCTCCTTTTTAAATTTTTTTTAACTATTATTCTATTTCATTCATGTTCATGTTTGACTTTCAAATTTGGAGGTCCTTTATAAATGAACACCAATTTTGTCCGGTCAAGATATTGTCACATCATGAGGGAAACAAACTTTTATTCATTCCACGATGCTCTGATGTCAAAGAAGAGCTCTTGAAAGATGTACCCTTGATTTGGGCAACGGCTAGGTAGCCGGATATTTCAACATGGTTGAATGCCATGGGAATGCCCCTCCATGACCATTGATTCATCTGCTATCAATTTTCTGTCAATCTTTTAGGTGCTGCATTGCCATGCAGAGTACGAACTCCATAAAAAGATAGCATTTATTAAGAGTTTTAAAAGAATTAAAAATAAATGTATTATTTGGAAGAGTTTAAAAGAGTTCATAAATTAAGTGTTTTTTAAAAGTTTAAATTTAAAAAATTAAGTATTTTTTTTAAAGTTTAAATTAAGTTTTGGTAAGTTATATATATATATATATATATATAGTTTAAAGATGTATAAATATATTTTTTATTAATAAAATATTTGTTTTTAAAATATATCTATAGAAATAATTATTTAGAATATAAATATTTTTATTTTTATTCAATTTTTTAATATTATGATTAATTTTATTTATTTACGTCTTATTTAAAATGTTACAATTATTTTTTATATTTTTATCATATTATTTTTGGGATTTATTGTTAGCTATTGTTTATCTATTGTTTTGTATTTTAACCTAAAAAAATGAAAATAATATATTAAATTAAATAATATTTCAACTAACCTAATTTAAATTATTCTTAGTAATTGGATTTTAAAATAACTTTACTATAATAATTAGTAATAAAAACTAAAACTGATATAGTTTTACAATTTTATTTATATTTAATCTATTAATATGTTTTTAAATTACATTGTAAGTTTAATCTATAAATTCTTGACTTGGATTTCATAACACTTCATTTTGAATTTTATAAATTTTGTTTGATGATTTTCCTTCTTTACCAATAATTTAGTTTATATATTTGTAGATGTGTTTTAATTTTAGAAAATTATATCTTTTTAAAAAACTTTTATATTTTGTACTAATATTTATTTTTTTAATGTTATTAATTCAATTACTACATATCAAAAAAATAATTACAAATGCTAATTCATATTGTAATGAATATAATAGTGATAAAAAAAGAATTGTTCATATTGTATGAAACTTTGGTAAAGAATCTAAACTAAATAAATAATAAAAATAGTGTAATTTTCTATAAATATAAAATTTTAAAATAATTATTAAACATAATTGATAAAAAATAATTTGATAAAAAAATTATTAATTTATTTAAGATCTTTTTAATTTAATATAATATTCTTAAATTTTTGATACAATCATTACAGTTAATTTAAAATCTAAAATTAAAATTTTTTAAAATATTATTATATTTTTGATAATATCTATAAAATCATATTTTATTTCTTTTATATGATTGAATAATTATTATTTTTAAATTATATTTCGAAATATTATTTAAAGTTTTTAAAATTTAATAATCATATTAATAAAATAACATTTAATAATTTTAAAATAAGTTATATATTAAATAGTAATGTAAAATAAAACTAAACCTCTTCATATATATACTATTTGGTTTACCTTTTTAAATTTTCTTACAATCGCGCTTGATGTAGTAGCAACGACCAAGTTTGATATGATTTGCATGCATACAAAAGACTGACAGGTTTGATGGACATGGTTGCATTGAGGGCATGGACATGGGTTCACCCAACCATATCGAATTAACTAGCTGAGTAGCCATTACCCTTGAATTGACCCATTATATATATACAGAGAGATGTTAGGGCACGTCATTACCCTACCATAATCATTCTAAGTCTAGTGTTGTTGAGAGAAAAAATTACAATGCGGTCACTCTCAATCTCATCAAGCCAATCTTATCCCAGTCACTCTTTAGTCGATTGAATGTAGAAAATTTGTACATGTATCCTTCAACTAACCCATTAATTCGACATGCAGAATGAAAGTAATTTTAGAGTAGTACATGAGACCCGTCGCTATCTAGCCAACAAATCCTTATGAAATATAAGGAGATTTTAATATTTAAAATGTCCTTACATTCTTTCCATAAGATTTCTAAACATTATAGAGATGATGCCATCCTTCTCTTGCTTGGAAACCCACTATTAACCCTTACAAATCGATTTTCCAAGCATAACTTCATGGGGTCTATTTTTTACCATAGTCTTCTAAAGAGAGAATTTGATCATCGTGCAAGATATGAATTAGTGGTGAAAATAAATAACCTTAGGGGCATACCTAATTCTTTTGAGGAATGTGATGTGTTATACAATCATTAATTTTTCAGTACCATTTTTCAATATTTGTTTTCATATCCTTTCTAATGTGACTGCATATTTCTCCAATTTGGTAAAACCTCTACTAGAATTCTACAATTTCTTCTTCAAATACTAAATTTATCCTTTGGAAAGCCATTAAAGTTATGTTTCCATTATATGTCAATCTTGTATGTAATAATGAATTGACATTAAATAATATAAATTAAATAAAGATCATGATTACAATAATATTTCAATTGTAAATAGATATTTTAATATGTTGTTACTGTTTAGTTAATTTTTTATGTATTGTACATGTTCAAGGTTAAGAATCAATTCATTTGATAGATCTTTTTTAATATTTTAATACTCCTTTCTAAGTGAAGTGATCATGGGAAGGTTGTAGTGTCAAAAAAAAAATGTGACTAAGTATATTTTGTGTTTCATTTAGTACACATAGTTTCATTTCATTGCATGGACAATTATAAAATTATTAGGCAATTTTATGTAGATAATTCACAATTTTTTCTTTGAAAACTTACATACATGAATAATATCAACTCTATTATTGATCCTCCTATTCATGCTTATATACCCCATGTAGTCTATGTAAGTATATGACGGGATGAGTGGTGAGTTAAATCAATATAGCAAGTCATAAAGGTTATGTTTGTACCAAGATTCTTCTGTCACCAACTTCATCTATAAATTTTAGTGTTTCAAGTTCCTTCAAAGATTTCAAATGTTTCTATGTAATATGATGTTCTTATGTAGTAAATACATGTGTCTAAGATGCTTTCTTTTAAATAACCCATGTAAGCATATTAACTTAGTCCTAAATAGTACCTAGTTTTATTCATTGGAGATAAGTTTCATATAGCCAAACCATCTAATTATTTAGATGTAATAAGGGCCCATTTGTAAATTCTCATGTTAGAATGAATAAAATCTAGTACCTAGTCCAGGATTTGTACATTTTAATTACCTAATTAAGGGAGATATTTACATGTTAACTTAACTAAGACCAACCCTAGGAAACGTTTTCAATATTTGTAATAATTGGGCCATGTTAACCTCATTTACTTTCAAATTGCTAGATATTTATTATTTTTATTTAGAATAATTTTTTGTCACATTATCATTTTTCATACCACATCTCACTTTGCATTTATAAGAAAGATCTCTTGGATATTTGTAACATAAATTTGATAGCTTAACAAAAAGAAATTATACACAATGTTATTGGATACTAGGGTTAGCATGGCTTCTAGTGTTGGGGCTAGTGTTGGCATAGTTACTGGCACTAAGGTTTTTCCTTGTGGGAGTACTAATGCTAGTGTTGACATGGGTTTTACTACTAAGATTCTACCAATTGCTAGTGTTGTTGTTGGCTTTTCTTTGAATGGTTTTGGGTGTTGGCATGTGCATTGGAACTAGTGTTGGGGCAAGCATAGGTGTTGGTAATAAGATTTTATTATTTTTTGTTATTGTGGCTAGAACTAATATGATTGGTTTGGGTGTTAGCATTAGTGTTGGTGTTTTTGTATGGATTGGTGCTAGCGTTCTATCATTTGCCAATGTAATTGCTAGCTTTACTCTAATAGGTTTGGGTATTGGCATTGGCACTTTCTCAGGTGTTGGCACTATGGTTTTATTTCCTATTGTTGTTGTTACTAGATCATGTGTGGTTGGTATCTATTGTGGCATGATCATTGGTGCTATTCTAGGTGCTAGTTTTAGGGTTTTACTAATTGCTACTATTATGTTTGTATTTGTTCCTCCCATAGGGTTTCTATGGGTATTATTGGTAGTTTTGGTAGTAGTGTTGTTGGTTCTAGTAGTGGGACTATGGCTTGCACTAGCATTATGGCTTTTACTAGAAGTGGGTCTGGTTTTTCCCCATCTACTAGTTATTTTTTGGTTGCTAGGGTACCTCAATCTATTGGTTCTCTATAGTTTACTGCCAGGGTCATGGAAGTGTTTCCAATTCCTCTTCCCTGTGGTGGACTAGGTTCAAAGGTGAAGGATCCATTTCCTATTTCTAACCCTATATTCACCTCTTTAGAGGAGGATGTGGTGAAAGAAATTAGAGATTCTTTCTCTAATAATTTTGATCATGTTATCTTTTGTCACTTCCAAAGCCTATGACCAAGTCTTCCCATTTTGCATAAGTGTATTTATTTAGTGTGGGAACCCATACTAGCAATTTTTATTCATAATTTTCCTATGGCCAAGGGTTTTTTATCTCTAGGTTTGATAATGCTGTGGATCAAAAGAAGATCCTCTACACTTTTTATTTCACTTGGTCTAATCATCATCACCCACTGATGGTAAAATTGTGGCACCCTAATTTTTCCTTTCTTTTGAATCTTTTACGAAGTTTTTTATTTGGTTGAGGCTTTCTTACCTAGCTCTTTATCTTTGGATTGATTATCTATTGGAAGCTATACAAGAATCTATATATGATTTCTTAATGGTTGATGACAACTCATCAAATACTATGCTCTCTACTTATGCGAGAATCCTTGTGGATGTAGATACCTCTAAGGGATTACATGAAAAGTTCAAATTGAAGCTTCCTAAAGGTAGTTGGATTCAAACTTTGAACTATGAAGGTATTTCATTTAGATGTAGAAAATGCTATGCTACTAGGTAGTTGGAGCATCAATGTGTCTTATAAAGGGTTAACCCTAAAAAGGATTCTTCTTGGTGAAACGGTGAGTGTGTAGGATTCTTTGTTGCTGAGACCGTTGAATTTTTTTTTGCCTATTGTATTATTGTTACTCTGATGGATGCTACTAGTATTATTATGGATAGTGATGTGGTTGGTATGGATGTTGCTACTATTGGCTTTGGTGTTGGTTCTTTTCCACCAAGGTCTTCTAGTAAATGTCTTAGATACCATATTATCATAGCTAGTCTTCAATCTTTATATGATTCCTTCATTATACCTTCTACTCATATGGGTTATCCTTTCCTAGGAAAGGCTAGTGGTGTTAGGGTTTATGCTAATGTTGATTTTGATGCAATTATTTCCTCTAGTGCTTGGCCTATTTCTAGTCAGCTTTTGGTTGTTAGGTATGTTGTAGCTAAATTTCTTTTTATGGATTCATATGAGGAGATTTATTTGGTTGAGGAGGGGTGGAATTAAGTTATTAGAATATACCATAAGAAGTCTTCCCCTCATTTAAACACAAATTTATGCTCCCAGAAGAAGAGAGGTAAATGAAAACCTTGGTTTTTTCCTTTAAGTTGGATTAGGGTTTTCTCTCCCTTGCCGAAAACTAGGTTTGCAATCTTTTATTTGCTTAATTTAGAACTCTCTTGTATATAGTTTTGGGATCCCTTGAAAACCAACTATAAATGTTGTTGTTGGCTATAGGTACTTGGGTTTAGGCGGTGGGGATGCTAATTTTCTTTATCTCTCTATATTTTTGAGGCTTTATTATTAATCCTTTGTAAGTTCTATATTGGGTTTTGAGTCCCCATAGAACCCATTTGATTCTTAATAAAAAAAATATGCTATAGTAAATATCTCAATATTCAATAAATCTTATTATAGTGCAATAATCAAGAAATATTATATATTGCAGTCTCTCTTATGGAAGACATGTTTTCTTTTTTTGGTTATCCATGATTTATTTACCACCTACATGGTATCATAGTCATGCCCGTGTGAAACCTTTTCCATATACAAGGGTAGAGCTACTAGATATTTAATGGTAATTTTTTTGGGGCTTTACTATTGGTGATTTATGACACATGTTGGAGGAAGTGTGAGGTTACCATATATTTCAAAAGGACTAAAAGAACAAAAAAATAATTTCAAATTTTTGAGGCTTCCCAGTTTGGACAAGTCACCTAATTCAAGAGGTATGTTAAATATTTAGCTCACATTTTACAACCCAAAAAGATTTATCATTATATTTACAATTATTAAGAACCTTAGTAATACATATCAAATCATGTATGTTATTTATCCTTAACAACGTATTATGCTAACATTGTCAACATGAACTTCCAATGCATCAATGGAGATTACTACATGGAATGTTAGGAGCATAAATGTCACTATTAGGTAGAGACTATTAAAATGCAACACATTAATTTTTAAATTAGACATCATATTATTACAAGAAACTAAATTAAGAAAAGAAGAAACAAAAAAATACTCAAAAGTTGGGCCTATGGAAGTCAAATTGAGTAGAGTCTAATAGTGCATTAGGTGGCCTTGTCATTTCACGGGACCCTTGAAATTTAAATTACAAAACCAAATCAACAAAATAAAATTCAATGACTAGTATTATTAGGAGCATAAGTAGTCATTTGAATTTTTGTATTAGAAAAATTTATGGTCCCACTAATGCACTAGATAAAAAAGATGTATGACTAAATTTATAAAGACACAGTAATGAAAATAACCAAGATCACTCATTTTGAGGGGAGATTTTAATGTGTTCCTAGATTGTAGTTTAAAATAGGGAGGCTCCAACAATATCTCTTAATCCCTAGAAGATTTTTCAACAATAAGTAAACAATAATAAAATAATAGACTTAAAAATAGGAAATGGATTATTTAGTTGGAATGATAGAAATAAGGTTTTATTCAAAAAGCATAAAGATTGTATAGATTTTTATTTAATGGATATTAAAGTACAATTAACTACACACTTGCATTAGAAATTTTAACCAATGTTGAATCCCATCACTCTTAATTGAGTAAACAAGTTAGAAACCTTTTTATATTTTAAAATATGAGGTTCCAACATATTGTTATATGAGCTTGTTAAAAAATTGGTGTAGAGAGGAAACTTTTTAAGAATCTAAAATTTTCTTATGTACTTGTAAACTTAAGTTCCATAAGAATCATATACTAATTTAATAGAATAGGGAACATATCAACAGACATATTTGATTAGAAAATAAATGTTGAATGAGACACTAAAAATTTAAGTAAAGAAGTAATAAGGCATGGCATGAATGAAGAAAGTTGGTACAAACAAAAAGAGTCACTGGCTAAACATGAAGATCTCTCAGAAAAAAGAGGAAACCTTTTGGAAAAGAAAATCAAGGAAAATATGACTCCTTGAGAAAGAGAAAAACACAAAATTATTTCATAATAGTAATAAATATTAATGAACAATTGATATGATAATTAAGATAAAAATCCATTAGGAAATATTGTTGAAAACTCAAAAGAACTAGCAAAAGACTTTGTGATTTTTTACTATAATATGGTAAATAATTTGGATGCCTCTAATCTCAATGATAAAGAAACATCACTATCCTCAATTGCTAGACTAGTAACTCATAATGACAACCAATGATGAAATAGAAAAAATTCACAAATAGAGAGTAAGGAAGTTGTATTTCAAATACACTTAGATAAATCCTTGGGGTTGATGGCTTTAATATAATTTTGTTCAACATGATTCAAGAGTAAACTAATGGGAGGAAATAAAAGGTACTCCTATATCTGTACTATTCTACATGAGTTTAACAACACTTACTTGATAATGCAATTATGAGGAGATAGATGATTTAAGACTAATTGCTTTGTGTAACACCATTTATATAAAAAAATTAAAGCCTTAGAAAATAGGCTTAAATCTTTTTACCGACCATCATTTAATGGAAACAAATAGTTTTTTCCCAAATAGATAATTTGTAAAATAATTATTATTACCGAAGAAATCATTCCCACAACCCAAAGCAAAATAGAATTATATATAACAAGAGCTCTTGTAGAGCGCTAGAGTCGCTACCTTGAAGTGTTGACAAAAACTACTAAAATTTGAAAGTGGTAGTTAGAGTTGGCATCTGTTAGAATAGAATTTTTTAAATTTTTAAACAAAGAGTTTGGAAAATAATATGCAAAATTTTTAGAAGGCATTATTATTATATACATTTTCATGTATATAAAATTAAGCACTAGAAACAAACTAGCGTATTTGAAAAAAGAACATGAATCAAATCTTTAGAAATAGATATTACTCAGTGATGCAATTTTCAAATTTGTTTGTGTGAAAATGATGTTATGTCTTCGAAAACTATGGAAACAAAATATTGTTATGTAGTGGCAGTTGTATAAAAGTTCATATGTACAATCTACTTTTTGTTGGCTACAGATATGGCTTTATGACTATGTCAAATAGATAAGCTTGCAGGTATATTTTAATGGCACAAAAGTAAAATGGTATTGTTTCTCTAATATATTTTTGTTGGATTTCAGGGCAGTTCCTCCATCCTTGTAAGTTATTGTTGCTACATTTGTTGGTTGTTCCTGCAATATGTAGAAGTGAGATGGTTAGAAAGAGGCATGATGGTAGCTAGAACTTTGTAATGCTATGAGAGAAGAGTGGGCTGAAAATGAAAGATTTTTTTTGAATTTCAAGTTCAATGCACTACTATGTATGTTTCTTCACATTTTCAAAATTTTTTGTTGATACTTATTTGAACATGTTTGATTTAAGATGGCTTTGGGGTTTTGACTTGCTATCAGAAATCATTAATCAGAGCTTCATTTTTAGTTTTTTATCCATGTGGGTTACAAGAGTATATTGCGGAATTTGTGTTGATATCTATATCTTATTTTAGGCTTTTTCCTATAACTTTGAATTAGAGTAATAAGATGATTTTGTCAGTGCATATAGTGAAAGGCACCATATTGGACAGAGGCGGTCAAAAATGAAGAAATTTGACAAAGAATATAGGTAAACAATTATGAATTATATAATAAAAAAATTAATTGTTACATATTAGTGAATTGGATAACCTGTGGAAAAATGGTCAATTGAATCATCGGCTCTAGGAGTTTCATTTTAGCATAATACCTTCGGTCTAGAAATGCCCCAAACTATATATTCATTTGACTCTCTGCAAAACCCAACATTGCAAACATTGAGGTGCTTTCTTTGCTGAGTAAATGCAAATTGAGTTCAAAAAGCTCTCTAAAAGTGAAAACATTGAAGATATCATCGCCATTGATAGAAAGGAAAAAAAAGTGAGATTTTGCAATCTATAGGAAAAGACATGTTTATAATTGTTCATGAGAAGTAATGAGTAAGCTTAGGCATGTGCTTCATCAAATGTTTAACTACACTAACATGGACAGACCAATAATAGGCTTTCAAACTTTGTGGCCAGACACAAACATAAATTATTTCAAACCACTTCTTACAGACCGTTGATGTAGATAAATTCACTTACTGAAACCAATTTTCATTTCTTGAGCAAAATGGGTATATAGAAAGGAATCCAATTTCTCTTTTTCAAAGCCTTAGCGGCGCACCTAGTTTTATAATAAGTTTTCAATCGTACAAACAGGGACTAATAATTTGAAACACTCCTTACGCACTATTATAGCAGAACAATGTATTGAATTAAACATCTCTAAAGAGGAAATCAAATGAACGAAAATTGGTATATACTTGGGTATCATACTTCTAAATATATATTGCATTTTAAGGAAGATGTTCCTGAAATTGTAGGTTTTGAACAAAGTAAAAGACATGAAACATTACTATCACATAACCCTAGCAACTGATAATTCCATCCTCACATATCTATTTGAAGCCAAATGACACCAAATTTTTGCACATAATAGTACACAGTGTCGCTGATATCCTCCTACAGCTCTTCCCTTTTGAAAAAGATAGAAAAACTTAGGACGTTTAGTTTCTTTTTCGGCTCTCTAAAAACCCTCACCTTGTCCTCTACAACTTTTACAATTAACTTTGACTCATCTTTATCTCCTCACAATGAATGTGCAATGAATGCAACTTTATCATTATCCTTATTTTATCATTAATTGAAATGGGACCACCAAAACATTAGTTCCGTGGTACTAATAAGTCAAAATATTAATAACATAGTGCCATTATAAGGTGCCTCATAGTCGTGAATGACAGTGATGTGATGGAGGAATCTAAGGTGATGTCACGCTACAGACGTAGAGAATGATGAAACAAGAATACGATAGCATCTGCCAAATCGAACTTCCTGTTGGGTCCTGGAAAATAAATAACCCCTACGCATCTAAGCTGAATTCACACTTTACTAGGCAAGAGCCAATGTCGGTGGTAAGTAAATTGCCAATAAAGATCTAAGCCATTCTCCGCCTTGAAATTATTGAGCAGCCTTAAGCTGCAACGTGACGAAAGTTATCTTTTTTAAATGCAGAGCAAATCGGAATACAAATCGGCCTTCTTTGAAGCTTGTGAAAGGGGTGATTTAGTCGGTGCCATAAACCATCTCAGACAGACTAATCCTTCATTGGGAGAGATACTACCAAAGCTGCAACAATCAGGTCAATCTCTTCTTACACCTTTTTAATTGACTTAAAAGCTATGTTTACTTTGTTTGTCTTGCTTAATGAGGTGGTTCCTGCAGGTTTCATCGACAAAATAAAAAATACCGATGGAAAAGGAGAGACGGCTTTACATTTGGCTGTAAGGGAAGATTACCAAAAGCTGGTAGAAACTTTGGTTGACTTCGATGGCGATTTGTGTAATATTGCCAATAACGATGGAGAAACTCCACTAAAATTGGCAGTAAGTTTGAGTGTCAGAGAAGCCGTAGAGCTTTTAGTAACTCACACTTCAAACTCCCTGCACTGCATCGTGGAGCTTAACCAAGTCGAAATTGCTGAATATTAATGAAGAGATGAAAGGTAGACTTGTCAAAACTCATCAATGAACCGTACCAGCTGTCCACGAATTCTACTCCAATTGATGGAGAAGATCAGCACCTTCCAGAGGAGAAAAGTCCCCAAAATACGTCTGGCGATGGAGGAATCAAGCCCTCACAAAGGCCTTTGAGGAACAACAAGAGGGCTGAAGAAAAAAATTTGAATGACACAGCAGATACCCAAGATGACCAGCCAATTGTACGACAAGGAGACACGCCTTTGCACATTGCAGCAAGGAACAAATTCGAGCATATAAGATGTGATGAATTAAAACAGCAGCACAAAGAATAAAAAACAGAGCATAAAACAGAGCTTAAAAACAGAGCAGCAAAACTCAAATATATCAAAGAGCTATAAAGTTTCTTCTTGTTATTACAGCTGAGAGGAATGCTCTATTTATAGAGCTCATACATATTTCTAGAGGGTTCTTGAGAAGCTTCAAGAAAGGAAGCACTCTAGAGATTTCTACATAATTTTAAATTCAAATTTTGCACAAAGAGAGAGGCTCCAAGAAGCAAGTAGAAAGTTCTGGACTGTGCATTAAATGCCCAGCTACTATAATAAACATTATTTTTAACACCCCCCCATAATGTTTATTTGGAGAGAGTGGGAACATCTTTGAGCTGCAATAGATTTCTAAATTTCGTAGATTTTACAATAGACAATGCTTTTGTAAATATATCAGCAAGTTGATCTTCTGTTCCGCAAAATTGAAGCTCCACCTCTTGTCTTTCAATTAGATCTCGAACAAAATGATGATGCACTTCTATATGCTTGGACCTTGCATGATATACTGGATTTTTTGCTAGCTTGATAGTACTTTGATTATCACAAAATATTGTTGTTGGAGAGTCTTGTGGATGATGCAATTCTTCAAGTAACCTCCTAAGCCATAATGCTTCTTGAGATGCCTTTGATAAACCAATATATTCAGCTTCTGTAGATGAGAGTGACACTGTTGATTGCTTCTTGCTACTCCACGAAATCGGTCCTGATCCAAGATGGAAGATATATCCTGAAGTTGACTTTCTATCATCAATGTCACCTGCATAATCAGAATCTGTATATCCAACTAAAGTAGGTTCTCCTCCATATTTGTATTCAATGCCAAGCTGGTAAGTACCCTTAATATATCTTAATATTCTTTTAGCTGCTTTCCAGTGTTCAATGTGTGGATCTGCCATGTATCTTGATACAATACCAACTGCATATGCAATATCTGGTCTAGTTATAGTAAGATACAAAAGATTTCCAACAAGCTGCCTATATAATTTTCCATCCACTTTCTTTTGAGTAGAGTTAGCACCTAACTTTACTCCTATTTCACATGGTGTATTACATGGTTTACAATCACTCATATTGAATTTTTTAAGTACATCAAGAGCATATTTAGTTTGAGAGAGCATGATTCTTCCTTCTTCTTGCCATACTTGCATACCCAAAAAATAGTGCATTAGTCCTAAATCAGTTATTTCGAAAGCTTGTTTGAGTTGATTTTTAGTTATCTCAATATCATGTGCGTGATTTCCTGTAATAATCAAGTCATCCACATACAATACAATGATAACAACCTTATTATCACAATATTTTACATACACATCTGGATCAGCATTACTTCTTTTAAATCCAACTTCTAGGAAGTACTTGTTAATTTTTGAGTACCATTCCCTTGGTGCTTGTTTGAGACCATAGAGTGATTTTCTTAATCTACACACCAAATTCTCTTCTCCATACTTAATAAATCCTGGTGGTTGTTGCATATAAATTTCTTCTTTTAAGTCACCATGCAAAAATGCACTTTTTACATCCATTTGAAAAATTTTCCAACCAAACTTTGCAGCTAAAGCAACTATTGTACGAATGGAAGTCATCTTAGCTACTGGAGCAAAGGTTTCAGTATAGTCTATACCTTCTTCTTGTGAGAAACCTTTAGCCACTAACCTTGCTTTGTATTTTTCAATAGCTCCATCTGATGTGAATTTGGTTCTATAGGTCCACTTGCAACCAACCACATTTTTGCCTTCTGGAAGTGTTGTTAGTTCCCATGTTCCATTCTTCATCAAAGAATTGTATTCTTCTTGCATAGCTGCTTCCCATTCTTCTTTTCCTTTTGCTTCTTCATATGTGTTTGGAGTGTCAACCTGCATCACCTTAGTCATAAGAGCATAGTTAGCAAATATATATCTAGGACATTCTTGATAAATTTCTTTGATGCTTCTAAATTTCTTTGGATTTTCATTATCACTTTCTTGAGTCTCATCCCATGTAGTGGTTTGCACACCTTGACTTTGACTATTGGTAGAAGTAGAATTTTCTTCATCAATCAAAATTGGAAAGAAAGATAATGTTGGAGAATTATCATTCTTAACATCTTCATCAAACCATACATTTCTTTTAATATAGATTTCATTAGTTCTAGGATTGTATAACCTATATCCTTTCGATTCCTCACTATATCCAACCATTGTGCACTTCTCGCTTTTCCTTTCAAGTTTGCTCCTCCTTTCATCAGGAATGTGAGCATATGCTTTACAACCAAAAATTCTAAAATGAGATACTGTAGGCTTTCTTCCACTCCATGCCTCTTCTGGTGTTATGTTCAAAACTGCCTTAGTAGGTGTTCTATTCAAGATATATACGGCAGTATGAACTGCTTCAGCCCAAAATTTAGCTTCTAGATTTCTAGAATGAAGCATGCACCTAGCCATTTCTATTATAGTTCTATTTTTCCTTTCAGCAACACCATTTTGTTGGGGTGAATAAGAGATAGTTGATTCCTTTTTAATGCCATGTTCTTTACAAAAATCTAAAAGAGCTTTATTCATGTATTCAGTCCCTCTATCAGTTCTTAGTATCTTTAAGTACTTTCCACTTTGTTTTTCAGTCAAAGCTTTAAACTCTTTAAACTTTTGAAACACTTCATCTTTCTTTTGTAGAAAATACACCCAAATTCTTCTACTATAATCATCTATAAAAGTGAGGGCATACCTTGATCCTCCAATTGATGATGTTTTGAAAGGACCCATTACATCACTATGGACTAAATGTAGAGGAGTTTTTGCTCTCCATGATTTACCTTGAGGAAAACTTTCCACATGTTGTTTTCCCATTGCACATCCTTCACACACCTTAGGGCTTAATGATATCTTTGGCAACCCATGCACCATTTGTAATTTCTCCATAAGCTTGAGACTTTGAAAATTGATGTGCCCCAAACGCTCATGCCATAACCTGCTCATATCATCATATTGAGCAATAGCACACATATGTTTATCTCCATATTTAGAAGTAAATTCTTGAAATTTATATAAACCATTCTCCATTTTACCAATTGCAATGACTCTATAATTATCATTGACATCCTTGATTAAGCACTTATCATTGTAGAATTCTATTTTATGTCCTTGACTTGCAATTTGAGATACTGAAAGCAGATTTGTTTTTAATTCAGGGACTAATTTCACATTTTTGAACAAACCATTATCAATTATGACATTACCAGTCCCTTTAACTTCTAAAGCACTATTATCCCCCAAATATATTTTCTCTACATTATTTTCACTTATTGATTCAAATTGATTCTCATTATGAGACATGTGTTGTGTAGCACCAGAATCAATAACCCAATCTTCTTTGAAAGTATTATTTTCTTTAAGTGCAACACAAAATGCATTTCTTTTAGAATCTCCTAATTTTGGATAATTATTTACTTTCTTTTCTACATCTCTTTTCTTCTTGAAACATTCATTTGCCTTATGACCCACTTTACCACAATAATGACATTTCCATTTACTTCTATTATGATCTATATATGAAATACTCTTATTTTCATTCTTCCAATTTCTTTCTTTAGATTCATTTTCTTGTGACTTCTTATAATATTGTTTTCCTTTCATTACAAATGCTTGAGATTCACCATCAAATGATTCTTTTTCTTTAACTTGTCTTTTCTCTTCTTGAACCAACTTAGCACACAATTCTTCTGATTTAATACTTTTTAATTTATCTGCAGTATCTAAACCCCTTATAAATGATTGATAAGATCCTGGAAGACTTTGTAATATAATTTGCACAAAATCTTTATCATCTATATCTTTTCCAAGAGAAGCAAGCTCATTTTTCTTTTCCTTTAACTTACTTAAATGTGGGACTATCTCTTGTGAGCTTGATAATTTCAAATTGTATAATTCAGTTGTGAGAGATAAGATCCATACATCACCTGAATTTTGATATAAATCTTTCAAAATCTCCCAAACTTTGACTCCACTTCTCTCATTACGCACTTCTGGAAAAACTTCTTCTGAAAGTGTAAGCTTGATTAGTGCTGCTGCCCTCTTGTCCCTTTTATCCCAATTATCTTGATCATTTCCTGGATTCGTAGGCCTTTGTTCACTACCAGTCACAATATCATAACAATTTTGAAGGGTTAGAGTGATTTCAACATGAGATACCCAATCATAATAATTTTTTCCATTTAATTTAACTGTAGGCAAAGTCACACCAAGTGATTCCATTGTTAAATTCTCTCCCCTTTTTTTTTTTTTTGGATGAGAATGAAAGATATTTAAGAACTTGTACACCCAAGCTTGAAACTGAAAAAGTCTCACCAATTTGTTGAAGAAAAAAAACTTTTCTTTTGCTGCAATATCCTTCCTTTGATGTAGTTTTTTGTCCCAAACCAAACTGCTGTTCACTCCTTAGTTACAGCCTGCAAATGTAAAGATTCACACAAGAAAAACACATATATTCATTCCAAAAAACATCATATATTCACAGCCCAAAGAACTGAAAATGCTCTGATACCATGATGAATTAAAACAGCAGCACAAAGAATAAAAAACAGAGCATAAAACAGAGCTTAAAAACAGAGCAGCAAAACTCAAATATATCAAAGAGCTATAAAGTTTCTTCTTGTTATTACAGCTGAGAGGAATGCTCTATTTATAGAGCTCATACATATTTCTAGAGGGTTCTTGAGAAGCTTCAAGAAAGGAAGCACTCTAGAGATTTCTACATAATTTTAAATTCAAATTTTGCACAAAGAGAGAGGCTCCAAGAAGCAAGTAGAAAGTTCTGGACTGTGCATTAAATGCCCAGCTACTATAATAAACATTATTTTTAACAAGATGTTTAGAACACTTAATCTTTAGGTTCAACGATTGATGATTTCTTACCACCCTCTTTATTTTATAACTCTAGTAATTGTATCAAGCGTTTACAAATAACTCTAATTTGTTTTTGATGTATAGAAAATGTATTGGTTAGATAGTAGCTGAGGTAGCTGCCTTCTTCTGTATTATGGGGTCAGGCTCTTCTTTTGACTGCTATTTGTAAATAAGAAATGATCAGACAACTAATTGTCCCTCGTTCTTTTTCTTTTTGCTGTGTAGATGGTGAATTTGTTGCTGAAGGTTCATGGGGTGAACAAGCTTGTTCGCAACAGCGAGGGCAAGCCACCGTTTGAAATAGCGAAAGAGGTCACGGAGTACTAGGAATCTTTCAGGACAATAAGAAGACTTGGAGATTTTAGAGCTAAATCCAAGCGATTCATGTACTGTGCACCAAAGGTGACCCATAAAAAGTACATGAAAGCAAGGTTCATGGTAAACAAAGCCTACGAAGACAGGCGCAATGCAGAACTAGTTGTGGCGGCGCTATTAGCTGCCATGACATGTGCCGCTGCTTTCACTGTCCCTGGCGGTTTCAATTCGGAGAGTCCCGCAACAGAGAATGAAGGGAGCCCTGCTCCTAACCCTAGTCATCTACACGATGATCAAGGGACCCCTCTTCTTATATCCCTCGTTTCTTTTAAGCTCTTCATCATTTTCGACTGCATAGCCTTCTTTCTAGCCCTCTTTGTTTGTATCATGTGGGAGATGAGCTCAGAGCTCACCACAGGGGACAAGATGTTGTTCATGACTGTCAACAGTTTGGTTGTTTGTTGTAGCTTTGGCTTCACCTCTTATGGATTTATGGCCGTAGTCTACGCCATGCTCGCACGTAAGACTAAGACCTTCTCTTGGGTTGTTCTTGGAAGTCTCATTGCAATTACTTCGTGTGGCGTCCTAGCATTTATACGTCAGTCCTTAAATTTTGCTGTTACGAGGGCGAGATTCCACCGGCTGTGCGGTGTGTCTTGTTTTGTGGATGATATTGTTGAGAAGGTGTGGTGTGTAGCAGAGTGTTGTGGGCTCCTGAACCTCGTGCGTTCAGGTGATGATGTCTCCCATGATTTGCTCTCTGGGCTTTGCAAGTTCAAATCTGATGATGATAGGGCTCACAAGTCCCACTCTTGGCCCTCCTGCTGCTGCAACCATGTTTAGCTATCGCTCTACAACCTCTCTCTCTTCGCTTCTCAAGACCGTGCAATGTTAAACTTTTGTACAATGTAATAATTGACTATCATGTAATGTAACATAAAACTAAAGCGCTACAATTTCCTTCTACTAAGCAGGGATCTGATTGTTTGATTGTTTTAATCAGTCTCATTAGGTGAACGGTAAAGTAGCTTTATAGTTTATGTATTCTGGTGTGATTCAAATGCTTACAGTTATTAGTCTCTGCCATATAAGGCGGGGACTAAACCTTTCAAGTCTCCCTTTTCTAATAGTCCCTACTTTGGTAATCGTGAAAAGTGCACAACACATGGTATATCCTATGGTTGGCAGATTAATTTTTATTAAACAGAATTTCCCATTCTATAACTTTCTATTTCTATTGCCTCAGCTGATTTATCCCAGTAATCTTTTTAATTTCCTCCTCAAAAAATTCAGTGGGAAATTATGCTTGGGGAGTAGTGACAAGTAATTTCACTTGACTTCCAAATGTCTGTACAAAGTAATTCTTCAAAGAACAGCGACAGGTGTCCCCTGTGTTCTATTACAACATAGTTCATCCAAAGGAGAGATGTCAGACATAGGCTTCTTCATGTTATATTTTTTAACACTCGTTGATCTGATAGACCATTTTAGTGTTCAGTTATTGAATCTCTGAAAAGGAAATTTGTGTCTATGTTTTCCCTGCAAAAGACAATGAGCTCTCTCTCTAGCAGAACATGCTCTAAGAATTTTGTAATATCAATGTCTTTCCTGCAAAAAATGGTGAGCATTCTTTCCAGCAAAGTATCTTTTAAATTTAGTGGACCTTTTTAGTAATATATTTCCATTTCTGTATAGAAATAGGGGAAGTGCTAACTAAATGATTTTATGCATGTTTCGTTATGATTTAGAAAATTTTAGTCATGTTTTGTTATCAATATAGAAAACCTTTTTATGGTCTAATTATATAAAACCACCATTTTTTATGATTTGAGTTCTATATAGTTCATTTATTACAAGATTAATGATGTTATTCAATGAGAAGTGGGAATCATCTATCTCTAGTTTTAATTGTGAAATTTCACTTCTATTATGTGAACTATTCTTCACCAAATCTTTGGGTCGTTAGTATTAAGTTTGAAGTAAATCTCTGCATTATTAATTAAACATATATTGTAGATTTCAGCATGCATAGTTTGCAGCTGATCTATAAATTAGTTTCAACTTTCATTTAATCTTGTAGAAAAATAAGCATGTGCATCTACATGCATAGTTCATATTGGTTTTAGCTATCTCAGTCAATTTTTTTTTTACTCAATATAGTATGATGCACATGCTTATTTCTATTAAGATGCATGAGTTAATTTAAGTTAAAAAATCTCAATGAGGATGTCTACGTAGGCTGTAAACATAATAAAATTGTAGTTTTCAATTTTTTTAAATGTATGAGCTGCAATAAAAATTAAAAAATAATATTTAATTTTTTTTCATAAAATTCAAGATATTTAGGTTGCCATTATCGAATAAACAAGATATGTGTTGTAAAATTGTCCAGTCACAAAATGCAAAACAAAACCAAAACAAGTGTTAAAAAAGATAGTTATGATGGTTAGATTGGCAATATGCAAACAATAAGGTAGGTAGGTGATGAATTTCTACAACAAAATTCCTAAATTTAGACTAGCTCTAGTGCTTTTTCTTGATGATATTTTCTATGTTACGGATGCTTGAGCAAATTTTCTAGGACAACTAAGAAGTTAACAATCTTTATACTAGCTTAGTATGACTTACACGTACACTCATTTACCAAAGGTGGATGATATTACAAACCATTACCAACTTATTCTTACGAGAATTGATAGAATAGTAAAATAAAATATGAGTATTTGAGTAACAAAAACTTGCCTTTGCTATGACAGGTCACGAAACTAGTTGAATAGCTGAATAAGAATTCTATGAAGGAAAAAAAATCATTACTATGATGATTTTTCGTGTTGTATTATTCAAAAATATCTCCAGTGATGGTGCTAAGCTTATTTTCATGGCTTGTTATAATGTTTTCTTATATTTTATGCTCTGTTGTACTCCAGAGCATAGACATGTGGTATCTTAAAAGTGTGAACTATTTCGATTTTCATAATTGTTAACTTTCATGACTGTATAATAATATCTAGAACCATATCTTGCAATACACATTTAAACATGGTAATATACATAGCCAAGACATGGCTAATGGGTAGAGAAACAACCAAACTTCTCTCTTCAAAGTATGGTACTTACATAAAGCACCAAAAAAATAAGCTTTTATTTATTACTTATTTATCTATCAGTTCCTTCTTTGAGCTATGTTGATCTTTGATTTATTATTAATATTGCTTCAACAAATATAACACATTTATATTCTTATGATATAAGTCTTATCATCTAATGTTTACTATTATATTTTATTGATACTCCTCACAATATTGTTCAGCATGCAAAAATAGGATAGATTCACAAATATTGTAATTGATACTTGGTATGCCATTGTAACAAAAATGAAATATTTGTCTCAATGATTCTTGGCAGAGCCACCTTGAATAATTTTTTTCCAAGCAACACTTGAAGGTCAAGGTGTGGATTCTTAAATAGAAAGTTTTCTTTTAAAACTTGAGGAATATTGGTACTCAACAGTGGCAACATTACTAGATAAACAATTTTGAAGATTGGCTTTAACAAGCATGGCCAAATAATGCTCAAAAAAATTCTCCTCACTTAAGTAGCACTGTAGCGGAGAATTAAATCTCACGATACATTAGAACATTGCCTTATATCTCATGTTTTACATGAAATTTTCTATGCATAGTTAATATTATTTGCAAATAGTATTGTAACTATTTGTGATCATCTAGTTAAAGGTTTCTTGGGGAGAGATCATCATCAAGAATTGGGAAAAATGCAGTTCATTTTAGCATGTCACCATGACTCTACAGTCTTGGCATGCATAGACTTTTAAAGGATATCACCTTTTTTTTTTTAACTCATTTTCTGCTTCTACTATGGAAACAAACATGTTACGGAAAACTTTGTTTTTTCTTGTTTGATTGGTATAAAACTTTTGAATTTTGTTGAAACCATGAGAACAAAACATCTTTTTCTTTGTGTTGTGATATTGTTATCAGGATTTAACTGTCTAGTTTTTGAGTCAAACTCATGACCTATATTTCATGAGTAGTAATTCAACTTGAGTCCACCTATTCTCATGGAACACTTAATACTCATTATATCTAGGTGATGCTCACAGAGGGAGATCATCTATCCCAGTACTATTCCAATGTTTTACTTCCATGGTTAAACCCACTCTACTTACAATCACTACTCATGAAATATGTGTCAATGAGTTTGACTAAAACACTACACAGTTAAATCTTGATAGTAATATTATAATTTGACTTGCTGTAGAAATTCTCTCCTACTTATCATGAGCATTGACTTTATTCATTTGCATTTGCTAAGGATTTCTTGTATCACAATCATTAGTTGTCTACTAGTAGCTTGTTTGTGTGTTGTTCTCTTGCATTTAGATTCTTTATGGACATTGGATTTTAATTTTTTTAAGCTTGTCCAAGTTATTCAAACTTCCTTTTGGCTTGGCTTCGGTTTGAAGACTATTGAAAAGGTGAAACACTGTACCAAAAGTATATTTAATGGCATCATCTACTATGAGTTTCAAAAGATTGAAGTTAAGCACAATGTTAGGATAATGCTTATTTTCTTCATTTCACACATAACCCTCTTTCCTTCTTTTTTTAACAATAAAAACACATATATATTTCATTCTAGCAACAATCATTTGTGTGAAAAATATTAATCACAACGTTAAGATTTCACTCGACACATGAAGGTGCTAAGTGATAGTTCTGCTCGGCAACCAAAGGGTGCCGAGTGAGCTTCACACAAAAGGAAGCTGTGTGAGCTTGGCACACAAAGAACAACTTAGCACAAATAAATGTCGAGTGAGATTGGTAGCCACTACAAAGTGGTGCTCAGTAGAAGTGGATACCGAGTGAACTTGGTTTAAATTGCAAAGTTATAACCCACACAAAGACTAGACCGATTGACCAAACTTACAACATAAATTTTTTACCATTAAAACCAGAGAGCTGAAGTATGAAGCATTCAACAATAAGCCTCTCAAAAGTAATAAATAGAGGAAGAACAATGGATTTTAGTATGCCTACTTGCTTAATTGATATTCAAATATGATAAACTATTAAAAAATCTAGGAGCATTCAACTTCAACTAGAAAACCCTAAAGTAACCCTAAAAACTTCAAACTGGTAAAACTTCAAACTTCAAACTTTAAACTTATAGCTCTAATGGCTGCATACAACAATGCTTGGAGTAATCACTGCTTCATAGGACAAATCCAATAAACAACAAACTTATAGAATGACAAGAGAAGAAACACACGCAACTATAGGCACAAAACAAACTTCCTTCTGTCTCTGCACTCTAACAACTGATCTACGGATCAACTTCTTTTTCTTCTTCCTTCTTTGAAAATCTATGCACTGATCTCCTTCTTCTTCAATTGGTCGAATGAGAGTGAGTCATTCCTTTTATCTCTTGCCAAAAATATTTCCCCCTCTTTTCCAAATTTGAAAAATTCACCTACCCGCATTAAATTTTTTGATCATTTTGCTGGCCGTTAGGGTGGTAGGTGGGCATTTGGCTCTAGGGACAACCATCTATAGCATTTAATATTTCAACACTCCCCCTTTGTCCTGAACCAAACAAAGCAAGGATCACTCCTGATCCAAATTAACTATACCAAGACTCTCTCTTAGGTGTACAAAACTTCCAATACCTAAAGGCTTTGTAAAAATGTCTGCTAACTACTACTCTGACTTAGAAAATTTCATCTTGATATCCCCATTATCGTTTTGCTGGCCATCAGGGTAGTAGGTGGGTATTTGGCTCTAGGGACAACCATATATAGCATTTAATATTTGAACACTCCCCCATTGTCTTGAGCCAAACAAAAAAAGCATCACTCCTTATCCAAATTAACTATACCAAGACTCTGTCTTAGGTGTACAAAACTTCCAATGCCTAAAGGCTTTGTGAAAATGTCTACTAGCTATTGCTTTGACTTGCAAAATTCCATCTCGATATCCCCATTCTGCACCAACTCTTTGATGAAGTGATATCTAATCTCTATATGCTTACTTCTCCCATGGAAGACTGGATTCTTGGACAATGCAATTGAAGAGATGTTGTCACAATAAATTATGGTTCCATCCTCTTGCCTTTCATTCAAAATTTTCAAGATCCTCCTTAACCAAATAACTTGACATGCTACTGCATTCGCTACTATGTATTCAGCCTCTTCTATAGATAGAGAAACAATAGGTTACCTCTTGGATGCCTATGAAATTGCCCCTAATTCCATATGAAACATTTATCCGAAAGTGCTCTTCCTATCATCTAGATTTCTAGCCCAATCACTATCCATGTAACCAACCAACTTGACTTCATTTTCTGTAGTATAAAAAATTCTAAATCCCTTGGTACCATTCACATACCTTAGGATCCTCTTTCCCACTTGATAATGGGAATCCTTTGGTGTTTCCATGAATCTAGAAATTAGACTTACTGCATGCCTTATGTCTGGCTGAGTTGCAGTCAAATACATTAAACTTTCAATGAAGCTCTTGTATAGTGTTGGATTCACACTTTTTCTACAATCTTCCTTGCTCAACTTTAGACTTATTGTTGTTGGTGTAGGCGTTGCCTTGCTATTCTACATTTTGAATCTCTCCAAGATCTACCTTGCATATTTTTCTTATGAGATGAAGATGCCATCATGCATTTGTTTTACTTCTATGCCTAGAAAATACTTCAAGAGACCTAGGTATGTCATTTCAAATTCATTTTTCATAGCCTCTTTGAACTCACCAATTAGGAAACTGTCATTTTTGGTGAAAATTAAATCATCAACATACAAGACAACAATCAAGAGCTACCTTGATGTAAAGTGTGGGCTCGCCATCACTTTTTCTAAAGCCATTGCTCATCAAATATGAGTCAATCGTATTGTACCATGCTCTTGGAGCTTGCTTGAGCTCATATAGAGCTCTCTTCAATCTATAAACTTTGTGTTCTTCACCTGTAACTTCATACCGAGGTGGTTTCTCCACATATACGTCTTCCTTCAATACAGCATTTAGGAAGGCAGACTTCACATCCATTTGATATACTTTTCATTTATGTTGGGTTGCAATTGCTATGACAACACACATAGTTTCTATTCTTCCAACCGAGGCATATGTCTCATCATAATATCTACCATACTGCTCCTTGTACCCCTTTGACCACCAAACATGCCTTATGCCTATCTATTTTTCCTTCAGTATTGCACTTAGCCTTATAAACCCATTTTACTCCAATTACTTGTTTCTTGGGAGGCAAAGTAGTTAACTCCCATGTCTCATTCATTTCAATAACATCTATTTCCTCATCCATGGCATTACACCATTTCTCCTCTTTCACAACTTCCTCAAAATAAATTGGATCACTATGAGAAAATAATGCAAAATTTACACTCTCATCATAATCTTCCTCATTCTTTCATCTTGGTTTATCTCCCTTAGACTCTTGGTCTTTCTTGACAATAGGGAGGGGAGGCAAGAGTGGGATTTAAATTCTTAGTATTGTTGTTGCTACTATTTTGCATACTAGCTCAGGGCTGTCTTGAAGTGCTTGGAGCTATTGCTCGGCATGTTAAGGGTTTCTTTCCTTTCTTCCTTTGTCTGCAATCTATGTTTGTTGCTCCATCTTCTTGCTGATCACTAATGTCATCTTCTTCCTCTTCAATAGTAGGCACTTTACTTAAAGTGCTTGAGGATTCATCTACCGATCCATCCCATGACTGATTTTCAAAAAATTCCACATCTCTTGAAATGATGGTCTTCTTGTTAATTAGATCATACAATCTATAAACCTTTTATTCTAAGCTATACCTTGTGAAGATGCACTTCACACCTTTTTCATCTAGCTTTTGCCTTTGTTCTTTAGGCACATGTGCATATGCTACACATTCGAACACTCTCAAGTGCTCAACTGTCCATCTGCTCCTTGACTAAGCCTCAAGAGGAATCTTGTCACGAATTGATTTTGTAGGACACCTGTTGATCATATATATATTTTTTTCTACAACTTCTCCCCAATATTTAGTTGGGAGCCCTTTTTCTTTCATCATACTTCTTGTCATTTCAACAATGGTCCCGTTCTTTCTCTCAGCCACTCCATTTTGCTGCGGAGTATAACTAGCTATAAGCTCTTTCTTTATGCCATTTTTTCTGCAAAAATTTACAAACATATTGGAGGTATACTCCCCTACTCTATCTAATCTAAGGACCTTAATATAGTTTCCACATTCTTTTTTAGCTAGGGCTTTAAATTCTACAAATTTATCAAATGCTTCAGATTTATTCTTCAAGAAATACACCCATGTCCTATGACTGAAATCATTTATGAATGTCATAAAATAAGTACTCCCCCCAATAGAAGTAGTTTGCATAGGGCCTACCAAATCATAATGCACCAATTCTAATGGTGTTCTAGCCCTTCTAAAATTTCCAGAATTAAAGGGAAACCTATGTTGCTTACCCAAAATGCAAGCCTCACACTTGTCATATGAATTTACAATGCTTGGCAAACCATCTACCATTCTTTTCTTGGATAACAAATTTAAACCAGCAAAGCGAAGATTTCTATACTTGAGATGCCAAAGCTTGGAGGGGTCTTCAATCACACTCCTAAGAGCTGATTGTTGGTGTACTATTGTATATGCATGCTTGGGAGGTGCAACACTAACTTTAGAAGAGAAACATGTCTCTATCCTCAATGGGAGCATCTGATTTTTGATTATTTGGACTACTGCAAGTAATCTATTACTCCCATCCTTCTCATGAATAACACACTTGTCATTTTCCATCAGCACTTTGTATCCATTTTGAATGAGTTGTCCAACACTCATCAAGTTGTACTTCATACTGGGGGAAAAATACACATTTTGTATTTCCTTCTTCTCACACTACTACATTTAACCTCATTTTTCTACCAAAATTTTCGACCATCAACTAAATAAATTTAGGGTGGTCAAAATGTAAAGGCAAAATTTTTTTTTTTTAACATAGAAGACCCATGTTGGTCAAAATTTTGACCAACATAGGGCTTATACATCCGCAAAAGAAATTTTTTTTTCTCTTTTTATGTCTTTCCTACGCCCGATTTCATTTTGGTTTTCTCTGAATTTTTGCATGGTTTTTGTAGAGGGTAGGGCTAGTCTTGAAAGCGAATCTGCACCCTACTACGACTACAAGAAGATTAGCAAAGGGATTATTACCATTTTTTACATGGATAATTTGGGAGTGGTCGAGCTTCTTCTAGAAAATATGGGCTCTCATCTTCTTTTCCCTTTCTTGTATCAAAGTCTTTAAAAATATATATATTCTCTATTTTCAAACCCAAATTGGACATAGTGAAAGCACAAAATCATTGTATATTTTCCTTTCAGCTTTACATATGTGGATGTCATACATCTCCTTATAATAGTTTAGGCTCCATCTTCTCATGACTAGAACTTCAACTAGGTTTTAATTTGGGTACTGTATAAATTTCTTTACTTTTGTGAATCTGCCTGTATTCATTGTCCTATATAATGTAGTCTCTTGCAATTTTCCAACCATCCATAGAATAGATGTTTTGTAATCGTGAAACTTCTTGCTTGTCCATAAATGTAGATCCTGAAGTATTCGCCATAAAGATCTACTTTACTACTATTGCAAGGATTATTCAGTTGGTGCATAAATTTAGCCTATAATAGTGTCATTATTTTGGAGTGGTTTGTGTTTTGAAAAGTTAAAACTATTTCACTAGTTATTATGAAGATGGGAGTACTCTAGATTTGATTGTGTGCTGAAACTTTTTTGTATCAATGTTTTGAATCACACAATTGAAACATTGATGCCAAAATGCTTCAGCACACAATCAAATCCAGAATACTGCATCTTAATGCTATTTCATTGGTGATCTTCGTTAAAACATTTAGCATTCAACATTAATATAGTAATTATAATTTATTATATAATTAATTTTATATCATTACTAAATAATATGTCTGTATTATGTTTTAACATCTTTAGAATGAAAAGAGGGGCAAAGTTTTGTTGTTGTTCCTCTCTTTCAACATTGTATCATTTACTTGTCAAAAAATTCAACATTGATATAGTAATTGTAATTTATTATATAATTAATTTTATATCATTACCAAATAATATGTTTGTATTATGTTTTAACATATTTAAAATGAAAAGAGGGGAAAAGTTTTGCTGTTGTTCCTTTCTTTCAACATTGTATTTACTTGTTCTTTTTTACTATGGTCAATTTGTATTCTTTTTTTTTCTTCTACTATAGGGATATTTGCCAGATGTTTTATCATTGAAAATTAGAATGTTAATCAATATCTTTCTTTTAAAGGGGTTTAACCATGGAGGAAACTCTATAGTTAAGCACGCTCAGGCTGGAGTAGTACTAGGATTGGTGACCTCCTGGGAAGTCCTGGTGCTTCACCCCTGTGAGCATCACCTAGATCCAATGAGTGCTAAGTGTTCCATTTATTCTCATGAGAGATGGATTCATGTTGAATCACTACTCATGAAACATGGGTCAATGTTTTTGACTCAAAAATCACAGTTAAATCCTGATAACAATATCACAGTCTCTACTACAGCTACAAAAAATTGTTGATGAAGATCACAATATTTATTTCTTCCATGCATTTCCTTGTAGCTGGAGTATATATTTTTTGTATAGATAACTAAATCCTTGACACAAAATAGTTTTTATTTTTATTTTATATATCTGGGTATATGTTCTTCTGATAGATTTAGTACAGAGATCTTTGAATATGTGATCTTCTATTAGTCATGGCTCCATTAAAAATAACAATTTTTCAATAAGATATTTTATGAGTTTTATAGCTTCTTGAAATGACTTGATACATGACTTCATCTTCCCTTTCATTGGAACAACTTTAGGTAGCCATCGAGCTGGATCTGGGTATTTCTTATTTCACCTATTTTTCCCTTTGCTAGTTGAGGCTCCATTATGATTATTTGCCCTTTGATTATTTGATTAATTTCTCAAACTATGCTTCCCAAGCATTACCATTTGCTCTTGTTGAACATATGTTTTATGAGATCTTTCCTTTATTTCAAACAAGATCAATATAAGATCTAAAGCATATTCTTTTGATTGTTTTCTATGTAGCACCTCCCATCCACTTTTACACATATTACTTCTATTTCTTCTTGAATGAATTGAATTGATAGTCTCAAATGCATTCACATAGCTTTTTTTGCTCTCTTTACAAGCTGAAAATAGATATGACTTTCAATATGTGGCACCAACATAGTCTTCACTACATTTTATAATACCTGAATAGTAATATTTAAGATATGCACCATATGAAACCTTGTTTCTATTTATTCTCATGCCACATGATCCCTATACAATATAACATTGTTTAGAAATGGCCTCAGCTTTTACACACATTTTTTCCTTTTCCACCTTGTGATTGCTACATCAATTTGAAATACCATTTTCATTATGATGGCTGAATTGAGAAACCAAGTATCAATAACACCTCCATCATTATTGTCTCTAATCCAAGCAGCTTCTTATTGCTGAAATTTCCATCCCAACCACTACAAGGATCCATTGTTTTCTTATTTTTCTTGGAATCATTATTAAAATTAGTTACCTCATCAGACTTGGCTTTAAGGTTCATTGGTTTTTTGTTTGCTTCTGTGATACAATGTAATGTTAATGTCATATCTAGTTCTGTAGTATTGGTATTTTGTGTGCCTATAAAATTTTGTCCATTACCAACAATGATTTGTGCTAGTCCAATGCAATTAATCATCTAATTACTTTTATCTTTGTGTTGTCTATATTGAGCCATATAGTCTTGTTGCGGTAGAAAGGGACTTTGCATTTGTCAGTAAACATTATTTAAGGCTTTATGTAGCCCCGACATTTTCAAAGGTTGGACAATTGTTTGCTATTTTCAATGCATAATTGAATTTCAATCTTTTCTTGAGCATGCCAAGCTTCATTTTGGTTGTATTTTTGACCTCTTGATCTCTATCTCATGTTTGCAGTTAGTTCTCAATTGGTTAAAAGAAGAGCTCAACATCTCTTATAATATGCCAATCAGGTATTTTGCATTTGCATTTTTACATGCTATGAACTTGGTAGACTTTTTTATTAGCCTTATTTCAAGTTGCAGTATTCTAATTCAATTTGCATGCACATTAAATATTTAGAGTATGGAAAGTGGGAACTAATAGATATGGTGTTGTTTTAAGTTGTTAGAAGACTAAATTCTTGGAGTGCCTTTATGTTTTGGTGAGAACTAGAGTTGGCCTAGAGGATTTGATTTTTTTTTGTATGATTTACATTTTCTTATTTAGCATTGAAAGTGCTAGGTCTTTTTGCAGCTTGACCTTGCATATGAGCATATTTGTTTAAGCTGATTAAATGACTGAATAATAAGGACTAAGGACTTGATGTAGTCACTGTATAATAATTTGATCACTAAATCTTGTTTTAGAATCTCCTTCAAATATAATCTTCTAGTCTTACTAACATAATAGACTCTTTATAATGTTTTATGGAAAGAATCGTTTAGATATCTATGGATGGAATTATTAGTTACTGACTCTTCCTCTGATATTTACTTGTTTACTTGTAATGGTGGCAGTTTATACCTATAATGTCCTTGCTCTATATATATTCTAAGAATAAGGGACTATTCACTCATGATTTAATTATAAGAGAATACTTCTAAACCAAAACTCTACTTATATCACAGTATCAATTGATACTTGATGACACTTATTAGGGAAATGTTGATCTTGATTAATATATTATATCCACTTGTGAATGAATGTCTTAATACTCATACTGAATGTGAGGTATTCATCTTTGTTTCTGATACCTTGATAAATAATATGTTACAAGTCTTCCCAATACTATGGGGTAGCTAGTCCTAATGAAACTCTCCTAGTCTTTCAAATATGAATATGTAACAAAATAAATCTTTTATATTCTTTGAAATTAATGTAGAATATGAGAGAAAATCCACAGGCTGCACTATGAACTGTGATTTATCATTATTATTATTGATGCCCTCTTAACCTTCCCTTCATCCTATAGGATGGGGCTTGGATTTGAAAATAAAGATATAACTTTCATTCATTTCTAGGTGATGTCGAATCTCGAAAAGTTTTGGTTATGGACTTAATTCCTTTTTTCCATTTTCATTCATAAATACCAATTGTTGGCTTTTAACTGGGATGCATTATTAGGACTTAATGCATATTTCATTAGTTTTGGTTCATAAAAACCCATACTCATCAGCTTGAATTGTTTGTTTAATACCCAATTCATTGAGGTGATGCTTACAAGTTGAATTCATAACAGCCATTTGTCATCAACTTAAATTGTTTGTTTAGTACCCATTGCATTGAGGTGACACTTACAAGGTTGAAGTATTGCAACTTCCTAGAAGGTCTGCCTACTCAATTCTGTGATGATCCAACTTTCCTTGACCATAAAGTTTTGCCCAAGGTTAAGCCTTTTTAGCTTGCCATGCCATTTACAAAACCTTCAAGACAAGACAATTTAAGCACCCTTATTTTCATACCCCACCCCTTTTTCGGAAAGCCCAAAAGTAACAGTATTTTTTTTGTTATTTGTGACTTGGCAGTGTAGTAAAAGTTACCCAACCATAGCCTATAGTTCTAATCTTCATTTAGTGTTTTGAAGATGTGTTTTGGAGCTGTAAGCCTATTGTGCCAATTTAAGCCAAGTGGATTTGCATATTTTATTTGTAGTTTTATATTTCACAACACTATCTCTATTCTGTAATGTGTACACCAGGTGCGATCATTCATTTTATTCTTGATTAAATATCTCCTTGAAGCAATCTAATTAGACATGGTGTTGCATGTTATATTTCATAATTGAATTGTGATGGAAGTATGATATTTGGGACTTTGTTAAATGAATTGGTATCCTTTCTTTGCCTTTCATAGAGACCCATTGACACCAATGTCATGAATGCCTTCAGTCAAACAATTCATGTTCTTTGTACATGTTTTGACCATCTGGGTTAAAACATTTCATAGCAAGCTGACTGTGTAGAGAAGTTGCAGGTGTATCTCATGCACTGAGCCAATAGAGTCAAAGCCATTTTTGACATAAAACATTACATATCATGCTTTGCCATATGCATGTCCATCAATCAACATTCCAAGCTCTTTTTTGGGCATTCTATCAAAAAAATTGATATCTTACTAATCCCATTGGCCTGTGGCTATACAACCACGAAAATGCACTTCCTTTACATTGCTTTTTCAAACATTTAAAAAAAAATTCTAAGTCCTCTCCTTCGTAAGGAAGTGCATATTTGTTTCTATATAGACGTTGCCATCCCATTGCACTATGCATTTCAAGTGCCAAGCTTTGTCTTCACTAAGGCCATTGAATGGTTAGCAATCTCTTTGATGTTTCTTGCATTTTGTTTGTACATCCGTGCACTATCTCCATGATTCCATGTTTGTTCCTTAGCCTCTTTGCAATAACCACATGATCGATGATTGCCAAATAGTGCCAACATACTATGTGGAAAGGCCCTTTCTAGATCATATTTTAATGCAACAATTTATCAAATGGTGGCTCTTTGAGGGGATAATGATCATCTTCAACCATGTGACTTTGGCTCATTGCTTCAAATTTCTTAGAGGATTTAGAAACTTACTGACTGTAAATAGCAGGTATGTTCTTAAAAAAAAAAAACCATACTCACTTTAAACAATAGGTATGGAGTTAATGCATATTTCATGAGTTGTGGTTCATAAAAACCCATACTCATTAGCTTCAACTTTTTGTTTAATACCCAATGCATTGAGGTGATGCTTACAATTTGAATTCATAACAACCATTTCTCATCAACTTAAATTATTTGTTTAGTACCCATTGCATTGAGGTGACACTTACAAGGTTGAAGTATTGCAACTTCCTAGAAGGTCTACCTACTCAATTCCATGATGATCCAAATTTCCTTGACCATAAAGTTTTGCACAAGATTAAGCCTTCTTAGCTTGCCATGCCATTTGCAAAACCTTCAACAAGTTATGTGCCTTATTGTAGAATTGCAGGGTTATTCTATGGGTGATGATGGTGCAGACCATGGGCATATCATGATAATAGTTGAAGGATGGAACACATGGCATAAATCTAAGATATTTATTTGCAGGTACATGAGGACAAAGAGCAAAGGGTACAATCTAATTGCAGGGTCTGCTGATGGAGTACTTAAAGACTGGAAGAAAAGGAAGAAGACTACCAATCCAAAGGGACTTGGATTGCTTTGATCCTTGGGAGAATGATGCAGGAGCATCAAGGTCAAGGTTGAAGGCATGAGAAGACATTAAGGTTTCAAGATAACCAACATGACCATGTTAGAACATTTGATGTAATAAGACCTTGTGAAGGTCCTTTTTGATATGTTTGTAATCATTAAAGTTCAAGTTGTAAGCCATTCTTGGCATCAAGATGAAAGGACAAGGGTCATTTATGTAATGTAGTAAAATGTCATGGGAAAAGGGAGTCCTAGAATGTACTAGGTTGATAAATGGGGTCAAAGAGTCATAAAATGCATATCAAATGCAAATAAATGCAATGTAATTGGAAAATATGTCAAAATGTTGCCAAACAAGCCACATATGGCACTATGGTAGAGTCATTGGATTAAGTGAAGGTTTATGAGTCTTTTAAGCATTAGAAGGGTCAATTAGTCTCAAAAATGTCACAATAATTGAGTCCTAAAGCCTGAGGTTATCATAAAGGACTGTTATTAAAGATATTAAAAATTGTTCTAAACTGTCCCAATACAGTTAAAGGGAGTTTGATTGGTTTTAGGGAGTTAGGCAATTTGAAAAAGGAAAAAAAGAAGCTTATATGAACATCATAGATGAATGTGTAAAGGTGTTAAGGAGATTTCAATGTGATAGCCCTAGAAAATCAATAAAAAAACTCTGTATTTTGCTATTAAAATTATCACAGAATAGTGACTATGCAATTTGGTTGTTTTTAATTGGTGCAAGATTTATTTCACTTTAAATCTTTTATTTGAATATGAAAATGATTGAGAAGGTTATTTTGTATGTTGCTTTTATTTTTGAACAATCATTTGTAAAGGATTTTGCATAGGTAATAAGAGATTGTCACTGTCACGTTACAAAACTTGACTGTCTAAGGCAAACTCAATGAATTTGACCCCTCCCACTGCTGTATTGTATATGGAACTCATGGAAGAGGGGTTGACACCTATTTGATATGATTTTGTGTAGAGATATGCAGGGAGATTAGAGATAGAGATCTTTGAATGTGACAGGGTGTTGTTTGTGGGTCACTATGTGAATGGGACAGTTATGAGTTGGGAGATTCCATCCACATGAGGGGTATATTTTATTGCATAGAAGGTCAAGATTGGACCAAGAGAAGGTGTTGGATCCATTGTAAGGCTCAAGAAGTGCTTGGAAGGGTTGATGTTCCAAAGAATTTCAACATCCAACCTTTATAGATGTTTGAGTCCTAAATTCACGTCCCTTGATGTTAGGCCCAAATGGTCTATGGATTAAGTTTTTTAAAATTGTACAACCACCATGATGCCAAACTTGCATAAGCTAATTGATTTGTAATTAAGTGAAATCTGAATTCTTCTTTTGACCCTTAGGCCAACCCACTTAGGCCTATTTTTCAACAAATTTCAATTGTAATTATTTCATGGCTGAAATTGTAATGACCTTAGGCTCACAAGTTTTTGAGATTTACCCATCTTTTGAGCTCACATGTTCTTGATTGAAGATTGCATTAATATGTTTTAATCTTTTAGTCATCTTCATGAGTTGATGCATTAATCAGATTAATCATGGCATGCTGTTGTTAGCACCTAAGTAACTTTTAGCTTGTGACATCTCTTTGAGGCATTTTGCAAATAACTAAGATACGTTGTCTATAAATCCACATTTTGCAAATATCTAGGCCTTCTAGAAATTATAGGATCATTTTAGTTACATTTGAAAACATTAATCAAAAATTTCCATATGTGTAGATATAAACATTAACTACAACATGTCCAATTTATTTGCAGGTATATTTTCTTGTGAAGAAAGACCATGCCTGACAATATGAACCCAAAAGAAAATAATGAGACAATGGCTGCATTGTGGGCTTAGTTCTAAAGAAAACTTGATAAATGTTATTGTCCTTGCAAAAAGTTTAAGGGCTTAAAGAATCAAATAATTCTAATCACAATAGTCTAGAGTCATTATAGGCAATATGGTCATGTTGAAGGGGGGCACGATTTTTGTCCATTGCTGAATGTGGATTTTCTACTGGAGGAACATGGAGGTGTGAATATCCAAGTTGAGGATAACACTCCCATAGAAGAAGATGATAATGTGCCAGAGGACATGATTGAAGAAGATGTTATTAGGGTAGTTGATGAAGAGGCTCACAATGATGGTACTAGCGAATCTGATAATAATGATGAAGATGGTCTTGATATACCTTTACTTGAGAAGGCACACGAGCCCTTATACAAAGGCTTTCAAACAACTCTACTCTCAGCTATAGTGTTGTTGGTGAACTTAAAGGTTATGAATAGTATATCCAATGTAGCAATGCCACGTATGCAAAGGTATGTCATTTTTGTCATCTTCAATGTTAGCATACAATTACTATTCATTATATATATTTGTCATTGTAGATTGATTTGTGAGTTTTTGTTACCACCATCAAACATTTTTTCTCGTTCGTACCAAGAATTATCTAACATTATGGATTAGATTGGAATAAAGTATTAGACAATACATGCATGTCCCAATGATCACATTCTATATCATAAACAACATGAATTTGCAACAGAATGCCCTGATCATCATTTTAGTAGATATCAGTCAGATCAAATAACAAAAAAAGTGCCTCACAAGGTTCTTTGGTACATTCCCATTATTCCACATCTTGAACGATTATTCAGGTGCACTAGCTTGGCACAATTTATGGATTACCATGCAGACAATAGAATTTAGGATGATATTATGTGAATTCCTACCAATGGTTCTGCATTTAAAGAGATAGAAGAAACATGGTCACACTTCAAAGAAGAACCTCGTAATCTAAAACTTTCATTGGTGGTGGACGGTGTCAATCCATATGGAGATATGAGATCTATTTACTCAGTATGGCCTATTTTTGTTATTAACAATAACATTCCTCCTTGGATGTCCATAAAGAGGGAGCACATAATGTTGTCAATGATTGTGCCAACTATTTTTTTATTTTATAATTATCTAATTTAATTTATAAATATTGCATGAAAATGGTTATAATAATCACGTAATATTTATGTTCATTCAATTGCTAGGTAAATACCAAGTTAAAGATATGAATGTGTATATTGAGCCCCTAATTTACGAGTTGTTGAAGTTATGGAATGGCATCACTATGTATGACATCTCTAGACCAATAGGACATCAAAAATTTCAATTCCATGCAATACTCATTTTTGTGGTATGTTATATTGCTAAGATCACATATTTTGGGTCTATTATAGTGCTTACACATTACTATCGAATGCTTAAGTTGTGCATGATAATTGTACATGATCCAATTATACATGATCTTTTAGGTCTTCAAACAAAGGAAAAATTTGCATGTCCAATTTGTGGTCCAAAGATGAAATGTCGTCATTCGAGAAGTTTAGGAAAGTAGGTGTTTGATGAGTATATTAGTGAATATCTTCCAAAGTTTGCAGCAGGTATCCATGTAGATTGCATTTAGGATCCCAACTGTAATGAAAAATTCAAAGGGGAGCACCTAACGAGGAAAGGTAGATTGAGGAGGGTGAGAAGTAATTATAATTTTTTTTTTATAATTTAACAATTTTTATCCATCATCAATATATATATATATATATATATATATATATATATATATATATATATATATATATATATATATATATATATATATATATATATGTATATATGTATATATGTATATATGTATATATGTATGTATATATATGTATATATGTATATATATGTATATATATATGTATATACATGTATATATATGTATATATATATATGTATATACATGTATATATATGTATATATATATATGTATATACATGTATATATATGTATATATATATATATATATGTATATATATCTATATATATATATATGTATACAGATATATATATATACATATATATATCTACACATATATATATGTGTACATATATATATGTGTATATATATATATATAGACACACACACACACACACACACACACACACACACACACATATATATATAAGTTTTTTCTAACTGGTGCAATTGTCTTCTTTATAGTTGGTCATGAGTGGGATGCACTACACTTGTATCTTGCAAACAATCTTGATTGGACGATAGAATGGATTGAATAGTCTCAAGAAAATGGTCACTCATTAACATGGGATGGTGTTGCATCATTGGTTAAAGAAGCTCATCGTAATGGAGATCCTAATGTTATGCCAATGGTACTTGATCTAATATATGGCTTAAGAGATACAAAGGTATGCATAAGATTACTAATCATGAGACATAAGTTTAATATCAACTCACAGATCAATGAGAAGATTCTTGGCATGTTTGAATAATTGCAATTAAAACACCACAAACCTATGTACTACCATGAGTATAAATTCCACACAAAAAAGTTAGACGAAACAAAGAAAATGTGTGATTCTGAGATAAGTGTTGTCTTTGCGGTCACCAATATTTCATCTAGAATTGACATACATCCGAGTCAACAATCTAAAAATTGATACTATGGCATTTTGGATGATATACTTGAGTGCGACTTTAATTCATTCAAAATAGTTCTATTTGTTGTCAAATAGTTTAGGTTATGACTGAATCTAAATGATCCCGATAGGACTATTATTGAACAAGATAGTGGATTTACTATGATTAATACAAGGTCATTTGAGCTAGTAATAGATGAGCCCTATGTTCTTCCAAGCCAATGTGAGCAAGTATTTTACTTTGGTGTTCCACACAAACCAGGTTGGTAATTTGTTGTTAGACATGACCCAAGAGGAAGGCTGGTAAACTATAATGTGATTGAAGAAGAAGATATTGAAGAAGCACAAGAGGAAGTAGATGATTATTAGGAATGACAGTTACCCAATGATGAAGAAGAAGAAGATGGTGATGATCATGGCGATGATGGTCATGATGATGATAGTGATCAAGAGGATGATGATGGTGATGAAGATGGTGGTGGTGATGACGACGATCAAAGTAACAAGTATGATGATGGTGATGATGATGATGAAAATGATGATGATGATGATGATGACATGGATGAAGATCATGATGATTAATGAAATGGCCAGGTAGGATCAATGTCAACTATGATGGGGTCTTGTATGACCAAATTTTTCTTTCCAAACCATATGTGAAAATATTAAGTAGAACATGTCAAATATTTTTTTAGATATAAAAATTAGTTACACTAAATTTTTAACTCAAGAAAAATAATTTACATATACAATCTACTTTATTATTAATATTTTTTTTGGTAAGTCTATTACTTTAATTTTGCTGCTGATTTCTAAGACTTACTAATTTTTTTCATAGGGCGATATGGATGCACCATCTCGAACACCTTCAATAGAGGTAAACATTAATTATTGTAAATTTTAATGTTAATATAGAAACAAATGTCATATTATTATGTTCTTTTCTTTATGGCTTTGGATTTATTTTGATGAAAGTATATGGATATTTGATGTCACAAATGATAGGAAAAAGCTACAATGATCACTGATCAAATGCAATATGAAATATGGGCATCATATCTACATGACATTGCCCTTAGCACTGACCCTATATTCATCACCCAACAAATTACACAAAGATACACTGATGAACTTGTTAACATTATCATCAAGGGTGACAGAAGTGAGGAGAAAGAGGCACTAAAAATAAAATTGGACCGTAGAATCCAATCTTTGAAGGTAACCAGTAATTCGACTAAAGCAGTAATAGAAGTTTAGTAGATATTAATATTTTATAGTATCTTATGGATCATGATCTCTAATTTTATGTATTCTTGTATAGACATATGTGCCAGTTGTGACATCACATGGTGAACATGGTGAGGGTTGTTGTGCAGAACCTTTGTGTAAGTGACACTTTGTTTGTTTTGATCAACATTATAACACTTACCCTTTTTTTTTTTGTGGATGTTTCTCGCTAGTATCCCATTTGATCTTTATCCATTGCAAATGTCTTTGCAAACAATATTCTATTCTTTAGCTCATGATGAAGTGCAGACTCCTCCTTTGGTTGGCGGTCCAGTATTGCCTGTTGCATTGTCGGCAACAAGGACCATGCAAACATCATCATCTATGCCCATTAGAACTGGTAAAACCTTATTTTTCTATATTTTGTAATGTCTTTCTACAAGTTGATGAACAAAAAAGTAACATATCAGTGCTTAAATGATGTCTACAGAAGCCTGCATACACACAAACACATGCATACACACACCACGCATACAAACATACATACATATATGTATACCCACACATAGAGAGACATGGACATAGGAAGGGAGGTAGACCAATAGAGAGTAGTACTAAAATTGTCATTTAATTGTCATGATGTTTCAGTTGATAGACCAACAAAGAGCAGTACTACTGAAGCCGATCCATTTCCTACATAAATTTGTGTGATTAGTTCTGGTTCGTATGAAGGGACATTGTTGCTGAATAAGAAAACTATGTTTCCATTAAAAGAACGAAAGCTTCTAGGTGCTTTAAAATTGTTATTATTTAAAGTGTAAATTTAGTTTACTTTTACATTACTCATTTTGAATTGATAAATCCTTTATGTTTTTGTAGGTAATAATGCTTTCTTTGAACATCTTTTTCATATGACATTGAGACCTTTTGGACCCACCATACGTAAAAGGTATGTAGTTTCATATCATTGCTACATAATTTTTCTTTTCTTCTATTTATTGTAATATATTAAAGTTATTGATCTAAAAATCTATTTTTTTTTTAAATAGGTGGAATTTACAAGCTGTGGAATTAAAAAATTAGCTGATTGCATCTATTGAGAAGAAATTTGGGAAAAACATTTTTGACACTGGCCTACTTCTAAAAAGAGCAGCAAAGCATATAAAGACTGTATGGGATCAATATAGAAGGGCTCTTAAGGATAACCCAAAGTACAACCATCCTCTTATGATTCCACCAATGGAGTGGAATGAAATAATAGAAGATGCAAAGGAGAATAGGCTATGTGAAGATAGAGATAATGAAGCAACATAGGGCAAAAAGAGGTATGTCATTATAGTATTAAGTACATTGTAATCATGCACTAATTATTGATATTTGTAAATATATAATCTAAGATGTTTGAAATTGTTCATAGATTGTAGGACACATCCATGGCTACAAAAGCGAGAGTAGAAAAGGTTGGCCAACACAAACTTGGCTCTGGTGGCTATATGAATCTTTAGTCTCGACTTGTAAGTAGAGCAATGAAGTTTTATTTATTTTTAATATAATGTTGCAAACAGTTTTGTTTAATGAAACCATACATGGAAAATTGACGTTATCAAGCAAAAAACATAGGGCACAGATTTCAATGTGGAGGTCACAGATGAAGATAGAAAAATTGCCTTGAAGGAAGGCTATAAAGTTGTGGCTGTACGCCTATTCAAAGAATCTATAAACCTTGCCCAACAATCTAGTGCACCAAATGATATCTCACAGGTAAATTGATCAAATGAAAAGTAAATGAAATTAAATAGTTGAGAAGAATCTTTTTTGGTATTAGTTTTAAACGTAAATTGACTACATAACAATGTGCATAACATTTTACTACAACCTTCATATCCTACCACAGAACCTACTCATGACGAAGGCCATGATGTGCATTGTAGTGGTGAAGGTATTAATTTGTTATTGAAAATTAAATATGCAATTATGAATAGAATTTAACATCTTCAATTGGAATTTGACGTGTATCCTTTTTTTGAATATTTCAAAGCATGTTGAACATCATGCTAAAGGAGTGGACCATGTTCCAAGTGTTCAACATGTTGATGCGGTGGCAGATCAAAATGTTAATGTACCTAATGTGGCATTGTCAGGTAAGAAAAATGAAATTTATGTTGTACTCGTACTTACTTACAGACTTGTAACAGTTAGAAAAAGAAAAAGAGTATGCTAATTTATCCCATTCACTTGTTCTTGCAACAAAGCCCCCTTTAGTGCAGTAACCTCCTGCTCCTCCAAAGAGAAGGAGCCATTGTAATTTGACATTACAAATGCCAAAAGAGGAGGAGAATGATGCAGATATGGATGCTCCTATGAGAACTTTTCTTAAGAGAGCTCAAAAAAACAAAAGAAAGAAATGATGTTTTAAAATTCTTCTTTGATACACCTTGTTGGATAATGAAAGAACTTTGTTTTAAGTGATTATGTATGAATGATGCATATTAATACATATATTTATTTTATGTTAATGAATATTGTTATGTGTTAATGAAGTATTGATTAGTATTGTGTATTAATGAATTTTATATCATATTAATGAATGTTATGTGATTGTATTGATTGAATGTTATAGTTCATAAATGGATGAATGAATGAATGAAGTATGTAATTAGATGATAATGGGTACTTTAGATTGATGTTAGGGGGAGGGGGCTGAGGCTAGATGAGCTTCCACCTTCACGTGGTTGGCCTTGTTAAGTAGAGAATATTATAGTATTCTTGAAATCAAGTGAAGCTCAAACTAACATAAAATGGACACTTTGCATGTCGTAGGTCTAAAATGATCCACAACTACTGCTGCCCATAACATACAATGCAAATGTTATATGGGATTTATGTGTGGCTACCTACAATGTTTGATATTTGATCATTTTGTTCCCTTTATATATTTACCCTCTTTTTTTTGCCCTCGACAATAGTTGTCAATAATGATATTATGAACTATGCATTAGGTGACTTAAATGACCATTATGGGTAAATACTACAATATCATTCTAATAGAAATGGTTGATCAAAGATTCATCTCCATCTTCGGGGAAGAATTCAATAACTTCTCTATTGAATTCTTTACAGAGGGAACATACTTGAATGGCTTCCATATAGAAACCTAGAAGTTTAGCATATATCTAGTTAAGTTTGGCTTTTTAAAACTCTACAGGAAGACCATCAATATGTGGGGATTCGCCCTACTTGAGGGATTGCACAATAGACCAAATTTCTTCTTAAAGAAATGCCTCTTCCAAGATTAGAGGCACCAAATTTGTTTAGGTTCATTGAAATAATTCTGCTGCAAATAAGTCTAGGTTTCTCAACTTTATAATTGCTCTCATTTCATCAATTTTATCAGTTGAATTCCATGCAATATTAGTTGGCCTTATACGATCCTAGATAAATTTAGGTGTTGGCAAGCTAAAAAATCCTTCAGTCCTTTTAGCACCACATTTGATCCAGATGAAGTTTGGATCTATTTTTTCTCTTTGAGAAATATAGTTCTTATGGCATCTTTACATATGTTTAGCAAAGGTCAGGAAACCTTAGAGTAAGCTATAATTGGATTATATTTTAACTTATGTTTGAGTCTCACCATTTATTCCTCAAAGATTCTACATCTTACTTCTTAGGCTTTGTTTTTCCAAATATACTCTTATGTCTAAATTACTCAATTACCATTTTTTCAAATTCATTTATAAGACAAACAATTCTGTTTGAATTACTCAATATCTTCTTTAGGATGCATTTTTCATCCCGCCAAATCTCCATGATTTTTTTTGTAAGCTATTATTTATATTATGCATGGTGACACTCTTACTAATTGTTATCAACATATGATCAAGCATAAAAGAAGCTCCTAAAAGGACCTATCTAATCTGGATTACAACCTTTTATATACCTTTTTTATTACTACACCAAATAATCTTGATATACCTACATCATTTTTCATTATGTTCAAGAGGGTCAAAGAAGCTAAGGACCTTTTTCATTTTAGTCTAAAAAGTAAGTGTATTCTATTACAACAAGATGTATCTTTATTTTCATATCATATTGATGTCCTCACCAGAATCCAAGGAAATTTAGGAAGTTTATAGGTTAACAAATTCCATGTCTCTAGCCCATTAAGAATCCAAGGAACTTTAGGATGTTTATAGGTTAACAAATTCTATGTCTCTGGCCCATCAAGAATATTTGAGAAAGTTGTGGGCATTAACTCAAGAAAAAGGTTGTCCAAGCACAGTATGGTCACAAGACATAGCCAGTTTCCACCTGGACATATAAATCAATTCTATCCTACCTAATATTCTTTCTAGCTAATATTCTACTTTACCTATTTTGTCTTTTGAATTTGGTATAATTGGCTTTTGAAAAACTCTTATGACAACATACAATTGGTTGACATAGACATAAACTTCATCAACCCAACATAAACAATAAATAACCATCAAACTTCGTGAAAACCACTTAAAGAATCATTAACTAAGGTTGAAGTGGTTTATCTTCCAGCATTGTAAAAATTCTCCCTCTTCAAATTTATTTTCCCTAAAGAAATTGTATTGCCAGGTTCTCCAATATTTTGGGGCCTTCCTACATGGTATTGTACTATTGTCCAATGCCAAATCCTTTGACTGAATGAGATATTTTTGTAGCTCCTTTGATCTCAATTCCTTCTCGTATCTATCTAGAATTAGAATAAAACCTCTATCATCTAGAGAATGCAAGGATCTTGACATTTTAGAACTTTTTGTCTCACTACATTCTGCAAACCTGAGAAATGAAATGGTGTTATGCACTAGCAACCTTAGTAGTATCTTAACCAAATATATAACCTATTTGCTAGATCCTTGTAAGACCCATGGTTACTTAGTCCAAGTATCTCCCCTCCTATAATTTTGAGCAACTTTATCTTATAAGGTTTTCATCTCAAGAAGATCTAATTTGTTATTTCTGATTCATGCTCATTTGAAAGTCAATTTGTTGGAAATTCAACCTCTCTTGAGCCAATTTGAGGGTTTTCTTAGTTTCTATGATAAAGGAGAGTTATAACTATAGAATGTGTACCTGGTAATGTTCCAGGGTTGTATTGTAAACTGTATTATCATGAATCCTACTAATCTATAAAAGGGACAGTTAGTGCATGACAAAAGGAATAGCTATATAAAAATAGGGAAAAATAAAATATGTAGTGAGATTTGAAATATTTATGAAAATATGGATAAGGTGTGTCTTTATAGATTATAGGATCTTAAAATATAAGGATTAGGAGAATTCTTATGCCAAACTTGTATTTTGAGATTTCAAGTCAAAATGCCTCTATAATTAATGTCAAATTCTCCTAGACATATGTTCCCAAGATGTCCTAGGATGAAGCGGCTGAAGGAGAACCCAAGTATGTATCTTAGGACAATGTAGGATTATTTTTTTGTGGCAGTAGTTAGATTTTACCAAAATGTGAATGCCATCTCCTTGCAAGAAAGATTATCAAGCAACAAAGATGCTGAGTGATGTTCTTTGCTAATGCATAGGGTCTACTTTGGGCTTTCTGAGTCTATTGTTTGAAGTAGAGACATCAAATTTGTTGGGAAATTTTGGCCCATAAGGATACAAGGCTCAAGAAGAGTGTTGCCTATCACACACATATAAATGACCATGTATAGGTGATAAACATGAACTCAGTGCAACTCATAAGAGGATACAAGAATTAGCATCCTCAATCTTGGAGTGTGTCACTTCCCTAAATTTAACATTTCTATTATAAAGCAGGTCATTCTCAACAAATTAGTCACCTTTTGAAGTATATTTGGGTCATTTGCCTTCAACTCCACTTGACATAGCTTTGGAATAACAAGAAGAGAATGTAGGAGAAGATTTCTAAGGAGTTAGACATTAAATTTTTTTGAAAGGTCTAGACAAATTTAAAACATTAAAATTTTTTGAGAGGTCTAAACAAATTTAACTCCAAGTAAACTACCAACTGTAAAAAACTCAAAATATGTACTACCAAAGAAATGATCAGCATACTACTTCTTTTGATATGAAAAAATTTCAATAATGTGAGGATAAATTAGTCCCCATTAGACTGATTGAAGTTACAATGAAAATTCTTTTGGTTCAGTTCTGTGTAGTTTTTGCAAAGAAGCTTTCCTATTTGGATTCTTTTGTCAAATTTGATTTTGACTGAATTTTTTTTAGTCACTCCACAATGGAATTGTCCTTTGCAAAGATGTTAGGCTTGCAATATCTTACAAATTACCTACCAGAGATTATAGTCAAAATAAGCTTGCCAGAGATCAAGTCCACCTACAGCAGGGGATATAGAGATGCCTAAATTAACAAAGTGGTTCACAATCCTTGGATGACCATTTTGTAAGTCCTTGATATCAATTGGTCTACATAGTAAGAAAATGAAAGCTTTTTTAGTTAACTTTTTTTGTAAGGAAATTTAAAATGGAACATTTACTTTACCACCCATAGAAACATCCAACACATAATTCTTGTACAACATATAAAGTCATTTTTTTCATGAAAAGTGGAGCATTCAATTTTCTATTCTCTGAGATCCATAGAATCTCCTAAAATATCTGATGTATGTATCTAAAGTAGTAATGCCAGTAAAAATTGTACCCAATCTTTTTGTTACCAAATCATGGTAGTTGTAGCTCTATTTAAACTTTAAATACTGGTAAATATTATGGAGATTTTGTTTGCTTTCTACTACTATAATATCCAATTTCATTTTAGATTTTCTATTCTTTGAAATATTGAATTTTCTTTTGACTTTCTCCAAATATTTTTGCATCACTAAAAGTTCTTAATATTTAATAGTTGTGTGCAATCTTATTTTGTTTAATAGAGTTTTGTGTCATCAGTGTCTGACAATGAAAAGTCATTGATGCATCCAGAGGTTTGTGTGGACGAGAAGACAATCAAATTTTTTTGTGAATAGACAAAGGTTTATTTTTTCTACCATAATTGAGCAATGTCATAGCTCAAAATAGTGCTCACTCTTGTTAGCATGTTTGGACCTTACTAGGATGCAGTTACAAATACAACTCCCTAATTAGTTAGAGTAGCAGCAAGCACAATTGACAGAAGTTTCCTTACTGCATTGACTCTTGGAAACAATCAAACCTTCAAGGTTAAAAACCCATTCTTCTCTATTTAGCAAATTGTGTAAGATGTTTAATATAGTTGGATCATTCATACTTAGTATCAATAATAAGAGATTTCCACAATCTAGATTGTATAGAGAAAGTTGTCTCTGGATTAAATTGTGTACACAATTTATGTACCCTATTTTGTGATTCATAATATCCTAATGATGAATCATGAAATCTGATCTGAAAGATTGATACAAAAAACTTGTACACAATTTAATTTTATACCATTTTTCTTTCTCTACTGATTTAGTAAGTTAAAGTTTGATGGCATTACTATAAGGCATATTTTGTTCAATAGGGTCAAGCATTGTATACCAAAAAGCATATCGAGAAGTCATATAGCCTTGTTTATGCAAAAGACATTGCATATTATTAATGGGTCTTTACGACACTCAAAGGTTTGCATAATTAAATTGGAAAGAGATGTAATACCCCCATCCCACTTATTGGATTCTTCATTTAGAGATATTTCCATTCTCTACTCCTCCCATTTTGATTAGAGTTTTAGTTTTGTAACTTGACATTGTTAGTCACATGTGTGAAATTTTGAGTGAATGATGTTGAAAATTGTTCATTGGAAATACAGGCACAACCTTGAGGGAATGGAAAACTGAAGAAACTAAAAGAAGAGATCAAAGAAAGAAAATGAAGAGATGAAGATGATAAGGTTATCATACATTTTTTTTCTTTTTAAATCCTAGTTGTATTAGAATGCCATGATAAAACAGATTAGAGAATATTAATACATCAAATCATTTGCTATCCTTTATGCTATAAGTTAGTATGAAGTCTCTTAATATGAATTGATCCATAGTTATACTTGAGAGAATGTTCATTGCAAAATAAGATTTTTTAAACTTGATATTTTTAACATATACTTGATTTATGGATGCACGATTAAGTACTCCATTATACATGCTTTAGAAAAACTTCAAATGCACCTACTCTGCCTCTGCCTACAATGTTGTACTCTAGATTCTAAATCCTCAAAAACCACAATGTTCTTTTTAAACAATCTAGCAAAAATCTTGAATCAACAATACTTTATACTTCCTCTAAACTATACCAATTATGTGTGCCTCAAATTTTACAGATCAGTAGCCACCGAATGAGGATAGAATATAGGAAATGACATGGTGATAATTCTAGGGGAGACCTCAAGTAGGTGAAAGCAGGAGACTAAGCCTCAAAGGCAACGCAAACATAGCAAAGAGAACTGTATCCCTTACTTGCCATTTATGACATGAAGAAGATAAAAGGGTGCAATAAAAGCAATGGCAGAGACGATGACAACCTCAATGCATCTATATGTTCTTTTATAGTTCCACACATTAAGGGTCTACTTTCCACCACTATTGAGACTCTTTATAGTCATTTTCCTCCTCCACCATGTTTTCTTTGTTCCTTGCAACATCTCAAGGGAAGAGCATCAACTTGAAAGTACTAATTGCAACAAAGAGAAGCACCATGCAATTAGGACAGCAATGGTCAAACTTATGGTGCTACAACAATATAACCTTTAATATAGCAAGAAGTCCATATTGGGAAGCAATGCTAAATACTTTAATAGTTGTCAGCAAGGATTTTCAGACTCTAGTGGTTAAGGATTGAGTGGTTCACTGCTAGAGCAAATCATGAACAAATACACTACTTTTAGTTGATGATCACCAAAAATGTATGGTGAAGACAGGGCTGCAACATTTTATAAAATGGATGCATAGATGGCAGGAACAAGATCCTTCTTACCTTTTATGTGGCTTCAAAGGATACATTAACGTTCTTCAAGTCTTTAGATGTCTCACATGAAGTCAAAAATATTGAGACTTTGTAACAACCTGTTGGATAGAGTGATTCAATAGGTCAAGGTTGAGAATTTTTCCAAGTCTCACAAAACACCAACTATAGTCATGGAGGGACTTATTCAATATAGGCATCACACTATTTGCTGAACTCATACTACAACACATTATCTGGATCTGATGCTTAAGGACATCGAGAAGTATAAGAGGGAAAAAAATATGGTTAAAGGCAGTAGACAAATTAACAAACTTATCTACAGCCATACTTGGGTCCTTGACTCCTTAGTTTGATGGGAAAACATACAAATTAGAGATGTTTGTATGAGTAGAGATGGCCTAATTTATCACAAAATTGTTCAGTTTAAAAAGCCTTGTAACCTCAATTCCTTTCATTAACAATATCTTGATAGACTCTCCATGTTCCAACACAACCCATCAAGTGAAGGCTGCAAAAACTATTTTTAATGAGGTGTTCATGCAATATGTGAAGGAGATTCCTAGGATAAAAAACAATTTTAAACATAAATTCCCTAAGAAATTATCACAAATGTTCCACTAATCTTATCCAATCCTTATTCCGAATAAATTAGAGAGAAAAATAAAGAATGTTTCATAGATCCAGAAACTCAGAAGCAAAATGATTTGCAAATTTGAGCCTTTGTGTAAATATATGATTATTAACATTTGACCCTACTAATAGCAAGTTATTTGGAGGAAACTAGGTTATAATATAGATAAAATATTTTCTTTCACAGCAAGCAAATTCACTGAGAACATAGTCTTGCTACATTATGCCTTTGGGTTTATCATTACAGAGGTCTGATAAACAGAACTCTAATAGCATACTGCCCAAAAATCCATTCAAATATCATTGCTTGCAAGTATGATATGCTCAGTTCAGTTTCATGGCTGAAGGATATAGGCAATAGGCACCTTGGAATTGGTTACTTCCCATCCTAGATCTACTATAGATGCGTAAGTTTGATCCTTCTTTTTTTTTTTATTAAGATCTACAAATGATGAATCTAAGTAATCTAGATAGTTGTTTCATCCTACTTGTACTGTGCTTTTTGAAGATTTTGTTCCATCAAACACTCATGCTGCTCAAAAAATTTTTGTTCCAAATTTGTGTTCCTTCTCCTTGACCAAACAGTCCTTATTTCTTCATTACTCCCAACTTAGGTCCACCCAAACATAAAATACTCATCACACACAAAAGTCGCCCTTCTAGCACCAATTATTAATGTCAGTCTCAAGTAAAGTATTGTAAAATTATTTCAACTAGCCCGGCAAAATTATTTAGTACTTCCATTTGTTAATAACTGAATAAACGTATTTATCTAGTAATTTCATTTGTTAATTAACTAAATCATTTATTTCATTCATTAAAATTGCTCCCAGATAGGTTGGCCAAACTAGTCTTAATTGGGGACATCATATTTATCTATTTGCTACTTTTTATAACTATCCAATATAGATTTTTCCTATTAATTTGAACTTTATTTATAGATATTTTTCCTGGGAAAACCATTAGGCATGGTTCTATGTTTGGTGGATGGTGAAAGTAAGCTAATGGTTTCCCTCTATGAATCCATGCATAGGGCCTAAGATGCCATTTTACAATACCATTGTGGTAACAAAAGAAAAATCAGATCATTCAGTGCATCTTTAATCATAGATGGAGTAATCAACTCCACCAGCCAATGCATGTCTTGGAAACAAAAGAAGATATCATAGTTAAAGTTTCTGATGAGTTGGAGGTCAAACACATCTAAAGTCATTCTGGAAAAAAAAATAGAAACTATGTGAAAACGTCCTGTAACTTTTAGTTTCTTGAAAAAATTTGAATCTTGAAGCTTTTATCTTTAGTTTTGAATTTATTCTCTATTTATTCATTCTATTTGCAAATTTTTGGTGGGAGGACTACAATGCTAGCCCACTAAATGTTCAAGGATTAGCTAACCTTATTTTGTCTTGAACCTATAGCTTCTAGGTGTGAGCATGTTTAAAGCTTATTTGAGAGTATTCACACAAAGAACACCTTTATCACCTTGCCTTTAACCAATATAACCTTTGTCTCCATTCATAAAGGCAAGGAGTCCTCCTCATTATGCCATCAATTTGGATGGCATCCACCCATTTTCCTATTCAACTATCACAGGAGCACATAATGATATCATCTTCACTTGTGGTTATATGAAAACATTTAGTGTCCATACAGAGATATTGTTTGATTAGTACAATTATAAGTTTCTCTATCTTCTTTGTTCCTCTGTACAGTTCCATGAGACAACTTCCCCACTCAAAAAAGCTAGCTCCCTTTATTTTCTCAGGCAACGGCCTTGACATAACAACAAACAAAAATGATGTCATGGAGATCAATAATCTCAACATTATACTAAAATGATGAATGAAATCTATGCTAGAAGAGGAAGTGCTCACTTTGACTACTTTTGGAAGAAAACGAAAGTGGAAAGGGAGAGTTGTTCCAGGCCTCAATAGTTAATTCCAATTGTAATGTGTTCACTTAGAAAATCTAATGTCCCATTTCTACTATTCACAATATGATTTTGTCATTAACCTATTTCCACATGGTACTGTAGACTAACCATGACATAAAGAGACCTAAAGGCAATTTGGCCTAGGCAATTTTTGTTGCAATTCATTCTGAGGTGATTTAAGGTAGTTTAAGCCACACTTACTATTTATGGTAAGTCATTATGGGCATTTTGTATTTATATTTATAGTGGCATGTTAATTAGTAATATGGACAAAGATAATTTATTTATCATTGAAATAATTATGCATTAATAAAGTTATTTTATTAAGTAAAATTAAATTATTTAACTTTTTCAATGCACAGTTTATAGTTTGTGAAAAATATTTAATTAAATGGCCCTATTTTATTCTATAATACATGCATCTTGATACTGATGTCTATATTATTAAGGAATGCAACAAGACTAATAAAATCAGTGTATCTTAACATTGATTCACTCTTATAAGCATCCAGATTGGAACTTATGGGTTATCATCACTTGAGCTTAAAGCAATACTAACTCCTCTAGCACTTGTTAACATAAATTGTGCCTAATGTCCATAGGGGATCACAATCTGCAACATACAAAATTTAGAAAGCCATTAGTTGTTGTCCATAAAAATCTCCTCCAATATAGCTAGGTAAGAAATATTTTATACAAAAATCTCCCCCTTATCCACATACTTCATAAATCAGAATCTCTAATGTGTATATTGTAAGAGTTTAAAAATGTTCATAGAAACTCTAAAAGTAAAATGCCTTTCCACAATAATTGAAGATACATAAATTCTATACATCAAATACTAGTAATTATTAAATGCCTTCACATATGAATTTCATATATTGCATATGACATAAATAGTAGAGTTAGAAAGTGCATACATTGAGTTCAGAAGTATACTTCTCAGTAACTACCACCCTACATTTCTTGTTACCCTTTATCTCATAACTAGACCTTTTCAAAGCCAATATAACAGGTTCCCAAATATCAAGTGTACCAACTTACAAAAATTGACACAATTAATAATAGATAAACTAAATGATTATTATACACCATTATTCCTAGATCTTGGCAGAGTCAAACAAGCAAAGCAACTAAAATTTCATCTAAATTCATGATTTTCCTCAAGGACAAAATTTACAGAGTTTCTGTTCTTGGTTGTTTACATAATTTAGAGTATCTATTCCTTTTGTGCTAAATGTTTTATTGTTTATCAATTTAGAACTTTCTCCATGTTCTAGTCTTGTGTTTGTTATAAATAGATTTATCTTAATTACATCTTCGAAGTATTTTTTGGGGTTAGTAGAGAGTATGAAATAAGTAATTTGCTTAAAACTGTTGTTTGGATGTACTTGTAGACCAAATGGTGTCCAGCTCCTAGCTGTGAGTATGGTGTTGACTTCGTAATTGGAAGTGGCTGCTATGATATCACTTGCAAATGTTCACACAACTTTTGCTATAATGTAAGTTCTGTTATATTGTGCTTAGTAATAGTCCTTCTAGAAAGTGCTTTTCTTTTCCAATAGATTGTTCTTGATTTTAATATATTGTATTGAAACTTAAATAGTTTAAAATTTTGACTAAAACCTCTTCAGTGCTCTGAGGAAGCTCATCGTCCAGTTGATTGTGAGATGGTACATTAACTAAGATCACATGTCAATTAAGCCTCTACAGTTTCTTTTCATCTAGAGACAATTCTAACACTTTTTGAACGTTATGTTATGGCATAAGAAAATAGCAAGGACACTCTTGGCATCATCTGCAAGGAGCCATGGGGACAATTCAAAGCAATATGCTTCTCCAAGTAAAAATAAAGAAGCCGGTAAAAGAGATGAAGCTTCCTTCCAAGGGGCCAAAACACCTTCCACTCCACGTGAATAATGCAACTTCTCAACATCAAGGTCTTCCACATACCAGTCAAATGAAACTAATCTCTTTGACCTTATTGATATGGACTATGGTAAAGTGTATGATACGTAAGTGTATGATGGAATAGAGCAAATCTAGAGCACCACTATAACTTATAATATAGAGGGATGGTGATAGTAGTTAGTTGGAGGTTGGTTCCAACATTCCATCCATCCCTTTTTGGGTACATGATGATAATTTTATTTGGTGGTTTTTGAGTAACATAATAGTTCTAGTCACATTATATATCAAGTAAATAAAAGGCTTGACATTACTTAAACTTTTCATGCTATCCATTCCTTTATATAATCAAAAGGCTTGAAATGTGGCAAAATGTTCACCATTAAATGGGGACAATCCCTATGGAAATTAATTGAACTTAGTTGAATTGTGCAATAATAAGTCATGTTATGTGTACCCCATATGTTAAAAACATGAAAATATTTCTTTTTATCATATGTTTTATCTTTTGGTGGGCCCTATCAGCCATTGACTTTCTTCATACAATGTACATGATTTGTCTCAATCATATAAGGAATTATATATTCTTCATATTAGTTACTGTTGGTGTTTTTCAGGCATTCCATAAAATAGTTCACATGCCTTGCGTATGATATGACATTTTGCATGCATCATGCACTCTCTCTCATCCGGTTGATGATGGATTACGCAGAGTGATCTGAAACCATGATGCTAAAAAATACACAATCAAATCCAAAATAAACTTGCACTACAAATGGATTATGGAAACCTAATATTGGTAAAATTGCATGCATGTCTACCAAGACAATCACAACTTAAACATATATTTGTCCTAGTAGACATGCATGCAAAATTAACAATATCAGATTTCCACAATCTATTTGTAGTGCAAGTTTATTTTGGATTTGATTGTGTGTGTTTTCTAGAATCATGGTTTCAGATCACACCACGCAATCCATCATCATTCAGATGAGAGAGTGTAGGATGCATGTAAAATGTCATATCATACGCAAGGCATGTGAACTATTTTATAGAATGCCTAAAAAAAATCTACACCTAGCTGTTGGTGGAAATTTCCACCTTCATTGGTCGAAATTTCCACCAACGCTTGGGTTTTTTGTACCTTTGTTGGTGGAAATTTCCACCAATGCCTAAATTTTTTTCTACCTTTGTAGGTCAAAATTTCCACCAATGCCTAAAATCTTTTCTACCTTTGTTGGTTGAAATTTTCACCTTCATTGGTCAAACTTTCCACGAATGCCTAAATATTTTTCTACCTTTGTTGGTCGAAATTTCCACCAACACCTAAATTTTTTTCTACCTTTTTTGGTCAAAATTTCCACCAATGCCTAATTTTTTTTTTACCTTTATTGGTCAAAATTTCTACCAACATCTAAATTTTTTTCTACCTTTGTTGGTCAAAATTTCCGCCAATGCCTAAATTTTTTCTACCTTTGTTGGTTGAAATTTTGACCTTTATTAGTCAAAATTTTGACCAATCCTTGATTGAACCTAGACAATGGTTTTGGTAGGTTTTCAACTAACCAATGAGTTGGTCAAAATTTTGATCGAAAAAATATCGACCAATGGGTTGGTCAAATTTGGTCAAAATTTGGTCAAAAATTGGGTTGAAAATTTGACCAATAAAGGTCAAAAAATGAACCCAAATGTACTAGTGTCACCTTGCTTGGTACAGACCATAATAGATCCTTTCCCCACTATGGGAATGGTTCCATTATTTCCCATCTTAATTTCAAACTTAAAAGTCTTATCAATGAAAGAGAATAAACTTTCATTACCACTCATGTGGTTGCTACAATCACTATCCAGGTACCATACTTCAGGGCTTCCTTCTCCACCAATGTTACACATGATGAAGGCTGTAGGATTGTTTGCATTTCCCATGTTCACATCAGCCACATTAGCAATTTTCTTTGACTGATCACCCTATTTCTTCCAGCATTCACTTGCAAAATACCCATACTTATGATAGCAGTAGCATTCAATATTACTCTTATTGGAGCAATAATTCTTCTTACCTCCTCTAGAGTTGTTTTGAGAGGTGCTTGCTCCCTCTTAGTTGCTTTCCCTTCCTGAGCTTTTTGCACTAGCATTCCTTTGACCATTCCTTCCATAACCTCTATTTCTTAAGCCTCTACCGAAGCCATTTCTTCCTCTCCCCCTACCTCTTGAATTTTCTTCAGCCTTGAAAGACTACTCTTGGGAAGTAGTTACTGACCTATTTATCTGGTGCTCATGGGTTTTAAGAGTTCCCATCAACTCATCCGTGGTTAATGTGGTGAGGTCCTTTGCTTCCTCTATGGTCATGACAAGATTGTCATATTTCTGAGGCAAAATCCTTAGTATCTTCTCTAGTATTTTCTACTCATCATATTCTTCTCCATTTGATTTGAGCTAGTTTATCAACATGGAGATTCATGAATGAAACTCTACAATAGGTTCATTGTCCCTCATTTGAAGGTTCTCAAACTCTCTATTGATTATTTGTAGCTTTACTACTCTCACCTTGTTAGTTCCCTTAAAGTTCGTCTTGAGGATATCCCATGCTTCCTTTGCATAATTTTCTATTGCAATCTTAGGAAAAACTATCTCTATCATTATTGCCTCAATCAAACTTAATGCATTTGCATCCTTTTTCCTTAACTGCTTCAGCTGAGTCTTTTGATTGTTGGTAAGGGCAGCATACTGAGTTGGGTCTGTCACATCATTGAACCCATTAATCAAAAACTCCCATAATTCATTTGCAACCATTATGGTTTTCATCTTCTTTGCCCATGTATCATAATTTTGTCCATTAAAGGATGGTGGTTGCTACCATATCTTTCCTATATCTCCTACCATTTCAAATATCCCTGAAAAAATAAATGCCCTAACTCACTGTGGATGTGGGGCCTCAAAGCTTTGAGACCATGTGAAAAAAAATAATCACAACCTTAAAATTTCACTCAATATATGAAGGTACCGAGTGACAATTCTACTCAAAAACCAAACGGTGCTGAGTGATAGGAGGGTGCTAAGTGAGCTTGGCACAAAAGGAAGTTGAGTGAGCTTGGCACACAAAGAGCAAATTGGCACAAATAAATGTTGAGTGAGCTTGGCAGCAAGCAATGCTGAGTGAGATCAGTAGCCACTACAAAGTGGTGCTTGGTAGAAGTGGATGCCGAGTGAGCTTAGTTTAAACTGCAAAGTTATAACCCAGATAGAGACCAAACCAAGTGACTAGACTTACAACATGAATTTTTCACCATTAAAACTAGAGAGCCGAAGTGTGAAACATTCAACAATAAAATTCTCAAAAGTAATAAATAGAGGAAGAATAATGGATTTTAGTATGCATGCTTGCTTACTTGCTATTAAAATATGATAAACTATTAAAAAATCTAGGAGCATTCAGCTTCAACCAGAATACCCTAAAGTAACCCTAAAAACTTCAAATAGGTAAAACTTTAAACTTAAAACTTACAGCTCTAATGGCTGCATACAATAATGCCTGGAGCAATCACTGCTTCATAGAAAAAATCTAATAAACAAAAAAATTACAGAATGAAAAGAGAAGAAACACATGCAACCGCAAGCACAAAACAAACTTCCTTCCATCTCTGCACTCTGACAACTAGATTTATTGATCAACTTCTTTTTCTTCTTCCTTCTTTGCAAATCTCTGCTCTAATCTCCTTCTTCTTCAACTAGTCTAACGAGAGAGAGTCATTCCTTTTGTCTCTTGCCAAAAATATTTCCTCTTCTTTTCCAAATTTGAAAACTCACCTACCTGCATTAAATTTTCTAATTATTCTATTGGCCATCAAGGTAGTAGGTAGGTGTTTGGCTCTAGGGACAACCATCAACAGCATTTAATATTTCAATAATTTGCTGCTCTTTTTAGTAAACAATCAAATCCTCTGCATTTCATGCTTGCAATCATAGTGATTTCAAAAAAGTAAAATAAAATTTTTAATGGAGTGTCTAGCCCTATTAATCCAGGGTAAATCTCATGAATTAAGAGTGGGAAATGAATCCTTGGTGCAATTGATCCCTTTATTTTAGCATTGATGTTTCTACCACTACCAAATCTTATACAATTGATGCCAAATTGAAATTTTAGGAAAGGACTATTGTTGGATTGTCATTGGTAATCTCCCACACTTGCCATCTGTAATTACTTTTCCAATTTCCACCTTTTGCATGTCTAGACAAAAATCCTACAACTACTAACTTATTTGGAACTGACAAAAGAGAAGAATTACTTTTAGATACCACACTCATGTCTACACCCAAAATCAAAACAAGTTTATATACTACATAGTCTTTTATGGTCTCTATATCTTAGTTCCACTTATAAAATAAACAATAAAAAACTCCTCCCAAAATTGATTCTCTAACTATCTACCACTCATTCTCACCCAAGAATGCATTGACTTTAATTTAGGGAAATGTTATTAGTGCAATGAAATATTTTGTACATCTGGTGCTCAAACACCTTTCCTTGACAGTAGGGATTGTGACACCTACCTATGATAGGGTCTTCTACAATAAGGGACACCACAAAAGGATCAACCACTATGTGCTCTTAGGAGAGGTAGATGACTGTCCCAAAACTAATAAACAAGATGAGGGCACCAAAATCTAGCTAATACATTTCTAAAAATTCAAATTAAAAAAATAAAGACCAAGGAAAATATGAAGAAAATAGATAGAATTTAACACCAAACCATTCCATTATAGCCTTCTATAGAGAATTTAGCCTAAGGTGCCAAATCCAAGTGCAAGGCTAAAATCAAAGGCTCTAGTTAATATCATGATTCACCAAAACATGTTCTGTATGACTTCATAGTGTGAATAAATCTAATGTCTGAACAAATAGGATCATAAAAGGTTGAAGTTCATCCAAAATTCTAGAAAAATTCTAGTTCACAAAATAGCCTTTTGTAAGGCTTTTAGTAACTACCAAAGAGTGAACTTGATGATAGAGATTTTTAATAGATCAAAGATAAAGCCAATCAAGCACTATCTACCTCTCAAGCTTATTATAAATATTAGCTCGAGTTGCCAAAAACCCTTGCATTAAAAACTTAAAATGACCCAAAGATTCTTGAATCAATCTCTCACCTTGATTATTGGTTACTACCTAATCAATTTTTAACTGCTAGAATCTTTTTGGTTCAGAGGGATTTTTGCATCCATTTCTAATCTACCATAGGCCTAAAACCTTGTAAATACTAGACTATTTTGAAATTGTTATTTAGATTAAAATTGTTATTTACATTGCTAAAAATAGTTTAGGCATAGTTTTAATGTTATTTATGTTTTATACATAATAAATTGGTTGTTTTTTTACAACTCTTACTATTCTATTAGAATTAGTGCATGCTTGGTCATCACACTTTACTGTGTAACTTTGTCTTCTCACTAACTCTTTTTTTTTGGCTGATATTGAATTTGGGTAATTTTGATGTGGATTGTAAATAATTTTAGATATACTTGTTTCACACACTTGAAAATGTGGAGCTCTATAGAATGGTTATTTTTTACACTATTAGAAGAAATTTATTTCCTCAATAGAATATTGCAGATGTTCTTTTTCAATCTCATGTCATCTGCTTGCCCTTGTCTCAATTATGTTTTAGTGCTTGTATATAGATGTACAAGAAGATTGGCATAAATTGTACAGATGTGTATATGTAGTAAATTTGACCATAAGTTTTGGTCACTTTTTAAGATCGTGGCAATGGTGTATTTTTTTAGTAGTTAGCTGATTATAGTATCTTAATTAAAGGCATTCAATATTTATTGATCTTGTCTATTTGGAATAGTTTCTCATTTATGTTTATTATTCACAGTGTTTCTCCTTTTCCTATTCTTTCCACAATGAGTTTCTGATAGATATTTGTAGTTTATCAAGTTTTTTGTCTCATGTTTATAGGTTAATGATACCTTCAAAAATATTCTAGAGGAGTTCCTCATGTTGTCTTTTTTAACAATGGTCTTTGTTGTTTTGTGTCTAATTATTTTGGGATTTAGTTACACAAAACTAAAATATTTTTTCTCTTGTTCATTTTAAGAAACATATAGAGCTGCTTTGTTGCTTTGCTTTACATTCTTTTCCTCTCAACAATTGGTTTCTACAATAATTGTAAGTACAAGTTTCAAGGTTATTAGAACAATGTTTCCATTGTCCTCAAACTATTGTGGGCTATTGCTTGTTTTAATTGAGTAGTAAAACATGTTCTCCTTTTTGTTGTTTGATTCATCTGTTTAGTTTCAGCATTACAATTTTATACTGCACTAGTGTGAGATTAAGTCCATTGGGTAGCATATATAATTATGGATTCTCATGTATTTGATATCTTATTCTTTAGGTGTGTGGATTGTTGTAGCTCTAGGTTCCACTAAAGTAATTTTAAATCTAAAAGTCTCGATATGTTTATTGTTAAAGTAAGTGGTATGTATTTTCCACATTCTATTGGATAGATGTGCAAGCTTTTGGTTCAAGTTGTGTATGTTTTTATGCTACACATTTTGGGCCACACTCAAGGATTTCTAATCAGTAAGAGGAAAACATAGAATTGAATTGAAAATTATAATTTAGGAATTCTTGTGTCTTTGATCTTGTTCTGAAGTGTAGGCATGATTTTGGCCCAATGTTTGGCCAAAGTAATTTTTAAACCTAAACATGATGGTTATTAAAGTAGTTGGCATGATATCTCCACATTCTATAGGGTAGATGCACAGGCTTTTGGTTCAAGCTGAATTATTTCCCATACTCTTTAGCTAGAGTTGAACAATTATTCACCAAAGTCAAGGTAGAGCCAACCTAAACACCTTGAGCAGCTTGAGGCAAATATGATACTTCAATTATTATTATTTTTCATTTAAATTTTCATATTAAAAAATGCACTCATAATTTTACTCCCATTCTTACACTTTGTTATGCAAATGATCTCTAGTTTTAATGATTATGTATACCTTCTAAACTCTATTCATGAACTAGGAAAGCATGATTGACCTCAGACTTCTTGAATGATTATTTGTATACCTTCTACTAAAGGTTGGCTAACTCTATTCATGGATTATCAAAACATGATTGATCATTGACTTCTTGAATATCTGACCTCCTTCATTCTACATTTTGCTGAATATTGGCTAAAATATATTCATGCGTCAAAAAAGAACAATCAATTTGGACTTCCTCAATATTCAGCCTCCTTCATTCTAGATTCTATGCCTTCCTTAATGGTCAACCTCCTTCATTTTGGATTCTAGGCCTTTACATACTTTGCATAGGTTCTTTTCAAAAAATTCCCCAACCCCACCAAGTCAACAATTTCTTGTCCACCTCTACCAAAGGCAGGGACTCTAGCTGCACATACCTTTTGTTAATTTGATTAGTCAAAAGTAGTAAGAAAATGGCAATTTCAACTTGGTATCTCACACATACTTCTTATTTGTGAAATAATAATAATTTTTGGATTATTACAAAATTTATCTTATTGATTCAATAATTATTTACATATATCATTCATATTAGTATCATTAAAGTCTCACAATCGATCTAGTTAATAACTATGTCTTGATCTAGTGGGTATTACCATTGGTGGCTACTAGCCTACTAGATGATTTTATAGTTGGCATTTAATTAGTTAATCCAATGAATGGTAATTTCAACATGTTAGGGCACCATACTTTATATATATATATATATATATATATTTTTTTTTTTTAAAGTTTTTTAAAAGTTCAATAGATAATTAAAAAGGAATTATTTAATTATTGGAATGTTATATTTATATAATAATTGATTATAAAGGCTATTTTTATACTATATTTGATTATGCTTTTACTTTTAGTATTTATATTTATTAAATTATTACTTAGATGAAAATGACAAAATAATTTATCAATAGAATAGGAAACAATTTAAGATCAAGATTGTACTTTGACCTTCAAAGGTAGTTGATGAGAAAATTTGGGCTTCTATACAGAGCTTTTAGAAGAGATATTTGGCAAATTAGCGACAGTAGAAAAAGAGGTGAATTTCATTCAGGCTAATTTGATCTTTGAGGAGGACAATATATTTTGGAGATGACCCCTACTAATCTTAAGAAAATATAGAAAAAACTAAAAAATAAGCATGGAATTGTGGTGTTCAATAAGACAGTTACTACAATGGAGGCTTTAAGTAGATTATATAATAGGGATTAGAGAAAAGGAATATTGATTGTAAGGGAGCTAGATGTTGAGAATAAGAGAGCTAAGAATAAGGCTAAGAGATCTTTCCAAACATAAAGTTGTTTTGCATGAAAAAGCTCAATCAAATCAATTTCTAGAATATCTAGATAATTTCTTTTATTTTTATCATTGATTTTTCTTTTATTTTTATTTTATACGCATGTATTTGTTTCTAAATTATGATCTCTAGTTTATGTCAATTTAAACAACTTAATTCTAGAAATGTCCATATTCCTTTGTAAATGGGTCACATGTAAAAAAATTTAACCAGGAAAATAAACAAGCAAGTGTATGTTGGAATATAGACCAAGTCCAGATCTTTCTCCTATTACAAGTGAAATTGCACCTAACTCCACCACATGTGTGCATGATTGAATATGTCTCCAAACATATGGCAAGTATTTTAAGTTAAGTGTTAGTGTTGTCACATTACACCATCCACATGTAGGCTCTAGACTCTTTGTTTGTAGCTAGAAGTCCTCTATCTATAGAGGCTATCTAATCTAAATTATTGTGCAACCAGATTAATAAAATACATTTGTTATCTACTGTCACCACTTTCTTTCCTAGTTCTATTTTTTAATATGGTATCAGAGAAGATTTGATTCATGGACTATAATTTTATTTTTTCATGTGTTAATCTTTGATCTTTGTTGATTCGTGAAGCTATTGTCTAAGAAAATATGAAAAAGAAGATATGATGGTGCCAAACAAAAAGAAAGGAAAATCATTGAATTCAATGCCTAGAATGAAGAGAACCTCTATTGATACAATTTAAGCTGCTACCATTGAGAGAATCTAGTTAAAGAAAGGAAAGCTGCCAGCTAAGGAAATTAGGCAAGATAACTAGTTGTTGAATGCATGAGAAATGTATATTGTTTGGAGAAGTCTTCTTATCAATTAAAGAGAGAGGAAGAAAGGTTTTCTACTCTAAGAATTGGAAACATCCGATGATGTGTATACTAAAATAATATGTTAAAAATCATGAAGATCAAATTAATGATGGTTGTAGTAAGACATGCATTATCAGTTGTGTGGAACCATGTATCTAAAAAATATTCATAGAGAACTAGTGAGCATAGTGGTTGGGCACCCATGTGCCTTAGCAGATGGATTACTTTTCATATAGACTCAATATTATTGTGCATGAGAAAAGTTTAGAGTTGGTTTCCCCATTATTGGAACAATATTTTTGTGAATTTTGAAGGCTTTGTGGTAATCCAAAACCACTTGTTTAGGCGAATCTATTGACTGGTTTGCAGTAAGCCAAGACCATTTGTTTAGGTGAAAAAGCTAAAAAAAATTTAAGGGTTTGTGGTAAGCCAAAACCACTTATTTGGGGGCAAGATCTAAAAGTTTTGAAGGGCTCATGGTAAGCCAAAACCACTTGTTTAGGTGAAAAACTTAAAATTCTGTTGAAGGGTTTGTGGTAAGCCAAAACCACTTGCATAGGTGAAAAACCTAATGCACACACAATTTTATTAATTGGGGAAAATCCCAAATGATAATAGGTGATAATGATAAGGGGAACTATAATTATTATGTTTTAAATGGGTACCTAACAAGGCTAAATGTTGGTACCTATTCTATTTTAATTTCTTATTGTAATAATTTCTTCCACATAAAGAGTCTTTAGTGGTAGAAATTAAGGGAGGACATTGGAATAGACCAAGTCCACATCTTTTTCCTATTATAACTGAAACTGTAGTTAACTACACCACATGTGTGCATGATTGGATATATCTGCAAACACATGAAAAGGTTGTTAAGTGTTAGTGTTGTCACATTACACCATTGACATGTATGCTCTAGACTCTTTGTTTGTAGTTGGAAGTCCTCTGTTTATAGAGGCTATCTAATCTGTATTATTGTGCAACCAAATTAATAAAACGCTTTTGTTATTTTTTGTCACCACTTTCTTTCTTAGTTCTATTTTTTAATAGTTTATTGTGTAGTATGACATCCTACTCATTTCTATATTTAATTTTTAGGACATATGTCCACTCACAAGTGGTACCAAAGAGGATATATTTATTTGAATATTACATTTCATAAAGCTTTGGGCAATTATTGATAGATAGAGAGTTATTTTATCGAGAAGAAGTGCAAAAGGATATTTTTGTATGTGAGTACTTGTTTAAACAATGGTTATCAAGACTTGTTTAAGTCAAGAAGCTATTAATTATAAGACTCAAAAAAACAATTGCAAAATACATTAGATGAGAGGTTGTGCATCAATGATTAGTGGGTATGAAGAAGAAAATGCCACCTAAAATATAGATTGTGTGGTGTGCTAAAGTTATTTATAAAGTTAAAATTAAAGATGTTTTGCTTGAGTAGTTTTTAGTTTCTTTTATTCTATTAGTTTTTCATTTATAAATTGTGCTAAAGTTTTATATCCAATGCTTTGAATTATATTCTTATTAAAATCAAAATTTCCCACTTAATTTCCATTTTTTTATTGGCTCTATTAATTTTAGCTAGTGCTTATTTTTATTTTTGTTGAAAGAAATTGTCATAATTTTAATAGCATGTTGAGGCTTTAATATGTGTGCTACATATATTGCTAGTAGGCAAATAGAAGATGGGACAAATGTCTTAACATCATATTCAAGAATTTATCTATCTCCTATAGAAAATCAAAGCAATTGCATATGTCCCAATCTTTTTTCTACAGATCTTTCCTTAAGATATTTACCTACCTCATTGAGATTGCTTGTGCGTATGCATTCCAAAGGTAGTAGAGGAAGATTTCTTGTTGCTATCGAAGGTTTTCTCCAAAGATTTTCCCTTACAGGTTTAATAGTATTTTCTGATTCTATTAGATTATAATTAGTAAGTCATTACATGTATTTAATGAGCAGTGAAAGCTTGCCTTGAGCAGCCAAAGGCTTTTTAATGGTAATAACCCATAACATTTTATTATTGTTATTTTTATTTAATTCTTATTTTAGGATCTTTCACATCATGAACACTTCAAAACTTCTTCTTTTTTGAAATTATTCTTTTTTAGTTTGAAGAATTTTGTTAAGGGAAAGATGTCATGGTTACTCATGTGTTGGGCTACGACTGGAATAGAATATACTATATGAATTTAAACACATTCTTCAAACAATGGTTAATAATATTTTCTCAATCCATTTCATTCTATTCTACAAGCTTTCTCTTGACTACCTTCTTTTCACCATGCATCCATTTTCTATCTATTCTCACATGTATAAAAAAATTTAAGGATGGTTTGAAATGATATTATTCTTTAGATTGTTTTTAGATCATTTTTTATTCATTTATTGTAGTTTATCCGATGGTTTTCTCTTTTATAATCAGCATAAATTTCCCAAAAAAAATACTCCAATAAAATAATGCAACTAAAAATGCTTATGGTAGCATATCCTAGAAAATCCACATGACTCTTTCATCATTCCATGTCTAGCACATTCGTAAATGGGTTATGCAATTCCATGGTAGTGGCCCTAGAGAAATTAATGTAGAGAGGTTGAAACAAAATGAAATTTTTGAGCTATAATGCATTGTAAGGATCATCTCTACATGTGAGATGATTTTGTGCATGGGTTAAACAATGGTATCATAGGTACACATATCTGATGCCCTAGTCTAGTTGTTGATGTGTAGGGAACACATGACATAGTGTTTTTTTATTTTGGCATCCTAGTCATTGCACCAATATTGCATTTTTTCTCTCTCATTTTTTATTTCATTGCATTTTTTGTTGGAAATTTTTAGGTACATCTCATCAACCTTAATACTGTAGGTTGGATTAGCTTGCTAGAATTTATCAACATATTTGCAATTGATAGAGAAAGAAAGACTTATCTTTGTCCAGAGACTTGAGGGAATTTGGGATAAATAAATTGGTTATAGAGGCAATCGTTGTGGGGTTGGTATTTGAAAAGGCTAGCACCAATCTTGTCAAGTTACATGTAAACTATTTGATCTCTATAGAAAGCTTGAAGGTTTAGCATTTTTTAGTAGTGTCATTGCATAGGTAACCAAACTCACATGATGAAAGTTGTTGCAATCCAAATTCTAGGCATGATAATAAGCCTATTGAGATAAATAATTTGTGATTAAAGATAAAATGTTGTTGTCAAAATCTGTAACATAACAAGAATTACAATTCTAAATCTTTGATTGAGCTTAGAATTTTACCCTTTCTTCAGAATCAATTCTGCCACATTCTTTGTCTTGTTTCCCTATTCCATCTTAAATGTTTGACCAATAGATCTATAGATCCTGGCATTTCTCTATCATTCATCTTTGAAAACAACACACAAGTTTTAGAATTTATGCTAAAATTTCAAGCCTTATTTAAGCATCACATTAATTTTCCACACTCTAAATTCTAAAGGAAAAAAGATCAGCCTTTAATCCTATTCATTGTAACAAACTCACTAATTTCTACTTAAAGTCAGAAAATGCACTAGCACAATGATCGACTTTCTCTCAAGATTGATTTTGAGGGAATTTAAAGCCACTAACATCAATATTAAAAACATTACAAATAAAAGAAATTTCTTTACATTTGTCACATCAACTTTGGACAAGACATGCAAACCTACATTTTTATTGGTACTTTTATAATTTGTTATAATATGTAGTCACTTTAGTACTAGTTAGTGTCAGTTTAGTAAACAAGGAAGTTATAAATTATATTTTAAGTTTGGGTTTGAATTATTAATTAAGAAAATATTTTTTGATATATAATGATCAAACTTTGTGATATTTTTTTAAAATTTTCAAATATTATTTAAAAATTATTGTTTCCTTGCATGAAATGATCCAATCATTAAAGTTTATTTCTCATCTTTAACATATAAATATGTATATTCCTAAGCTTTTTTGAGGTTAATATGCATATTAAAATATTGTAAGTAGTGGAAGTTTCTATTTTGTTTCATGTGATAAATTGGTTACCTTTCACACAATGTAATGTTTAGATTATAACTAGTGATTTTTTTGAAGTTTTCTTCTTTTGTAGCCTTTAGGTTATAATTATTGACTTGTCTGAAGTTTGTTTATTTTACAATGTTTTACATGGGTCAAATTTGCTTCTTTTACTATTTTCCAAAGTAGGGGCTTTGAGCATTCAAGAATTTTATATCTTTTTAAAAGAAGATCTAAGTAATAAGATCATATATTTACTAAATTAAAAAACATCTTATTAAAAATCATATGCTTAAATATTGTAACATGTATTGAAAAATTAAATATTATTCTTTCATAGAGTAAAAACACAAATAAAAAATTATTTCCTTCTTTTAGTTAACACTACAAAAAAATCAAACATGTTACTAAATTCTAGTACCTACCTTAAGTCTCATTCATTGTTCTCTTTTCAAAAAGTGTATTGTGTTATTCTGCCTAGATATATTATATACACCTACCTCCTTGGTAATTGTTTTAGTTTTATATGGTTTAAACTTGTGTTGTCTAAGTTCATTTCATATCCCATTTCTCCATTTAAATCTATTATTATATTTTAAATTAATAATTATTAATAGAATTACAAGTGGCTTCTTCCAAACAAAACTATACTCAATTTTGTTAGAATAGGCAGGGAATCTAGCTCTATTAGAGCTCTTATTTTATACACAAAATAAATCATCCAACCTAAAGAATTTGTAATGTCCCCATCTTTTTAGCATCTCAGTGGAGTTCTTAGCCTTTACATTCTCTGAAGGCTAAGTGGCGAAATAAGGATAAATTTATTAAATCAATTTCTTATAAAGTCATTAAATAAATTAAAATAAAAAGGTGACTTTATATTTAATTAATTTAATTTTCTAGAACCACAATTAATAATTGTATTGCAAGGGAGAAGATTCTAGAGAGTACTGTTGGATATAATTGATCAATTATGTGTTTTCTTTGATGTTACATAAATGTCATATCAGTTATCGAACAGAGTCTACCAAGCTAAGTTGGTTAGCAAAGCAAAAGACAGAGTCTACCAAGCTTAGATAGTTAGCAAAGTAAATTATAGAGTCTAATGAGCGTTTCTAGAAGTTACACTATGGAGACAGCTTCTACTGAGCTCACTCAGGCATTGAAGGATTCTATGGTAGAAATCAGTTTCTACTGAGCTAACAAGGTTAGCAAAGGAAAGTTAGTGTCTATCGAGTTCACTCAGTCTCCAAAGGATTCTTAGAAATTCATAGTGTTTACTAATCTTTACTTGGTTAACACTAGAAATCATTTCTGGAGTAGTGTTTACCGAGCAGGGTCAGCCAATGAAGGATTTCATTATTTTGGGAAATAAAGTTTAATTATTTCATGTAATGTTTGTAGCTGACTGATGTATAGTTTATTGGTAAATGTAAATTGTAGATGAGCTGACTTGAAAATTTATAATGTATAAATAAAAGGTCAAGTTGTGAATTCAAATGTAAGAATGGATGAATGAATGAGTGAGTATGTTAGTGAGTTGATTGTGTGAAAAGGAAGTGTGAGTGAATTTTGAAGAAGGATCAGATATCCTTGAGGAGCAACAAAGTTGTATTCGATTAGAGAGGATCTAATGAAGTAGAAGAGAGATATGTAATAGCATGTTTAGTTGCATCTCATTCAAGTCACTTATTGTTACTCATAACACCATGATGATAGACATTGCATCTGACCTAAGCTATGAAGAATTTGATTATGTCAAGGACTACAAAATTGCCTTTGAAATGTGGAACAAGCTGAAAGATATCTATGGAGGTGATGATAATGTGAGAAGATCCAAAGTAAAAAGTCTAAGAGCACAATTTGATCGAATGAGGATGAGAGGATGAAAATATTGCCAAATATGTTGAAAGAGTCAAGGCAATTATCAGTGCAATAAAGGCTTGTAGAGGAGACATTAAGGAGGAAATAGTTGTAAGTAAATTTTTTTGAACATTACTTCCCATTTATGCAATTAGAGTTTTTGCAATTTAAGAAAGAAGATGTGAAAAAAATCATAACATAAATTTAGAGGCCATAGTAGGAATATTGACTGCATTTGAGCTAGATAACTATGATAGCTATGTTCCAACTTCCAAGAACATTGAATAAGCATTTGAAGCCAAGATTTCACTCAAAGAGAAAGGCAAGAAAATAAAGGATTCTCAATCTAAAAGTGAAGAAGAATCAGAAAAAAGTTCTGACAGTGATCTTGAGGTGGTTGAAACTCTACTAGCTAGGAAATATTCAAGAGGCAGAGGAAAATACAAAGGTAAGGTTCCTCTAATCTATTTTTCTTGTGAGAAAATTGGACATATTGCTAAAAGATGCCCAAACAATAAAAATAAGGATGAGAAGAAAGGTCACAAGTGCAGTGGCAAGAAAGACTTCAAATCATTCAAGGACAAAGGTAAGAAAACATGTTTCATGGCTAAGGATTCTAATGATTCTGATGATGAAGAAGATGAAATTGTTTACATTGTTGTGAAAGATGAATCTAACAATGATGAGGAAGATAAAATGGCACTTATCTCTCATGTGAGAAAAAATGATACATGGATTATAGATAGTGGTTGCTCTCATCATATGACTAGTGATAAAACAAAGTTTGAACATTTTGAAGACTATGATGGTGGTAGTGTGAGGTTTGGTAATAATGAACCTTTTTGTATGAAAGGAAGAGGAAAAATCTCACTAACCAAAGAACTTGTATGTGATAATGCATATTGGGTAGAAGGACTAAAACACAATCTGTTGAGTGTGGCATAGCTACTCAATGATGGATTCAAAATGAAATTCATGCAATGAAAAGAAAGACTATTGGATGACAAAGGAAAGCTGATTGGATCTGGCATTCAAACAAAAGGTAACCTATTCTATTTTAAACTTGGTGAATATTCATGTTTTATTGCTTAAGTTGAAGAAAGTTGGTTATTTCATAGAAGGTTGTGTCATGTGAACTTTGATAACTTGGTGAAAATAAAAAAATTCAAGAAAGTAAGAGGCATTTTTAGTATAAAGAAACTAGAGGTTGGTCTATGCAAGAATTGTTAGATTGGTAAGATAGGAAAGACTAGCTTTAAAAGTAAGAGCTATCGGTCTAAAGAAGTTTAAGAAATTGTGCATGCTGATTTGTGTGGACCCATTGGAATTTAAAGTTATATTGGAGAAAATTTCTTCATTCTTTTTGTTGATGATTACTCTAGAATGATGACTATCATGTACCTGAGAGAGAAATCATAAGCATTTGAGAAGTTCAAATGGTATTTGGCTAAAGTAGAGAAGAAAATAGGGAAAAGACTAAAATGTTTGAGGTCAAACAGAGGTGGTGAATTCATCTCCCATGAGTTCAATAACTTTTGCATTGAAAGGGGAATCAAAAGATAGGTATCAACCCCTAGAACTCCCAAGAAAAATGGAATAGCTAAAAGGAGGAATAGATCTATCATGGACTGTGCAAGAACTTTAATGATTGAAAAGAATATTGCTATCAAATACTTGAAGGAAGCTATTAGCATTGCAGTTCATACCTTGAACAGAGTATAGCTAAAGAAAGAGTTATTCAAAACCCCCTATGAGTTATGGTATGGCTATAAACCCAATGTAAGTTAACTAAAAGTATTTGGAAGCAAATGTTACATTTTGAAAGAATTTAGAAAAGGTAAATTTGATGTGAAGGGTGATGAAGGAATATTTTTAGGATATTCTTGCAAGAGTAAAGCATATAGATGTTTGAATTTTTTTACTCAAAAAGTCATAGAAAGTGCACATGAGAAAGTTGATGAGTTTGCAGAAAGGACTGAAGAAGAAAGCAAAAAGGAACCAGAAGGCTATAGGAGATTTGTTTTCATTAAACCTGATATAGTGCCAGATACATCTGTCAATTAGGAATCTTCTACTCCTGAGTCTTCAGTAACCGTGTTACAGGAAGTTTAAACTGAGCTACAGAAACCTGAGTCACATTTTGATGCTACTGAGCCAATGCCTACCAAGTCTGAAGGGCCTGAGCAGTAGATAGAGCAGCTAGAACCTAAAGTTGAAGTCCAAGAGGATGACTGCACAATTCGTTCAAAAGGCAAGGAACTTGTCTTAGCCAAATATGTCAGGGGACATCATGCACTAGATTAGATCATTGGAGAAAAATCTAAAGGTACTATGACAAGAAGTAAGTTGAAAGGTACTTGTTTACTTGTTGATTTTGAACCTAGAAGTGTCAAAGATGCATTAGACAATGAAAGTTGGATTAAGGCTATGAATGAAGAGATAGAGTAGATAGAGAAAAACAAGACATGGACTCTTGTACCTAAGCTGAAAGATAAAAATGTGATTGGAACTAAGTGGGTATTCAGAAATAAGTTGAATTAAGATGGTAAGGTGTCAAGGAATGAACCTATATTAGTATGTAAAGGATACTCTCAAGAAGAATGAATAGATTATGGAGAGACTTTTGCTCCTATTGTAAGATTGGAAGGTGTCAGGACCCTACTTGCATATGCTGCATACAAAGGATTTAAGGTTTATCAAATGGATGTCAAGTTAGCATTTATCAATGGTATACTAAATGAAGAAGTCTACATTGAGTAGTCTGAAGGTTTTGTTGATCCAGACAAGAAGGACATGGTCTACAAATTACACAAAGCATTGTATGGTTTGAAACAAGCCCTTAGAACATGGTATGAAAGATTGCATATCTGTCTTATTCAGATTGGTTTTCAGAGAACTAATCATAATAGTAGCTTGTATATCAAGGAAGGACTAGATAATAAGATTTTTTTGGTAGAAATATTTGTGGATGATACCTTGCTTATAGGAAATGATGACCTATGCAAAGAATTTTCAGAGAAAATGAAGAAGGAATTTGAGATGTCAATGTTTGGTGAGATCAAATTCTTTGTTGGTCTTCAAATTCAACAAAGTAAGAATGGCATCTACATGACTCAGTCTAAATACATCAAGGAGATATTGAAAAAGTTTGGTATGGAAGACTGCAAACCAGTTGGAACTCCTATGTGTACTAGACTGAAACTTACCAAGAATGATGAATCAAAGGAGGTAGACCAAACATTGTATAAATCTATGATTGGAAAGTTGCAGTATGTAGTTCATACAAGGCCAGATATTACTCTTGTAGTTGGTATTGTAGATATATTTTCAGCAAAACCAAGAGAAAATTACATGATGGCAATCAAAAGGATCATGAGATATTTGAAAGGCATTGAAGATTATGGATTATGATACAAATTTAGAGATAATCTAGATTTAAAAGTGTTTAGTAATGTAGATATGGTAGGAAACATTGATGATAGAAAGAGTACAAGTGGAGGAGCTTTGTTTCTTGGAAAGAGGTTAGTTTCTTGGACTAGTAAAAAGAAAAATTGTACAACCCAATCTACAACAGAAGCAGAGTATGTTGTAGTAGCAATAAACTGTTCTAATATTGTTTGGTTCAAATGATTATTGGAAGGCATGAAGGAAGAAATCAAAGAACCTATTGTTATATTTTGTGACAATACAAGTGCAATTAACATATCTAAAAATCTAGTGATGCATTCAAAAACCAAGCACATTGCAATAAAGTATCACTTTCTTAGAGAATTGGTGCAGGATAAGGAGATCAGATTGGAATATGTCCATACAAAAGAACAAATTGCTAACATATTCACCAAGCCTTTACCTAAGGATGCATTCTTGTATCTAAGAGGAAAGTTAGGGGTCATTCCCCTATCTAAAGCTCACTAAAATGAAGTTTTAGTGATGCATCAACAAGTACCAAGTTGAAAATCTATCAATTGATGTAGCATAGTTGTGGAAACTTTGCATATGAATCAGTATATAAGGTGCATTGCTATTCATTTGGTTTGTGTTGTCTTTTGCATGTGTTGTCAAAGAGGGAGACAGTATACTATCCTATCTTTCTAAAATTTTAATTTTTGTGAAGAGTTTGATGTTTAAAATGTAGCTATGTAATTCCTTCATAAAGGGAGATTACTGCATTTGAGAAGTTTGTGCAATGAAATCTGAGAGGGAGAAAGATTTTGTCAGAAAAAGATTTGTTTTCAATTTTCATTTTGCTATGACATGTTGTGTTGCCATGAATTCCAAAGAGGGAGATTGTTGGATACAATTGATCAATTGTGTATTGTGTTTGATGTTACACAAATGTCATATTAGTTATCAGACAGAGTCTACTGAGCTAAGTTGGTCAACAAAACAAAAGATAGAGTCTATCGAGATTAGATGGTTACAAATTAAATTATAGAGTCTAACAAGCATTTCTAGAAGTTACACTATGGAGACAGCTTCTACCAAGCTCACTCAGGCGCTGAAGGATTCTATGGCAGAAATCAGTTTCTACCAAGCTCACAAGGTTAGCGAAGGAAAGTTAGTGTCTATAGAGTTCACTTGGTCTCCAAAGGATTTTGTAGAGTTCATAGTGTTTACCGAGCTTCACTTGGTTAACATCAAAAATTATTTCTAGAGTAGTGTTTACTGAGTAGGGTCGGCCAATGAAAGATTTCATTATTTTGGGAAATAAAGTTTAATTGTTTCATGTAATGTTTGTAGCCGATTGATGTATGGTTTATTGATAAATATAACTTGTAAATGAGCCAACTTGACAATTTGTAATGTATAAATAAAAGGTCAATTTGTGAATTCAAAGGTAAGAATGGATGAATGAATGAGCAAGTATGCAAGTGAGTTGATTGTGTGAAAAGGAAGTGTGAGAAAATTTTGAAGAAGGATCAGATATCCTTGAGGAGCAGCAAAGTTGTATTTGATTAGAGAGGATCTAGTGAATCAGAACATAGATTTGTAATAGCAAAGTTTAGTTGCATCTCATTCAAGTCACTTATTGTTACTTTCTCACCATTGTAGCAGTAGTTTCTAAATCTCTTAAGAGGGTTGGTTTAACAGTCATTTTGTAAATCTTCTAACAAGGTGGACAATTCTACTAAATTGTTCTAAAGTCCTCTAGCAAGGCCACTCCTAGCAAGGTGATTAAATCCTCTAACAAGGTCACACCTAACAGTGTGTTTTGTAACCTTTAACAGGGTTGGCTCCTAATAGGGCTCACTTCAGAAGAGTAAAAATTGGTAGCTAGTTACTTAGTGGTTTTCCCATATTGGGTTTCCACATTAAATTTGGTGTCTCTTACGTTCATGTTATTTCTTTTTGCATGTGTGTTAATAATTGTGAATACTTAAAGATTAGTAATAAGTTAATACACAATTCATCTATTGAGTTACAACATTTTTCTGTATGGCTACCGAGTGACAATAGTAATTAGTTTTATACGACATCTAAGGGATCTATGGATTTGTTTTTGTAGTAATTTGTTCAACGCCCCCTCTCAATTACTTCATTTATATTTCCAACAAGTGCATTTTCTAGAAATACAACTAATTATTGTATTGGAAAGGGGGAAGCTTCTAGAGAATGCAATTAAATAATATTTTACTACCTTCTAGAAGAGTGAAAGAAAGAAATCAATAGAGGTGAGAGCTTCATTGTTAGGGTAGAAGCAAGGAGTTGGGTGTCAATTTTGCAAAATTCTGTGGATTGAGATCGTGCTCTTTTAGAAACAGGTACCCATTTTTTGAAAATGGGTATCCATTTTAGGCATGGGCACCTAATCTAAAATTTAAAAAATGGGCACCCATTTTTAAAAAAAATCAGGTACCTGTTTTTTATTTTCAAAAAATAGGTACCCATTTTTGAAAACATAAAAAATTTGTATTTTTTAGAAACGAGTACCCATTTTTAAAATGTAAGAAATGGGTACCCATTTTTTAAAAGTAAGAAATGAAAAAATGGGTACCCGTTTCTTACTTTTAAAAAATGGGTACCTATTTCTAAAAATTTAAAATTTTGTTTTTTAGAGGGGATTTTATATGCCAATTTGACTTTTTCAAAATAGGTACGAGTCTTTTGAATTTTAAATAATGGGTGCCTGTTTCTTACAAAATTGGGTGCAATTTTTTTCTCCTACCTCAAATTTTGGTTTGGGATAGGCTTGGTGAGACCAAGTCCATGCCTTGACCTCTCAAGATTTGGTTAAGGCGTTGAACTGACAAATTCACACCTTGCCATAATTTTAATAGGGTCTTCCTGACCATTTTTTTTTATAAAACAAAAACTCATTAGAGCTCTTACTGTCTTGATTTCAAAAATATAAATATTATAGTCCTATGATTTTATTTACTATTTTTGCATTATTTTTTAATGAAAGGTGGTACCTAAATGTAAAATAGTGAAGTTCACTAAAACTTTAATAGCCTTTTCATTTTATAATTTTTCTTAAATTAATTTATGTCATCAATCTACACACAATTTTTTTGAGGTTTAAAAAAGAATTTTTCAGAAAAGTGAAATTTTGATCAAATTATGTCATCTATACATGAGAGGTTTTAAAATTTACCTTCATAGCTAATTAATAATTAATAATAATAAAATTATTCAATAAAAAATTAAGAAAAAATATTGTCATCAATCTTAGGTGTACCAGGTAACTCCATTTAAAAAGGATTTATGAAAATTTATTTAATTGCGTCAAATTATGGTGTCCATACACAAGTGTGGTATGGTCCTAAAATAGGCATTTTGAAAAAGTTGTTTTTAAAGATCCATACCAAAAACAAAATCTATCATATGGGTACAGAAATAAATTACATATTTAAAAACTAGATTCTAAACAAAACAAAAAAATTATAATTTTTTTTTTAATATTCAATCTCTAAAAGCCTCAAATTTTGACATCAATTGACAATAAATTTTAAGAAATAGGAAAAACAATTCCACTTTTTGCCCAAATGTGAGACCCAACTTCTTGCACTCACCTACTAATTATTTGATTATTGTGAGTAGCATTTGATATAAAATTGGTAGAAGAAACTAAGGTTTTTTATTTTAGTCAACCATTGGAGAACATCAACTCTTAAGTGTTGCAACCTTTTGAGGTGGTGAAATATCCACTAAATTTGGTATTCAGGAGAGCTCCAATTCAGGAGTTCTATTTGTGCTTAAATTAGAGTATACATTTATTGTTAGCTACTACAGTATGCAAGAATGATGCCTTGCTATAGTACTTATGCTTAATTCATCTCCATCCATAGGCATCATTATTATCAGGTTCCTCTTGTAGCTATTATAATTCAAAATAAAATTTTAGCATTACTGTAGTCATTATTGTAAGCCCATTTGTCTTGGAAAACTCATAGAAAAATTGTACATGAACATAAATTCAATAAAGGAGACACATGTCGCATACCATTTGTTTGATGAAATGTCCACCTAATAGGATATATAATTAGCATAATAGTTGTATATCAATTGTTCGTCAACATGTCAGTTGGCTATAGGTATGCATTCCATATCTAGTTTCCATGCATATGCATCGGAAATACCAAAAGAATTGCACTTGCATATTAATTCATTGTAAGAGGCATTGTAATATCATTTGTGAACATTCTAAATTTCTTAGCATTGAAAGCTAGAATACAATTGTTTGACAATGTTCCTTGCGATAAAATTAGTTAGTTTGGGCAAGGGATAGTACATTGGTATCAGAGCTAAAACCCACCATTCTAAGGGTTTAGCAATCACAAGCAACCTGGGGTTGGCTCTCAAATTTTCTTCACTATTAGGTGAGCTTTGTTTGATAGGGAACAAGATTTTATCAAGAAACTAGATACCGTGGGTGACAGGAAAGAGTGTAGCCCACCAAGATACAATAGGAATGAGGATTAAGAAACAAGGGATTTTTTCAAAGCAATGGTTATAGGATAAGAGCAAATGGCTCAGGCTTTGAAAGCATTCACCACCATGGTTGAGCACATGAACCCATAGGAAAGATGGAATTTGGAACAAGGGGATAATAGGAGTGTAGTGGGATCACCTAGAACTCATAGAACTCTTTCTATAACAACAGACAGGCCCACACGGCCTACTTTTGTTAGATAGGAACTAGTACAAGAACCAACAGAGGAAGTTGAGAATGAGAAATTTGTAGATATCCTTACGGTTACAAATGATGAATGAAAATTATTGGCACTGTAGTTTCAAGAGATGATGACCTTTGAAAGATTTGTAAATCAAAGGAGAGAACATTACAGGTTACTCAGATAGGATAGAAGGCCTAGGGGTCAAAATACTGAGTTGAAGAGGGCTACAAGCAAGCTTACTATGCCTACATTTGATGGGAGTGGTAAGATGATAGCTCAAGCTTGGATTCATAAGCTTGACACATTCTTGGCACTAAGGCCAATGATAGAGATTGAAGTTATCAAATATGCCACTTTGCATTTGGAGGGAGTAGCACATGATTGTTGGTACCATGGTATGGTAACACTTTAGCATAATCAGGTGATAGAGTACCAGGACTTCATGGACAGGTTGGTTGAAAGATTTGACAAGAAAGATCTTGAGGTTTACTTCTAATAATTAGCACAACTAAAACAAATAGGTAACTTGGAGTATTTCATTTGTGAATTTTAGCAGTTGGCAGTCATGGTGCCAAACATTTCAGAGTGTAGATTGATAATTCTTTTCATTGAGGGTCTATCCAAACCACTGAGAGGTTGGATAAAGGCATTTGATCCCATTTCTTTATAGGAAGCTATGAAAAAGGAAAGAAGTATGAAACACGTAGTCCCAACAAATAAATTTTAGTCCAAAGGAGCATCTTCTAGTAAAGATAAAAAACCATTTTATTAAAAAAATTAGAGAGAACTGATTTTAAAAATAATTCTAAAGATAAAAATCTAGTACCTTTTGATAGCAAAACATTAAATGATTTGAGGAAGAAAAATTTATGTTTCTACTGTAAGGGACCCTGTGATGCAAACCATGATTTTTCTCTTAGACCAAAGGGCAAAGCTAATAGAGTTATGTAGGCATACTATGAGGAATCAGAATAAGAGAATTCAGACCAGCAATTTGATATAAAGGAAGTAGATGGTGAAAAAAAGAAAGACAAGGCTGAAAACTTGTCTAAAATGGACTCCACAGATGGCGAAGGAGATGCACAACTTAGGGAAACTTGTCTCACTAGTATTGAGTAGGAAAGATCATTTTGAATGAGAGGAGTACTTGCTAAACAATGAGATATAACTTTGGTTGATACTGATGCCACTCATAATTTCATTGATGCTAGGTTAGTGGAGAAGTGTGGCATACAAATAGAGGAGTTTGGGGGAATCAGAGTAAGGGTAGCTAAAGGCTATATCCTCAATTGTGATCATAAGATCACTAGACTCCCTTTGGAAGTTAATGATTATGCCTTTAAGGTAGACATCTATGTTGTGCCTATGGGAGATACAAATTTAGTCCTTGGATGAGTTCATTGCATGATATTGGTGAGATCACTCTTAATCTCAAGGAGATGGAGTTAAGGTTTAAAGTGAATGGGAAGACATAGATTCTTAAGGCCATCAGGGACAATGATTTCAGAATGGTCTCTTTCTAGAGGATGGCTAGATTGATTTGACATGATTAGGTAGAGTGGGCAATAGAGTGCATGTTAATGCCATCAAAGGAGGGACAATAGAAGACTACATATTCTCTTGATATTCAAGAGATAGATTTAAACACTCTAAGGTGTTCAGTGACATTCCACTAGGTAGACCGCCAGACAGGGGTATTCAGCACATCATTGACTTAGAGGAGGGGGTTGAGCCTCTCATGATTTCACTTTACAGGCATTTAAAGATGTTGAAGGGTGAAATTGAAAAAACCATTAAGGACTTACTTGCTATGGGCCACATTAGACCAAGTAAGTCTCCTTTTTCTTCTTTAGTGGTCTTGCTAAAGAAGGATGGGAGATTTAGGATGTGCATTGATTATAGAGTACTTAATAAGAAGACAATTAAAAATATGTACCCCATTCTTAGGATTGAGGAGTTGATAGATGAGCTTCATGGAGCATGCTTCTTCTCAAAGAGAGATTTGAGATCAAGTTATCACAAGATTAGAGTTAGAGAATAGGAAATCGAGAAGACAACCTTTAGATTTCATTATGGCCATTTTGAGTTTTTAGTTATGCCATTTGGGCTAACTAATGCACCTACTACTTTTTCGGCAACAATGAATAGGGTTTTCCATCCTTACTTGAGAAAAATTGTACTTTTCTTCTTCGATGATATCTCAGTGTATAGTAGATCTTGGGAGGAGCATTTGGTTCACCTTGACATGGTGTTGGATATATTGGGTAGAGAATCCTTGTATGCAAAGGAGTCAAAACATGATTTGGGTATGATAGAGTTGTTGTATTTGGGTCACATCATTAGTGCAAAAGGCATACACATGGATCTTGAAAAGGTTCATGCCATTATGGAGTGGCCTTAACTAGTGGACCTTACATAGTTGAGGGGCTTTCTATGATTATGTGGTTTCTATAGGAGGTTTATGGATGGATATTCTAGGCATGTAGCACCTTGACAGATTTGATGAGAAAGGGAGCTTTCTTGTGGACTCCTAAGAAACAAGAGTGTTTTGAGATATTTAAGGAGTTAATGAATTCCTATCCAAAGTTAGTATTACCAAATTTTATCAAACCCTTTGAGCTACACTATGATGCTTCTAAAGAGGGCATTAGAGTGGTGCTTATGCAAGAAAAGCACCTTATTGCTTATGAGAGAAAAAAATTAAGAGGGCAAAAGTAGAGCTTCAACATATAGGATAAGGAGATGTTAGCCATTACACATGCTTTGAATAAATTTAGGCGATATTTGGTAGTTAGCAAATTTTGTATCAAAATTGACCATAATAGCCTAAAACACTTTTTGGGGCACCGAGATCTCAATGATAGACAACAAAAGTGGGTGAGAAACTTACAGTCCTATGATTCTAATATTACATATTTTAAGGTGACACAGAATGTAGTTGTTGATGCTTTATCATGTAGGCCCCATTTGAGTTCATTGATAGATATATCAGAGGATTGGAGTCACTTGATCTTTATAGAGTATGAAATAGATGCATGGATAGCCAGATTCATAGATGGAACTATTTAGGACAACATATACACCCTTGTGAATGAGCTCGTCATTTACAAATGGTGAATATTTTTGGTTCTAGGCTCAATAGTGAGGAAGATGGTTTTGAAATCTTTTCACGATTCACCTATGGCAGAACATCTTGGTTTCTACAAGATATATTAGCAGATTAGAGAGTGCTTCACATGGAAAGGGCTCAAAGAAGAGTTACTTCAGTATGTTAGGGAGTGTCCCACCTACCAGCAAAATAAGCATAAACACTCCTATCCAACCAGTTTACTTCAACCACTTCTAATTCTTGATAGAAAGTGGGAGTGTTTATCTATGGACTTCATCATAAGATTGCCTAGAGCCCAAGGCAGGGATTGTATATACATGGTTGTCGATCACCTTACAAAGTTTGCACACTTCTTTCTGATCATTACTACATACACTGCTACATAGGTGGCCGAGTTGTTCTTCAAGGAGATATTCAGATTATATGGCTTACCTTGGAGCATTGTCAATGATAGAAATAGCAATTTTATGAGTCACTTTTGGCAAGAGCTATTTAGGTTGTGTGCAAAAGAGCTCACTCTGAGTACTAGCTACCACCCTTAGATAGATGGTTAGACGGAGATAGTGAATAAATGGGTGGAGGTATATCTCAGAATTATATAGCAGGGCCACAAAAGGCAAGGATGAAGTGGATTTATCTTTGTGAGTATTGCTACAATACCACTTATCAAATGTCAATTCAGATGTCACCCTTTATGGCCTTGTATAGGTATGAGGCACCCAATTTTATGGATCTACTTTTGAGTGGCAATAGAGAGTCCAGTGTAGATGATTTGTTATAGGAGAGTCAAGACATTGTTAAGACTCTTATAAGGCACATAATCAGCAGAAGCAGTATGCAAACCAAAAGAGAACTGAGTGAACTTTTAAGGTTGGAGATATGGTGTATCTTAAGTTGTAGCCTTACCACCAATCCACTCTCAAGAAGAGTGGTGCTGAGAAACTTAAGCCACAATACTATGGTCCATTTAGGATTATAGGGAAAGTGGGAGAGGTGGCTTATGAGTTAGATTTGCTAGCAAAGAGCAAGGTGCATAGTTTTTTTCATGTGTCACACCTCAAGAAGGCACTAGGACATCATATTGTTTCTTCCATAGTGCTTCCACCCTTGGATGATGAGGGAAAGTTGGTATTGGTGCCAAAGGCTATTATTGATTTCAGGGAAAGGAACTTGAGGCAGCATACTATAAGGGAGTATTTGGTGAAATGGAAAGACGTGCCAATATAAGATGAGACATGGAAGAATGAGGAGATTTTTCAACATCCAGACTTGAAGTTGCTTGAGGACAAGCAATTTCAGGGAAGGCAGACTGTAACGTCCCCATCTTTTTAGCATCTTAGTAGAGTTCTTAGCCTTTACATTATTCAAAAGGCTAAGTGGAGAAATAAGGAGAAATTGATTAAATTAATTTCTTAAAAAGTCATTAAATATATTAAAATAAAAACATGACTTTATATTTAATTAATTTAATTTTCTAGAAGCACAATTAATTATTGTATTGCAAGGGAGAAGCTTCTAGAGAGTGCATTTTCTACAAATACAACTAATTATTATATTGGAAAGGGGGAAGCTTCTAGAGAATGCAATTAAATAATATTTTATTACCTTCTAGAAGGGTGAACGAAAATAATAAATAGAGGTGAGAGCTTCATTGTTAATCATCCGATTATTTTCAATTACATTTGATATAAAATTGGGAGAAGAAACTAAGGTTTCTAATTTCAGTTAGCCATTGGAGAATGTCAACTCTTTAGTGTTGCAACCATTTGAGGTGGTGAAATATCCACTAAATTTGATATTCAGGGGAGATTTAATTCAAGAGTTCTATTTGTGCTTAAATTGGAGTATACATTTATTTTTAGCTACCAGTATGCAAGAATGATGCCACACTATAGTACTTATGCTTGATTCATCTCCATCAATGGGCATTAGTATTATGAGGTTCCTCTTGCAGCTATTATAATTTAGATTAAATTTTGGCATTATTGTAGTCATTATTGTAAGACCATTTTTCTTGGCAAACTCATAGCAACATTGTACATGAAAATGAATTCAATAAAGGAGACACATGTTGCATACCATTTGTTTGATGAAATGTCCATCTAATAGCATATATGATTAGCATAATAGTTTTATGTTAATTGTTTGTCAAAATGTCAATTGGCTGTAGGTATGCATTGCATATCTAGTTTCCATGTATATGCATTGAAAATACCAAAAGAACTGCACTTGCATATTAGTTTTTTTTTGACAGAGGCAAAGGGTGAATAACTAGGGCCAAAGGCTCACCCAACTATCCAAACCACCCTGCAAGAGTTAACACAACGGAAGCAAACAAAGAGAACAATAGCCAAAGGAGGAAGGAGAGAAAAATACTTTTATTGATTCATCAAAACATCTTCATACATGCTCAGTTGTAAGGCCTTTTGGGTTATGACCAATTACAGATAGATTCAAATCTAGACAACCAACTTTAAGTTCGCATCTTTTACTTGATCCTCTAAGTTCTCCCTTAAGCTCCCACTAACTAACTCCCCCCTTCTACTTGAACCTAGACCTCTTTAAATACTTGAAAAAATGGCTTATAGAAGATTCTAGAAAGCCACAAGTCGGGTCAAAAAAAAAGTAACTACCTACTAAAATTAAATGTGAGCTAAGTTAATCCAACTAGAACCAGACATAGACAACTTGGCAAATGAAGACTTCCTAGAAACTGGCACTAGGTATCTATACGAGCTTGGCATCTATAGGAATCACTCAACAACAAGTATGAACTTAGTACCCAAAGGATCACTTGGCACCAATAGGAACTCGACACCCAAAGGATCACTTGACACCAATAGGAACTTGGGACCCCAAGGATCACTTGACACCAATAGGAACTCGACACCCAATGGATCATTAAACACCAATAAGAACTTGGCACCCAAAGGGTCATTCAACACCAACAAGAAATCAACACCTAAAGGGTCACTTGGCACCAACGGGAAGAAAGAAAAAAAGTGCAAGTTTGTAAGGAAACCTAGGATGCTCCTAAATCAGGTAACCAGGGTTGGATAAATGATAATCTTAAATCATGCAAGTGTCACAACCTGAGTTGAATCCAACTCAAATTGAGAAATCGATGTAGCATCTTCAATTGTTCTATTCTTCCATTTCTCCAAATACTCATAGTAATCTTTTCCTCTTGTACTCTTGCCAACTCTTTGATCCAATATTTGTTCAACTTATTCAATCTGCTTCTTAGGATAACATCAGATACAACCGCTTCATCATCTAACTCATGATACTTATACAAATTAGCAATATTAAATATAGGAGATATATCCATGTCATTAGTTAACTTAATTTCATAAGCATTACCACTATCAAACTTTTCAAGATCTTACAAGGTCCAAATTTCTTCATCTTTAGCTTATTATATGTTCCAACTGGAATTCTTTCTTTCTTTAGATGAACCATCACCTCATCACCAACTTGAAAATCATGGTGTCTTCTAGACTAATCAGCATTTTCCTTATACTTCTAATTGCTTTGTTCCAACCTCAACTTCACTTCCCTATGCAAAGACTCCATAAAGTCAAAAAAAAATTCTCCTACAGTGCTTTTCTTTTCTTCACTAGCAACATCTCTCAAATCTGATACACCTCTAGGATGCATTCTAGTAACAATATCAAAGGGTGTATTCCCTATACTCCTATTCACAAAATTATTATATGCAAATTTAGCTTGTGCCAATACCATCTCCCAATTACTTGGCTTATTCCCAATTAAACATCTTGGTAAATTACCCAAGCTTCTATTCACAATCTCTATCTATCCATCTATCTGTGGATGGAATATATAATTGAACTTTAGCTCAGTGCTCATCTTCTTCCACAAAGTCTTCAAAAAATAACCAACAAACTTACTATCTCTATCTAAAATAATACTTCTTGGTAATCCATGCAATCTCACAATCTCTTTAGTAAAAAGTTCAACAACATGCTCAGCATCTGATGTCTTCTTACATGGTATGAAATGAGCCATCTTAGAAAATCTGTCCACTACAAAAAAATATAGAATCATACCCCTTCACTATCTTAGGCAATCCAACAAAAAAATCCATACTGATGTTAGTCCAAGGTTTCTCAGGAAGATTAGTAGGTGTATACAAACTAGTATTTTGACTCACCCCTTTTGCAACTTGACAAACTCCACAACTCTTTACACATTTTTGAACATCCTTATACATTTGTGGCCAATAATACTTCTCTTTCAGCAAACTTAATGTCCTATCAATTCCAAAATGTCCAACTAATCCACCACTATGCTTTTCCTTAATTAGATTCAACCTCATAGGACTTCTAGGAATACACAACTGAATACCTTTGAACAATAGGGTATGTGTAGGATCATGGTATTGCCAAAAAGTGGCAATTTGAAAAATTTGTAGTTCTAAAATATCTCAAACCATTTCAAAATCTATTCCAACTTTTTTCTCACCCACCTTGATACTAAATGAAAACAATTAATATATTTATAAGATCTACTATATCTTTTGATACCAAACCTATATGGTCAACTTTAAAAACATCCTAAAAATGTGCTTTTGGTCTGTTTTAATGTGATTTTTACATCAAAAATAATGCTAACAACATTTTTTTCACCAATATTTGATGAAATGAAAATGGTTTCTTAAGAATGTTCTTATCTTTCCATAAATGTAAAGTTTGTTAAATTATGAGTTTAGTAAGTAATTATTACTTATTTTCTAATGGAGTTATGTATAAAGTGTTGACTAACACACTACTTGAAAAATAATTATATCTTTCAAATGGTACAACATTTTTTAAATCAAAAAGATGTATCACATTCTATGTTTCTTCTACTATAAGGAAAAAAAATGAAAATTTGAATTTTGTAGAGTTTTGAATTAGTTAAGCTAATCAGACACAAGAGTTTTTTATTCGAAAAATACTAAAGTCAAAAATTAATTAATTATTATTTATTTAGAATAAAAATACCCAAAAATATGTGTCACATCCAGGCATGAGTCTACTACTTATATCTAGAATATTATTTTAAAATATTATCATTTATCTTTTATTAAGGTGGTTAGACATACATCTACTTCATTTTTTTGTTTTGAAGTTTTTGTAATATTGCATTAAAATTCAAAATTTTGACCAATCAATTTTATTTTTTTTTGAGATAAGTCCTGGTAGTTTAGAAACTAGATTCAATTTTCTAGAAATTCTCTTCTCTCAACTTTTTGATATAAAGTTAATAACAAGTAGAAAATTACACGTCAAGTTGACATAACCTTGATTTTTTTTTTTTTTATTACCACTTAAGAGCATAGTTTGGTTGACCATGATCCTGCACATACCCAACATACCTTCTTGAATGAAATATTCATCATACTTATGTAAGTTGTCAGATTGTGTGCTCTACACTCTCTTCATGCCTCAGAAAAATTAGGATCAGTAGCATACAGCTCTTTCATTTCTTCAAAACAAGGAACTTCAACCTTCACTTTAGTCAACAAAGAATGTCTTCTACTCAATGCATCAACAACTCTATTAGTAACTCCACTCTTATTCTTGATCACAAATTTAAAACTATACAAGCACTCAACCCACTTCATATGTCTTTGATTCAATTTATGTTGACTTTCCAAGTATTGTAAAACTTTATGATTAGTATACAGTACAAACTCTTTAGCAATCAAATAATGTCTCCACTTCTTAAATGCTTGAACAATGGCATAAATTTTTTGATCATACATAGAATACTTCCTCTTAGCATTATTCAAATTTTCACTAAAGAAAGAAATAGGCTTACATTCTTGACTTAATACAGCTTCTATTGCATTACCAATCACATCACATTTAAGTTGAAATACTTTGCTGAAATCAAGAAAAGCCAATAAAGGTAATTTAGCAACCTTTTGTTTCAAAGTCTCAAAAATCTTATCAGCTCCATGTGTCCACTTAAATTCTTTTTTGTCTCATCTCATTGTCTCAGTCATAGGATTACAAATAGCACTGAAATTCCTTAAAAACTTTCTATAAAAACTAGCCAAACCATGAAATGATCTTACCTCACCTACAGTCTCAGGTGTAGGCCATTCCAAAATTTCTTTAACCTTCTCAAGATCCATCTTCAATCCATCAGTTGAAATCAAAAATCCCAAATATACAATCTCCTCTTACATAAAAGAATACTTTTTTAGATTAATCAACAACTTTTCCTCCTTCAACCTTTGTGATACTTGTCTAATATGCTTAAGATGTTCTTCCCTAGTCTTACTAAATATCAAAATATCATAAATAAACAATCACAAACTTACCCAAAAATCTTTTCAGAACTTTATTCATCAACCTCATGAAAGTACTAGGTGCATTGGTCAAAGTAAAAGGCATAGCCAACCATTCATACAAACCATCTTTTGTCTTGAAAGTAGTCTTCCATTCATCACCTTCTCTGATTTTGATCTGATGATAGCCACTCTTCAAATCAATCTTGGTAAAATACTTTGCTCCACTTAAACAATCCATTATGTCATCCATCCTCAGCATAGGAAACCTATATTTCACTGTTATCTTGTTAATGACTCTAGAATTAGTACACATTCTCCATTCTCCATTCCTTTTAGGGGCTAATACAATAGGTACAACACATGGAGTCAATCTTTCTATAATCAAACCTTTCTACAACAACTCATGCACTAGTTTATTAAGTTATACTTCTTAGGAATCAGATCTATACAATAACTTATACTTCTTACTAGAGGTAAACCATCAGGAATATCATCAACAATAATATATTTATAGTCATTCAGCAATTCTATAATTTTTATAGGTACTTAGCTATCACTATCTATTGTCACTTGGTCATTACTAGATTTTGCTGCTCGGTCATTACTATCAACACTCGGTCCTCTAGAAACTATGGCAAAACAGACTTGATTCTTTTTCATTTCCTTTTCAAATTGATTTCCATTCACCATGCAAATTTTTATTGCAATACAACTAACCTCATCTAGAATTTCAATCAAAAGCAACAATATTTGTTTCTTCCCATTTACCTGAAGAGTATATTGATTCAATCTTCCATCATGCACAACATATATATCATATGCCAAGGTCTACCCAACAAAATATGACAACAATCCATGGGCATAATATCACACAAAACTTCATCAAAGTAATGTACAATTTTGAACTTCACAAGCCATTGCTCACTTTCCAATATATTATGCTCATCGTTGATCCATAAAACATGATAAGGTGTGGGATGTTTCAGCCTCTACAACTAAAACTTTGTAACCACTTCCTCTGATGCCATTTTTCTAGAACTTCCATTGTTAATGATCACCTTGCAGCATTTTTTAGCCATCTTACATCTTGTCTTGAAAAGAATTCTCTTTAAAATAGGTTCCTCATCACTTCCTTTATTACATAAGGTTCTTCTCATTATCAAATTTTCTCCAGCCTTAGGTCCACTTGGTGAACCCTCATCATCTCCTTGAATAATAGCATTTATGTTACCTTGGTCACTTTTAGAGGATCTACATTCAAAAGATCTATGTCCTTCTTTACCTCATCTGAAACAATTACCATGAAATCCACCTCTAGAATAAGAATTACCTCTTCCTTAGTAAGAATTAGTGCCTCCTTGGTAATAATTACCACTTTTACATTCAATCTTTCCTTTTTCATCATTCTTCCATTTATATTTTCCTATATCCTGATAGAACTATCAGATCTGCCACTTTCTCCATAAGATCTACCTCTACCTCTCTAGAATCTACCACCTCTACCTCTTTGTCTTTGTTCATGCTTCCTTCTCAAAATCTCCTTATCTTTCAAGTCATATTGATATGCTTCTTCTACACTTTCTAACTTCACAAAACTTATTTCATCTTTAATTCTAAAACTCAATCCATTAATGTACCTTGCAATTTTCTCAACATCATCATCCACATGTCCAAATCTAATGTCCAATCTATAGAATTCATTAGTATATTCTTTCATAGTCATGTCCTTTTGTTTCAAATTTTGCATCTTTCTCAATAGGCTAACTTGGTAATCACTAGGGAGGAATTTTTTCTTTACCTTGTTCACCATCTTTGGCCAAGTTCTGATCTTCTCCTTTCCTCTCCTTTTTCTATTAGTTTGCAAGTGCTCCCACCATAGTGATGCATGACCATTCAACCTAGTGACTGCAATCTTCACCTTTCTATTATCAGGATATTTTTCATACTCAAAGAACTTCTCCATATTAAAGATCCAATCCAACATCACATTGGTATCCAATTTTCCATCATAAGGAACAACTTCTACAACAGGCTTTGAATTTTCCTTAGACAACACTCGCAACAATCTCTCCTCATCTTGATCTTCTTCAGGTTCTGGATTATGGTTTGGTGTTAATTCTTCATCATCACTTACATCATCAAGATGTGCTTCTCTCCTCTGGGTTGTTTCCATAGCATCTAATCTAGCTGCAATTTGTCTCAACGTATCCAAGATAGCATTATTAGCATTTTCTCTACCTCAAACCATCTTCACAAATCAGGTTCCTACAAGATCATAACCCTCTACAAGTTATAGGTCAAATTCGTAGATCTACAATCTCACAACCAAATCTAAATTAGGGTTCTACATAATCCAATCTCCACAAGGATGAACCTCAAGGTTTGATACTAATTGATGCAGGCAAAGGGTGAATAACTAGGGCCAAAGGCTCACCCAACTATTCAAACCACCCTACAAGAGTTAACACAATCGAAGCAAACAAAGAGAATAGTAGCCAAAGGAGGAAGGAGGGAAAAATACTTTTATTGATTCATCAAAACATCTTCATACATGCCCAACTATAAGGCCTTCTAGGTTACGACCAATTACAAATAGATTCAAATCCAGACAACAAACTTCAAGTTCACATCTCTTACTCGATCCTCTAAGTTCTCCCTTGAGCTCCCACTAACTAACTCCCCCATTCTACTTGAACCTAGACCTCTTTAAATACTTGCCAAAATGGCTTACAAAAGATTCAAGAAAGCTAGAAGTTAGCTCAAAACAAATATTAACTACATACTAAAATTAAATGTGAGCTAGGTCAGCCCAACCAAAACTAGACACAAACAACTCGGCAAATGAAGGCTTCCTAGAAACTAGCATTTGACATCTATACGAGCTCAACATCCATAGGAATCACTCAGCAACAACTACATACTTGGCACCCAAAGGATCACTTGGCACCAATAGGAACTCAGCACCCAAAGGATCACTCAATACTAATAGGAACTTGACACCCAAAGGATCACTTGGCACCAATAGGAACTCAACACCCAAAGGATCATTTGGCACCAACAGGAACTTAGCACCCAAAGGATCACTTGGCACCAATAGGAACTTAGCACCCAAATGGTCACTCAACACCAATAGGCAGAAAGAACAAAAGTGCAAGTTTGCAAGGAAACCCAAGATGCTCTTGCATCAATTTTAAGAGGCATTGTAATATCATTTGTGAACATTCTAAATTTCTTAGCATTGAAAGATAGCATAAAAGTGTTTGACAATATTCCTTGAGCTAAAATCAATTAGTTTGGGCAAGAGATAGTACAAAAATTTTTAGTATAAGAAGAAGCTAGAATGAAAGTGGTTGTCAGCAAATTAGAGGAAGCCATTATGGATAAATTTCCACCTCACTTAGGGTTGTTGAATTATTATAAAGGACTCCACTTCCCAAGCCTCATGATGATTTATATTTAAAGCTATCAAATGCCAATAAAACAATCGGGGAGGTGTGGCTATTAAAAGATCACAATTGAGGATGAGATCTTACATTATGATAAATTTGAATGTATAATATCTAATATCAACTCTCTACATTCCAATTTTATATATTTTATTGATAAGAATTATGATAGATGTGAATTAGGAATGAAAACTTTATTTTGGTCTCGAGAGTTTTTAGATATAGTGGTGCAAGTACATACATCTAATCAGCTAACAAGAAATTATTAAATAAATAAAAAATTAGAGAGAAAAAGAAAAGGAGTTTCTAAAATTTTGTTAATCTATTCAACTAGGTGTGGAAGAGTTTATTTTTTAGAGAGTTTAAAATATGTACCTTTATAATAAAAAAAGGTATCTATTATACATTGGACATGAGAGTTTATGTAAGGCAATATATATATATATATATATATATATATATATATATATATATATAAACTTAGAAGAGACTTTGAAAATCATGTTTAAATTTAGTAAATTAATGTTAAATAATTGAAAGGTAATCAATTATGTTGTGTTGTCATATAGTTCCTTTCAAACATTTCAATACAAATGAAAGATCACAAAATTCAAAAACAATCACTTAGTGTACACATTAATCAACTCTTTCAAAAAAAATGATCGAGACTTTCAAATCATTATTTCTCGCATTATCAACTCATAACGTAGAATTCTACTTATTACCTCATGATATCATAGTTACTATCAAGTTGTAGTAAACTATAAAACTATTTATCCTAAAGGAAATCTTAGTATTTTTTATTAGTTTAATACACTTAGTTATTTACATGACAGAGTTGCTCAGTCAACACTGTGATTGAGGTACAATGAAGGTTGAGCTACATTAAGAAGTATACAATTTCAATATGAGTTGAGGAAGACAAAGGCGTGGAGCACATCAGCAGTCACTGAGCCTTCCAATTATTCTCGAGTGCTACATTAGTCAAGTAGGTAAGAGGGTAATTGCAATGGAACTCAATTGAGTTATAAATTAACCAATAAAATTACAAAATTTATCAATAAAATAGTATATATTGACAATTTTATTTGTTAGAAATAATATTTTTAATATAATTTTAATTAAGTATGTTAATTCAATATACAATATCACTATTCAATATCAATATCCAATATCAATCTTATCTAATATCTACTCTAAAATTAAGAAAGGGAGCTGATATTTTAACTAAGGTGGTGAACATAAATAATTTTAAAATAAACTAAATTACCCATGCCAAGTGACGTGGTCATGAGTCACATCACTCAAAAGGGAAGCATTGCACATACTTAAAGACCATTCGGTAGGGTGAAAATGGCATGTAATATCTACTCTAAAATTAAGAAAGGCAAATAATATTTTAACTAAGGTGGTGAACATAAATAAGTTCAAAATAAACTAAATTACCAATGCCAAGTGACATGGTCATGAGTCATGTTACTTAAAATCGAAGCATCACACGTACTTAAAGAGCATTTGGTAGGGTAAAAATGACATGATTTTTTTTGGTTTTTAAAACATTCAAATCATTGAGCTACAAAATTCACTCATGAAGCATGACATGGACACATGGGATAGAGCACATAGAAGCAAATACAAGAGTGACATCTAATAAGGACATTCCAATAGGTTTATCTTACCAAGTTGTGTATAATATAGTAGACAGAAGGAACTACAACCTTCAACAAATGGTACTTCCTAACATTGCATTAGGGGTGCACATTCCAAAGGAATTTTTTTGGCATCATTATTATTATTTTTGTTTATATAAAATATTAAGAATATAATCTTTATTGAATATAATGAACTTGAAGGTAACATTTCTTGCATGAAGAATTAAATCCAATAGAATCTGAAAATCTATAAAAATAGAGTATTTAAGAACAACTAATAAGTTAATTAAAGGAGGACTATGATTTCTTGTATCAGTATTAGAAATAGGATTACTCCTATTTCATTGATACAAATAAATTATAAGTTTGATGCCAATGTTAGTACCAAAGATGAGTCTAACTATCCATTTGTCTAACTTCATAAGGAAGGATATATAAAGTTTTGGTACTAGAAATGGGTATAATACCCATTTGGTCAAAAACAAAATTAAAGGAATACAACCTCTATAATTGGTATGCCAAAATTATATCCATCTGACGAACATGATTATGGAAGTACAATGGTAAGAATATTCTAATGGTGTCAACATATGTACATGTGAAACTTAAAGAGACCATTCTAGAAAATATAGTTAAATAACTAAGGGTTGGGAAACCTGATCTAGAGATGCCTTTAAGTTTTAGGTTTAGGATAGAGGGTAGGAAAGTATAATAAGATTTGCTATTATCAAGATTCTAATTTATTTTTTTGCAAGTTTGACTAACTTTATAGTAGGGATATTACATGGCACCAATGCATAATCCTATCATCTTGTGGAACGTCAATTAATTTACAAAACAATGGCCAAACAACTAGCCCAGGAATTAACAAGCTTTATGGAAAAATTAATGAAAGAATTGAAAACTCCAATAAACTACTAATAGAATATATACAAAAATTAAGTTAGAATAACAATCAAAGTGAAAGGTCTAACCACAAAGGGATTGTCATTTTAATCATGAGGAAAATGAACCTTTATCACAAAGTTCAAATTTTTAGGATACTTTTCCCTCATTATTCCAAGAGGAGAAACCATTATAGAAGAAGAAACAACCACAAATAGTGTTATATGCGAGATTGGATCCAAGCATTCGACAATTCATTTCTTTCAAAGAATACTACAAAACCAAAATCATAGAAAATAACAAGAAAAATCATGTATAGATGAAGACATTCAAGAGAAAATAAATAAAGTAAAACTACCATATTATAATGGTTCAAGAGAAGAATCTCCTCAATCATGGATCCAAAAATTAGACACATATTTATCATATAGTTGTGTGACCAAAGAAGGAGCTAGTAAGTTTTTTGCAATTCATTTGAATGGGTCATCCTACAAATGGTGGAACTATGGAAAAACTTCTCTAAGAAACAAAAAAATTACCACCTATAGTGATTTTGACACTCAAAGGATGAAGAATAGATTAAATTAAAGACATCATGAATGGTATTTCTAAGAGCTAACTCAACTCAAACAATCAGATTCAATCGAATAATTCACAAATTAGTTTCAAGATTTATCAGTAGTGGTTCCAAATCTATCCTAGAGACAACTTACTCATCTATTTATATGACTTAACATTTTTGTTAAAACACATGTAAAAGCCCTTAAGCACCAAAGTTTAGAGAAATTCATTAGAAAGTTAAAGAAAATTGAATCCAATAACCCTAGAGAAAGACCTAATAATTTTGGGCCCAAGGTACCCTCTCATGGACCCAATAGAGAACACAAAGAAAAACCTTGCTATATTTGAAAAGAACCATAGAGTAAGGAGCTTTGATGTCAAAAGAGGGAAGAACTATTTCAGAAAAATGTATTCTTTAAGTGCAAAAACCCACAGAAACAAAGTCAACAATGTAAAAGGTGGGATATAAACAAAATAGAAGAAATATGTGAAGAGGATAGTCCAAAGAAAAAATAAAAAATAAAGAACACAAACATGGGATATTAGCTATCATCACCCAAGAAAATGAAAATAGGACCTTTTCAATCAAGTGGATAGTTAAAGGACAAATAATAATTGCATTGGTGGACACAGGAGCTGCACTTGACTTCATTGTGAAATACTTGGTAATAAGGAGGAAATTAAAAATGCAAGAATTTAAGGGTTTTAAAGTGTCTTTTAGAAATGGATCTATAGACAAGTGTCTAGAGATAGTACCTTAGTTAGAAATCACCCTAGGGTGGCACATAATTAAGAGAAACTTCTATGTGAAAGATATTCAAAATGGCATTATCTTAGGAATGTCATGGATAAATTCCCTTAGGTTATTCATAATGGATAGCTCTAATTTAGAGACTTATTTCCAACATAAAGGGAAAAAAGTCATGCTAAAAGGAATACCAATTGGTTTCCCCAAGATGGTCTCTTGTAATAAAACAAAAAAATACTCAAACATGACCAAGCGAGATGGATTGCACAATGTATGATATTACATAAATCAACCCCAAAAAGAGAAACCATCCATATATATATCCAACCTATATTGAAAAGATACAAAAGAGTCTTTGAAGAAATTTCCCCAAGGCTTCCCCCAAAAGCTGATTTGAACATTCTATAGAGTTAGAAGCAGGAGCAAAACTAACAACATCTCCTTCTAGGCATCCTTGAAAATTCAAGAAAAAGATAGAGAGAACAATCAAGGAGTTATTAGAGATGGGTCATATCCAATCTATTAGTATCTCATTTGTGTCATCAGTAGTATTAGTCAAGAAGAAATATGGTACTATGAGAGTGTGCATTGACTACAGCATTAAATAAGAAAACTATAAAAATAGATGCCATATTCCTAGGATTGATGAGCTAATGGATGAACTACAAATAGTGTGCTATTTCTCAAAAATTGATCTATAATATGGGTATCATCAAATATGAATGAGGAAAGAAAATGTACCCAAAACAACTTGTAGGTATCATTATGAACATTTTGAATTCTTGGTTCTTCTATTTGGTCATACCAATGCACTAGAAACTTTTCAATCATGTATGAATCACATATTAAATTAGAAATTAAGGAAATTCCTACTCATATTCATTGATGACATACTCATCTACAAAAAATCATGGGAAGATCACCTCCAACATATTAAAGAAGTTCTAATGATCTTGGAAACATAATCATTATACACAAATCTTTCAAAATGTAAATTTGGATTAGAAGAAATCATATACCTTGGACAAAAAATCAATGTAAAGTGGGTAAGTGTAGATGAGGAGAAAATCAAGGCCAAAACCTAAAACAGTCACCCAATTTAGAGGATTTGTGGGCATATGCAGCTATTGTCAATTCTTTGTGAAAGGATTCTCCAAAATTGCTTCCCCACTTAGAGATTTAATAAAAAAAGGATTTTTTTACATAGAATGATGTAGCACAATAAGCTTTTGAGAAATTAAAAGAAACTATGTGCTTTTGTCCACTTTTAGCTACTCCAAATTTCATCAAGCCATTCAAATTATAGTGCGATGCATCAGGGGAAGGAATTGTGGCAATACTTATGCAAGGAAAACATACAATACCATTTTAAAGTCCCAAGCCCATAGATAAAGGAAAAAACTTCTCTATAAATGATAAGTAAATATTTTCTATGAAGCATGCCTTGGTGAAAATTTGAAGACAGTGTCTACCAAGTTCGCTCAAGAAAAAAAGTACAATTTGCAGAAGTTGAGTTATAATCAAGCTCACTTGAATAATGAAGGAAATGTTGGATGGAACCAATATTAACTAAACTCACTTGGTTACCAAAGGAACTTTTTGAATATGTAGTGTTAACTTAGTTCAGTTGGTTAACATAGGAAAATTGCTTTGAGTTAGCATCTATTGAGCAGGGTTAGCTAATGAAGGATTTTCCTTTTTTGGGGATATTGAGTTCAAATAAATTTTTTGTTGGTTCTAGCCAACTGAAGAGATGAATATTGATTATTCTTAGTTATATATTCAAGCTGACTTGACCGTGTGTAAGATATAAATACAAGGTCAAGTTGAGGATTGAAAGTGTGGAACATAATTGAAGATTTAATGATGCTCAAAGGAAGTGAATTAGAAGGATAAGAAAAATATCCTTGTTAAGATGCAAAGATACATTTGATCAGGAAGGATCAAGTACACATGCTAGAATTGAGATATGTAATTAGCAATTTAGTTGCATCAGAAATTGGGTCATCTCATTGTTACTCTCTAACCATTGTAGCAGTGATATAAATCTCTTACCAGAGTTGGCAATGGAGATGGTGAGCATTGGAAAGCGAGGGAAGATAGATTTTCAAAATTTGAATTCATTTCAAGGTGGGATTTCTCAAGAATTTTAGAATTCGGTCCCTGGTATGGGGTATGGGTCATAGGAGGAGGATGGTTAGGGATCTTCTAGTATAGGGGACCAGGTGGAGAATGGTGATAGGGACCTAGTTGCCCCCCAAAGGTTTTAGTTCCCAAGGTGGGCCTTCCAGGATCTGCTAAATGGTTGTCACTTTTTGATGTTACACTTATAGGTAAGTCATCTTTCCCAATGGTTAAAAATTCTCCCTAAGGCTAAAAAAGGATCTTGTGTTTTTTCCATTCTAAATGAGTTGGTGGATCATAGCATAGCATCAATGGCATCATCTCTAGTGGGAAAGTTTATAGGGCCAAGGCCAAATATTGATATTGTTAGATCATTCACTAAGAAGAAATGGGCTCTCAAAGGATAAGTATCTATTACGGCTATGGAAAAGGGATTCTTGTCCTTTTATTTTTCTTGTCTAGAAGACCTCACAAACATTTTTTGCAAGGGCCCATGGATTGTTGGTCATTCCAATCAAGTTCTCCAAAAGTAGACTTCAAAGATGAATATGAATGATTCATTCTTTGTGCAAGCACCTGTATGGGTAAGGCTTCTAGAGCTTCCCCTAGAATTTTGGAATGAGGATGTTTGTGTGGGAGTACCTAGCTGCTTTGGGGAGCTCCTATCAATTGACCTAACTATAACCTCTAAAAGATGCCTCACCTATGCTCATATTTTTATAGGTGTAAGGGAAGGAGTGGACATGCCAAAAGTTGTGACATTCTATTTAAAGCTGGGAGTGCATGTTCAAAAACTAATTTATGAGACAATACCTTTTGCATGCTTTCATTGTTTAAAATATATGCACAAGGCCAACCATTTTCCTAAAGACAAAGTAGAGAGGAACAAGAGTAAGCCTATTGCTACCTCAGGGAAGGAAAAGAAATTGGTCTAGAAATAGAAGAAGACAAAAAACCTAGAGACCTAGGTAGAGGTTGAGGGGAAGACAAAGGCCTTCAAGTAGGAAGGAGACCCAAGTAATGTAGATGCTAAAGAGGAAAAGGGGTTAGAAAAAATGGATTAGGAGAACGAATCCTAGGCCAAAGAAGCGACAAAAAAAGATTCATCAACTGTGCAAGAGCAGGGAGCTAGTATTTTTGGGGATTCTCGGATGGTGAACAAGTCCAAACCAGAAACTATGGACCCAACTAGTGGAACAGGAGGACAATCTAAGGATAGTGTTCCCCCTCTCAGTGCAAAAGTAAAGGAGCAGAGATGAGTCAGTCAGGAGAGGGGCAAGAGATGGTGGCAGAGGTGCAAGACCAAGGGTTCTGTTTGGATCTCCCGTTGGTTCCTCTGGGGAATCTACCAGTTTCCACTAATCTAGGGCTAGAGTTTTTGGAACTAATCAATAACTCTTCCCTAAAACCAATTTCAAAATTAGAATAATGGATAGAAAGCTATTCTCAAGAAAATGAAGGAAATTGGATTATGGTTAAAAGGAAGAAAAATTGAGACCATCCCCCAATGTCACCAGCAATGACTAAAAGTAGGGTCAAAGCTGATGTTGGTGTAAAAACTAAGACACCAAGTAGAAAAAGTTTGAGCTAGGTAATGCAAGAGGAGGCTTGAAGGAACTTGGCAGACATGAGCCAAAGAACCATTAAGGAATGCTCTATTAAAAAGAAATGAAGATCATATCTTGGAACATAAGGGGCCTAAATGGTGCCCATAAATAGGAGATAGTTAGGAATATGGTTAGAGACCAATGATCTGATTTTTTACTAATCCAAGAAACAAATATGAGAAAAGACATGGTAGGGAAGTTATCTTTCAGTATCAATATGAGTAATGAGGCCACAAACATGGAGGGAGCTGCAAGGGGGTGCTTACACTCTCCAATAAAAAGGATTACCATATCTCCATAGTTCTCAATGAAGGTAATGCTCTCCTTTGAAAAGTTTTTCATATCCATAGCAGTGACACTTGGTTTCTCTTAAATGTGTATGCTTCCAACTCCAAGAGGGAAAGAAGGGTTTTTTGGGCAAAGATTCTTGATGCAATTCAAAGTAGTGACATTAATAAAGGTATTATTATGGGAGATTTCAATACCCCTCTCTCAAATGATGAAAAATCAAGGGGGCTAACCTCGGATCAAGATAGTAAATTGGATCTTTCAATTTTTATCAACTAACTAGCTTTTATGGATGTTTATCTCTCGGAGGGGTGATTCACTTGGTCAAATAGACCACTCTAGAGGGGATTGTATCCAGGTTCGTCTTGATAGAGCCTTCATTTCTCCAGACTAGATGCAAACTTACATGTGCAAACTCTTCCTTATCCCTAGAGTTGGAATTGATCACTCACCCATCTCACTGTCATTTAGCCCTCTGATTGCCAAATGGAACTTCCCTTTCCATTTTGAGAAGATGTGGACTTGCCACCGAGATTTGAACACTAAGATTTCCTCATAGTGGAAAATTGAGGTGGAAGGTACAACTATATTCAAGATTTCTCAAAAATTGAAAAATGTGAAAAAAAAAATCAAAGCCTGAAACATGACGGACTTCGGTCATATCTTCTAGGACAAGGAGGAGAAGACAGACCAGCTTTGAAAAATCTAGGAGATAATACAGTAGGAAGGGTAAAATGATTAGAATACAATCAAAGAAAGGTCAATCCTTATAAAACTCCACAATATCATAAATAGGAAAGAGCACTTTTGGAAGCAAAGGTCCATAATCAACCGGCTTAAGTAGGGAGATTAGAACACTAGGTTCTTCCATCTATCTACCTTAAAGCATTGAGAAAATAACAAGATTTTGGGCATAAAGAATGGTCAGGCCATTTTGACAAATGATAGTGAGATTGCAGATGAGGTAGTGCAATTCTTTTCATCTCTTCCTTCTAGGGACTCTTCACTATCAAAGAAGGACCTGGAGGAAATTTTGGCTTCAATCTCCAATCTGTTATAAGACCATCATAATTCCATGTTAAAGGAAATTCCCACTATGCATGAAATTAATCAAGCCTTATTTTCACTCCTAGTTGATAAAGCTCTAGGGTTGGATGGCTTCCTGACCTTTTTTTAAATATTTTGGGAGGTGGTCAAAGGGGATGTGGTGACGGCAGTGCAAGAATTTTTTGGGCTCCAACTCCAAGGGCCTAAAGATTTTAAAACCACAGTCTCTCAAAACCAATGAATTATTGTCTCCAACTCCAAGGGCCCAAAGATTTTTAAATCACCTTAGAAAATGCCTCAGAAGAAACCTTGGTAAATAATGACATAATTAAATTATCTAAAGATGGTAAAGGTTTCTCCAACAATTCCAAATAGATGCACAATTCCTCTAATTGATCCACTAACAAACAAAAATTGTGGTGGAGAAACAATAACAAAAACACCACAAGTGATGGGTTAGTTGAAGCCAACCATGTCAAAACTCAAATTCAACCTCCTTTAAATCAACCGAGTCCCATTGTTGCACCTCACCAAAATAATGCCTACCCATTTTCGACATAACACAAAGACTCCCTCTACATCTAATCAATAAGTTGCTTACAATCGAGCTCCTCCACCACAAAGATATCTGTCTTCTGATATACCTAAGGAGTATACACCCATAGGGGTGTCCTATGAGAGTGCTTTACAAACACTCTTGTCAAATGACCTCATCGTGTTACCTAAGGCTTAACCATATGAACCCCAAGTCAAGCTGAAATGATGGAATGACAAACATATTTGTGTCTATCACTGAAATTGGGGGCACCTAACAAACAACTGTTTTTCCCTTAAGGGGGTCATCCAAAAATTAATAAACAATGGAACTATTGAAGTAAACAATCTTAGCAATAATAAAGACCATACGGCCTTTAAGAACCCCTTCATGAGTCATGAAAGGGGGAAGTCTTCCAAGGCCAATCAAAATAGACCTCCTCAAACCAACGTTAATTATGTACATCACTATGATAATACCATTGGCATGATTTTTGGATTCGATAACATTGTAAATGTCATCATAATTAAAGAAAACAACAAAAAATGATCTTCAAATGTCATTATCTGAGGTCAAGCCTCTAAAATTATCCTACCAGGACCTATGACAAACACTGATCGAGCGGCTCCAAGTTCCTCCATGCCCAAGTACAACCTAGTTAACCAATTACTCAAGACTCTGGCCCACATCTCCATTTTTGAACTATTGCGAATCTCCCTAGAGCGTAAAGAGATACTCACCAAAGCCTTAGTGCCAAATGACCTAGATGTGAGTAGATTTCAGAACCTAGTTAGTAATCTAGTTGCCCCTCATTTTTTATCTTTTTTAGCTCAAGATGACATGTCTATCATGTCGCGCCACAAAATTCTCCTTTTCACATAGAAGTATTCATCCACAGGAACTGAGTTAAGAGAGCATTGGTTGATGGTGGGGTTGTCTCAATATTTGCACACTTAGTTTAGTGAAATCCCTCAGGTATGTAGAGGATGCTGTTGACATAAGAAAAAAGATTACCATCAAGGCTTATGACGATGAAGAAAGATCCTCCAAAGGCATGGTCATATTACCAATTAGAGTAGGGCTGGTTGTGAAAGAAACTATCTGTCAAGTCTTAGACCTATAATTAATTTATAAAATCCTACTGGGAAGACCATGGATTCATGACATCCAAGCCATTCCCTCCACCTACCACCAGTGTCTTGAATTTCCATACATGGGTCAAGAGGTAACCATACCTAGAGATCAACACTTTGCCTAGTATTCACTAGTACATTCAAGCTCATTTTTCGACCTTTATTGGTTAAATTTTTGACCCAATTTTTTATCAAAATTTGACCAAATTCGATGAAGAAATTGGTCAAAAATTTTTTGGTCAAAATTTCAACCAACCTACTAGTTGGTCAAAATTTTTACCAATACGTTGGTCGAAAACTTTTGTAATTGCAAGGACATAGTCTGCCAAGCAATGGTTAAAATTTTGACCAATTCTTGGTAGAAAACTTTTAGTAATTGGTCAAAATTTTGAACTACAGGGCATTGGTTAAAATTTTGACCAATTCTTGGTGGAAAAATACTAGGAATTGGTCAAAATTTTGACCATTCTCGGTGGTAAACTGTTGTGAATTGGTCAAAATTTTGACCAATGCTTGGTAGAAAACTTTTAGGCATTGGTCAAAATTTCAACCAATGCTTGGTCTATTTTTTTTTTAGGCTCATAGTTATTGAGGTCCACTTCAACAATGGCCCTTCCTGTGAAATTGCCATCTAAAACCTTTCTAATGAGATAATGTGTTATGAGCTCTTCATCAGTGGGATGGAACGTGAATCCAGAGGCAGTTGTGCATCACCCATATCATGAACCTGCCTCTGGATTCACGTTCCATCCCACTGATGAAGAGCTCATAACACATTATCTCCTTAGAAAGGTTTTAGATGGCAATTTCACAGGAAGGGCCATTGCTGAAGTGGACCTCAACAACTGTGAGCCTTAGGGAGGGTTCAATTCCCTCTTTTATTATTCACTATGCATATAATCCCATACACCCACTTGATCTCGAATGATGATATGTACAGAATTTTGAGTGTTTGTTCTGAGTGCTCCAAAACCATCCATTTCATGCCTTCAACTGTACACAATGTCTTTCTAGTTTCTTTCTACTCACACACCCATTTCATTTCATATGATCATCTGAAAATTGTCACTCTAAGCTCTCAATTATTTCCTCTTGATTGATCATATCATAACTATTGAATGAGAGCTTTGGGATAAGCTATAGGCATCCATCAAAAGTTTTGACAAATTTTGATCTAGGATATAGTACTAGAAGCTATATTTCATGACAGTCAAAAAATCTTCTTGGCCATGGCCTGGGGCAATATGAACTAGCCAGATGAATGCCACATTCATGTTTGATGGAGAAACCCTTTCTAAGAAAGGGGAGAGATTTTTTGTTGACCACTCAGTTGTTGTTTTGCTAAAGCTACATGCCAAAATTAGAAAAAAATAGACTCGTCTTTGGAGTTGAATCTACTTCCAGTTATAACGAGCAAGCTTCTATCAAATAACGAAAGCCAAGAATTGGGGACTTCAAGGAAAATGAGTTAAATGAAAGGGGATTTACAAGAGAGGTAAATGAAAGGGGATTTACACTAGAAGATATGCATTGTGCATAACAAAAAGAATCAAGAGAATTAATGAAAGAGGGTATATGTGTAAAAAATATTGTTTGTTAATGATTGCAATCCATCAGCTATAAATTTTTTCTCATCCCAAAGCACATGATAATGTGTTGGTCTGCTGGTCCCATGTAAATGATAAAAACCATATCAGTTTTTTTTATAATACATGGCAAAGAAAGCATGACAAGTTGATCTAAGAAATAAGTATTATACATGTATCCCAGCATGACTTTAGAGATAAAAGTCAAATTCTATGGGATGGAAAATTTTGGAATCAACCACAGTGCCTAAAAATATAGGAAACCCACATTAGTGTTTCAAATTGACACCTTTGAATAGAGTAGAATAGTACTATATAGCCTTATAGGACCTTCTTACCTGGCAAGATATTCCCACTTCTGTCTATAGAATGCCTACCTACATGGTTGTTTGCAAATAGTCTAGTATGGTACCACTTTTGAACAACAAATGTCACTGGGGGTTGGTAATTTGGCTCAAGAGATGCACAAGCCTATTCACACCACAAAACTTATAGTTCATATAGCATTCATCTATCTTCTTGAAAAAAATCCAAAGAGAATACAAACAAACTAATGAGTCGTGCCAATCTCAATTGAATAGCAAGTACTATTGTGAGTATTAGGAAATTGACCCTACGAATAGCATCCAGTTCATAAAGTAGAACTTGGTAAAACTGCCCTTCACTTACACCATCTCTCAAGAAATACCAAAGCTATCACTAAGGAGACATGAGAAATGCAGAACTAAATCTCACCACAAAAACCAATCAAGATGAAATAAATTACCTATAAAATATGATTCGTAGAGGCTTTTGTCCTATTTCTCTACGAAAAGAAATCAGTAGCTCCCTGCAAAAAATCAAAGTGAAATAATCATTCGAATTCCTAATATCATACTTTAAATTTCAAGTAGCAAGTGAATTTCCAAAAATCATATTTTTTATTTTTCGGAGCAGTAACTTGTCTAAGAATTTTCAATTTCATTGGTTGGTTTAGTGTTAATAAAATGCATAATGATCACTATTCCTATCTAAGATATGACTATGGTGAAAGCAGAGCATTCAAGTTTTTACCTTAACATCTCTATCATTTTCTAAGCTAATAGAAAGAGCGTTTTGAATGTACATAAATGTCTAATCCAAAATCATTGTGATACTTCATAGCCTAAGGGTCAAAAGAAGAATTTAGATTTCACTTAATTACAAATCAATCTAACCTAGTACATTCTAGGACTCCATTTATGAACCTAGTACATTATAGGACTCCCTTTGCCCATGACATTTTACTACATTACATAAATGACCCTTGTCCTTTCATCTTGATGCCAAGAATGGCTTACAACTTGAACTTAAATGATTACAAACATATCAATAAGGACCTTCATAGGGTCTTATTACATTAAATGTTCTAACATGGTCATGTTGGTTATCTTGAGACCTTAATGTCTTCTCATGCCTTCAACGTTGACCTTGATGCTCCTGCATAATTCTCCCAAGGATCAAAGCAATCCAAGTCCCTTTGGATTGGTAGTCTTCTTCCTTTTCTTTCAGTCTTTAAGTACTCCATTAGCAGACCCTACAGCTAGATTGTACCACCTACTCTTTGTCCTCATGTACCTACAAATAAATATCTTATATTATGCCATGTGTTCCATCCTTCAACTATTATCATGATATGCCCATGGTCTGCACCATCATCACCCACAAAATAACCCTACAATTCTGCAATAAGGCACATAACTTGTTGAAGGTTTTGCAAATGGCATGGAAACCTAAGAAGGCTTAATCTTGGGGTAAAGTTTATGGTCAAGGAAAGTTGGATCATCATGGAATTGAGTAGGCGGACCTTCTAGGAAGTTGCAATACTTCAACCTTGTAAGTGTCACCTCAATGCAATGGGTACTAAACAAACAATTTTAATTGATGAGAATTGGTTGTTATGAATTCAAATTGTAAACGTCACCTCAATGCATTGGGTATTAAACATATAATTCAAGCTGATGAGTATGGGTTTTTATGAACCACAACTCATGAAATATGCATTAAGTCCATACCTTCTGTTTATAGTGACTATGGGTTCTTTTTTAAGAACATACCTGCTGTTTATAGTCAGTAAGTTTCTATATCCTCTAAGAAATTTGAAGCAATGAGAAAAAGTCACACGGTTGAAGATGATCATTGTCCTCTCAAAGTGCCACCGTTTGATAAATTGTTGCATTGAAATATGATCTAGAAAGGGCATTTCCACATAGTATGTTGGCACTATTTGGCAATCATCGATAATGTGGTTATTGCAAAGAGGCTAAGGACCAAACGTGGAATCATGGAGATAGTGCATGGATGTACAAAAAAATGCAAGAAAAATCAAAGAGATTGTTAATTGTTCAATGGCCTTAGTAAAGACAAAGCTTGGCACTTGAAATGCATAGTGCAATGGGATTAGTACGATATCAGATTTCTTGATAGAATGCCCAAAACAAAGCTTGGAATACTGATTGATGGACATGCATATGGGAAAGCATGATATAATGTTTTATGTCAAAAATGGCTTTGATTCTATTGGCTCAGTGCATGAGATACACCTGCAACTTCTCTACACAATCAGCTTGCTATGAAATGTTTGAATCCAGATGGTCAAAACATGTACAAAGAACATGAATTGTTTGACTGAAGGCATTCATGAAATTGGTGTCAATGGGTCTCTATGAAAGGCAAAGAAAGGATACCGATTCATTTAACAAAGTCCCAAATATCATGCTTCCATCACAATTCAATTATGAAATATAACATGCAACACCATGTTTCATTAGATTGCTTCAAGGAGATATTTGATCAAGGATAAAATGAATGATCACACCTGGTGTACACATTACAGAATAGAGATAGTCTTGTGAAATATAAATATAAAAATAAAATATGCAAATCCACTTGGCTTAGATTGGAACTATTGGCGTACAACTCCAAAACACATCTTCAAAACACTAAATGAATATTAGAACTATAGGCTATGGTTGGGTAAGTTTTACTATAGTGCCAAGTCACAAATAACAAAAACATATTGTTACTTTTGGGCTTTCTGAAAAAGGGGTGGAATATGAAAGTAAGGGTGCTTAAATTTTCTCATAGAGCATGAACAGGTAGATTTCAGTTGTGGAGACATCCATTCCAAATTGTTTTCTTTATTTTCGACTTACCTATCTAGATTGCTAAAACTCAAAGCTCCTAACCCATTATAAATAGTTACCCATTCCTAACTCAAAGCTCCTAACTCGAAGTTCATCCATATGTTCTAATTCTACCAAATGATGTTAAGACACTAATAAGGCCAAATACATTATAGAAAAATTAAGCACTGATTTTTTCTATGTGAGCAAATACCTAGGATGGATCATGGAAGGAGTTGGACAACCACTAACCCAATACTCATCAAACATAAAGATCCAAAAAGTAAGCTGAATTTAAAAACTAGGATGATAGGGAAACCTACCGATCAAGAGAGAGGTAACAACATTAGTTTTTTGCATCAATGATTTACATGTAAGTTTTAGGAAAAGCTTAAGTAAGCTAGATTAGACATTCATAAATTATATTTTGAAGGATGTTTCTTGAATAATTACTATACGCAGGAAAGTTAAATTGCTATCAACATGCAAAATGGGTTGTAGATGCTTGATGGATTTCAAACTATAGGATTCAAATTATATAGCTAAGGATAATCATCAACGCATCTGCTATCACTATCACGAATACACACCATTAACTATATTTTACATTCAAGCTTTTCCTTGTGTGAGAAAGCCAATCTATAGTATGGATCTACCAATAAAATGTAATAGTAAGAGTTCTAAAGTAACTGACACAATCCTGACTGAACATAAATTTTTCCTTATAGTTGACATTAATGTTGTTCAGTAACATCAAAATCATTCTACTTCCTTCTAAAGATACATACAACTATCTAAATTTAAAAATAGCCACAATTTAAAACCTACTAATTAAAACTAACTTGATAAATCTAAGACTCAACTTTTCAACTTATCTACAATTCATATGAATATCAAGATTTAATTGTGTAATTTTAGATGTAGTCAAAAAGTCCCTAGATCTGGAATCTTTAGAGCCAAGGAACAAATTCATTTCTGGAGCACCTTATTTGAATCAATACAATGTTAATTTTAAAAAGAAGTATAGAATCGAATGCTATAATAAAAGGGTATGTGAATTTTACTGTTGAATTGAGAAGTCTATTGTGCTTCGATTTTTAGGAGTTATGGGAACCTAGTTTTTAAATCCATATTATATTGAGGCTACTTATGATGATGAGGCTGAGACAAAAGAGCTAAAGCTCATAAAGAAGAATAGGAACCTAAAATAGTGAGAGGAGGAACTAACTACAACATCTTGGTTGTACTTTGAAGACCACCCAAGGGACAAGTTCCATACTCTCTCAAAGTTCGTGAAGTCTTGCTAGGATAGGGCATCACTGTTCTTATAGACAATGGGGCCACACATAGCTTTCTTTATTAAGGATTGGTGTCTAAGAGGGGCCTTGTATATTTTGTAAGCCCACAATAATTATGTTTCAATACTAAGATTTTTTCAGAATATGGTGGTAGCTGTCAGTTTTTACATATATGAAATGTGTAACTTTGATTTTACAGATATTACTATCTAAGGGCATCAGGTTGGGGATGTCCTAATCATTTTACAAGCTAGGCACAATGGGAAGGGGACTTTTCATTCTCATCCCCATTAGTAAAATAATATTGTAGTTTTAGTTATAAATTTATAATGGTCAACTAAGCTATTACGATAGACTTCAGGAATATTCTTTATTCTTTTAGTTATCTTTTCTTAGTTTTCAATCTTATCCCTATTGGAGAACACAGAGTTGATAGAAATGCTTTTATTACAATTTCCTTCCACAAGCATTTTCTAGTAGTTTTTTAATTTTCAAATCCTCCATACAATATACTACTATAGTTATGCTTCTCTTGCTTGTGTGTTGCTCTATGGAGAGAGATTTAATTCTGAGCAACCATGAATAGTAAAATTATAACACTTTTACAGAAAATAGAAATAATATCCAAGCCACTTACCTTGGGATTGTACTTAGCATTCCTAGCCTGAAGAGCTATAGCCTTGAGATCCAATTTGTAATCCAAATTTATAGTTGACACATTGTTTCTGTGTATTTGTCCATTGAAGGAACGTGCATCTAGCAAGATAGATACAATTAAATTTTCAAAGAAACATAAGGAAGGCTATCTTTGAAATTAGAGCATTTCATTGATTAATGTAGACAACAATATGGCTTTATTAAATTTTAAAAAATTATCCTCTACATATGTACATAACATTTTACAATGTAAATTGACATAATATTATCCTCTAAGTGATAGTTTGCAAGTTATTAGTTAAGGCATTCAAAGTGGTATCAGAGTTGTGATCCCGCCAACTAGTGAATAATGTAGAAAAGTTTAAGACGTCTGACAAAACAAAATAGGGTGGATCTTTTTTAGAAGCTGATTGAAATACCAAGGATCCAACATAAAATGATCAAACTATTTAAAATAATATTGCAGCTTCAGAGTAATGCAAAATTCAAATCTACTTAGAACATCATAGAAAGAGGGAAGCTTATCTTCAAACAACAAACAAATTGTTAGTCCCACACCAAAACCTAGCAAACCTAGGTTCTCAAAAAAGGATGAAGAAAAATCCTAAGACAACCATTAGCACATGAGTTTGTGTATGCAACTTGCAAATCAGAACAAGGGTAGGTAAATTTCCAGCATTGCTACAAATTAAATATGCTTCTTGCTTCTCAATAACCCTTCTGATATTCTTTTGTATTTCTACCTACAACAACTAAGTATACACTTTTGATATTCTTTTGTATTTTTGCCTACAACAAATAGGTATACAGTAGTAGAGGAAGACAGTAGTGGGTTGGAGAAATCTTAGAATCTACAACAATGGTTGTGCTCAACCATTTTGGTTTGTATTTTCTTGTTTAGAGAATGTTTATTTCTTTGCTTGAAATGATTTATATATGAGTGTGAATCATTCAAATTTCCTCAGTTAAAAAGATGCTAAGTGAGTGGGTAAATTGGCTTTACACCTACATTCTACCACCATTTTTTGTATGCAATCGCTAAGAATATGCAACTTCTTTGCAATTGCATCCATGATTCTTGACCTAACCCTAACATTTCTTAACGAAAAAATTATAGTACTTTATAATGTTTTGTTTATGAAACCATCTTGTTCGTATCTACCTACTAATCATGGTAATCTAGATGAAACTAAACATTGACAATTTGTGTTACTCCTTTATGTTACTATATTACTTAATAAACCCATTTCTAGCAAAGATGTCAAATGTATACTTGAAACCAACATATGTAGAATGAAATTTAACCCAAGTGAAATTTATTTTCATGGCTCTAAGCTACATTCATCTAAAAGAATTGGACTCATTGCATTACCAATTGTGAATATATCTTGAAAATATCCATTTGTGTCAATAGGCAAGTGTGTTGCAATGGCTTCAAACTTCAATATGTTTGTCTCTATTGAGGTATTTTTGGGAATTTTGTGACAACAAAATTTTTGTATCCATTTTGACTGATTTCTAAGGAAAAGAACAAGACATCACTTTCTAAAATGAATGCCTGAGCATTAAGGTATGAGCATTACAGTATGAGACAAATGCACTAATTTTTGTGACATGTGCAGGCTATTGAAAAACAATGAAATATCAAGTCCACTTCCTAAAGAATTTATGTAAGGCTCTACTCTTTATTCATATTTTATTTTCCATTTGGGTTCATCTTATGCTAGGTTTTGTTTTAGTATTTAACCTGTGTGCCCCATTTTTGGAGATTTGTCCCACAACAATCTGACTAGGTTGGTAACCATGACTCATGCTTGAACTATCATGTATGAACAATCTTCCCTCTTATGCTATGTGGGAATTATGTTTCACATGTGAATGCATTTTTGTATTAAAATATAATTGATGAAGTTTTGGTTTTGGGGTTTGGGTGTTTGGAATTTGCCAGTATCAAAGGAAATCCTCTACTATTTGGAGGTACTATGCAAAATTGTGTTGGGGAGTCTCTAGCACCCATGGCTTTTACAATGAATTCATGAGAAGGTGAGGTTATTTCTGCTTCTTCAATCTTTTCAATCTTTATTTGATTTACTTAGCTAAATAACTCTTTTATAGGTATGGTACCAGCTAGAGACTCTAGAAAACATGAAGTGGCAGTCTCATTCAATGTAAGTCTGGGCCTCTTATGTTTAATGGGTTTTGGAGTTTGGATTTTCTTGTGGTGGAGACAAAGACACAATCAATAGCTTTTCTTACTTGGGAAAGATCTTATAGGAGACAAATGCTCACGTCTTAACTTTGGTCCCAATGAATTTTCATTCAACACTTTGAGGTTATCCTTTCCATAACAATCCACCACATTGGACTAATCCTTCCCACAATCGGAAGATTTTTGTGTAGGTTTCCCTTTACCTCTCTTAACAGTCTCAAAGCTTGACTGTGGCACTTGAGAATTGCTTGGGGCAGACTTTAGTTGCGAAATCCACTGAATTAGTACTAATGAATCTGTATAGAGGAAATTCCCATATTTTCTCTGATTAATAAATATAGTATAAACAAACTTTTACAAAATCAAATACTTTCTCTCCTAATGCAATAATGTTTGGGTTTTCTCTTGTTAAACATGCTAAACAAAATGTTGTGATAGAATCAAAATATTGAGCACTAATTTCAGAGTTTCTTCATCATGAACCCTCAAATATGATTTGATTTAAAAAAATATAGACACTTAATCAAGTAATTTCACGGGAGCTTAGGAGTTCAAGAGAGGAATAGGAACAAAAGCTTCAGGAGGCTATGGTGAAAAAGACTAGAGAATGGGACAAATCAAAATGTGAGCTTGATTCTAGAATAATAGAATTTGAGTAGCTACTAAATGAGCCAGAAGCAAGAAGTAATGCAGCATCCACATCTCTTCAGGAAAATTCAAAAGCATTATTTGATTTGAAAGAACCCAGAAACTAATTTGAGTCTGAGGCTAAAGTTCTTCAAACTAAACTTGAGATATTAGAAAGTAAGAATGTTGGCCTCAAATATAAACTTCATGCGCTTAACAAAGAACTGGGTATAATAATTGATGAAAGGGATATTGGTAAGAAATCTTCCCAGGCTACTAGCAAGCAACAAATAGAAATAGTTAAGAAAGTTACCAAGTTAGAGGCCAAGTGTAAAAGGCTAAGAGGTCTTCTTGAAAAATTATTACCAGGGCCTACTACACTAGCTCAAATGAAACTTGAAGTAGATACTACTGGAAGGGAGTCTAGGGATATCAAATTGAGGAAGTCACTTAGTAAGGGTGTTGGTTCACCATGTTCTCTAGTAGAGACATTAAATGATAAACACAAAGAACATTCTCAGAAAGCAACTGAATACCATACAGGAAAAGTGCTGACAATAAAAGAAGAGAACAAGATGCTAAAAGATGCTCTCTCAAAGAAAAATAGTTAGCTTAAGGCTTCTAGAGTCATGTGTGCTAGAATAGCTGCCAAACTCTCCACTATTAAACAACGGTTGGAATCTTTGAGGTGAAGGCAAGGAAAACCTGCACTTGAGTTGCATTTGGAAGGATCAAGAAATGAAAGCACAAGCAATCCACCAAGCTTGTCTTCCATTTTCGAGGATAGGAATGATGGTGACCCTAGTGCAGAGTCATGGGCTTCAGCACTGATTGTAGAGCTGGATCATATCAAAATAGAAAAGGTCATTGGTAAAGCTAAGAAGCTAAGTGATGTGTCCAAGGTAGATTTGATGGATGATTTCCTTGAGATGGAGAGATTGGTTTCCATGGATTCAACTAGATTGGATAAGGCAGAAGTAGGAAATTGATATGAACTAACTAACAAGAATGTTTCACGAAGTTTTGATATTTCATCTAATCAAGAAGATAGAGCTTTCTTAGAAGAAGCTCTTGCCAAAAAGAATCAAAGCTTCAAATTGTCAATCAGGAATACTCTAAGTTGTTAAAAAAATGAACCATTTACAAGAAAATCTAATTGTTCTACAAGCTAGAAACACTTGGAATGAATCTGCCCTAGTTAGTCTCAAAGAAAAGCATGATATGATCATTTCTGTTGATGCTAATGGTGCAGACTTGCACAAAATACTAGATGAGATCAAATATGCTATGGCAATAGATGCTGAAAGTACTAGAGATTCTCAGACACATATTTGGTCTTCTATGAAAGCTAACTTCACTTCTCATTCTGATACTACGATTAGAATTAGTTCTATTGACATAGATTTTGCAACTTCTATTGTCAGCATCATTAATTTATTACAATCTATAGCCCAAGACCCTGAAAAGACTCAAAAATTTAAATCATCAGATACTGATAAACTAGTTTTTATAATTCAAGAGTTTTCTCAGTTAGTGGATTACTTTTTGTAGTGCAAAGAAAACATTACAGAGTTAATTGTTGAACTGATATCTTTGTTATCTCAATTTAGGAAAATGTTTACTCTTGGTTTCAGTGAAATCTTCCAAAATGAAGCCACAGATTTTGGCAACCAATTGCCCAACCTGATGCAGTCTAGTTTTCTTCGTAATTTGATTAGTATAGATAATTTCACAAGACAAGAAAGTGCTCAGGATCGTTCAGGAGAAGAAAAGGCTAATAGCCTACACTTTCAACTAGCTGGTGGCAATTTATACATAATTAGGAAGCTTAACATCATTCAAGTAGAAAAAACATCTTTAGAATCTGAGTTGAAGGCCCAAGTAAGCAGAATTGGAGAGTTAGAAGAGGAGCTTATGTGCTTCAAGAGTGAGAATGCAAATCTAGAAATAGTCTTGGCTATAACCAAAGAGGATCTTAGACATACACAGTATCAAATTATTGAGTTAAAAGAGGAGCTCATATGTCTCAAGAGTGAGGATGCTAATCTAGAAGGAGTCTTCACTGTAACAAAAGAGAAGCTTGATCACACCCAGAATCAAGTTACAGAGTTGGAGGAACAACTTACGCATTTGAAGAGTGAAAATGCTAATCTAAAAGGTACTCCTACCTACAACTAAAGAGAAACTTGAACACACAGAAAGTCAACTTACTAAATCAGAACAAATGCTGGAAAACTTGCAAATGCAACTTGAATCTACTAAGGAATCAAAGAAGTTATTAGAGAATGAACTAGCAACCATGATTTCACATAAATTAGATATTAAATCTCAATTCAAGGCAACAGAAACTAAGATGAAAGGGTTGTCTGAAAAAGTGGATGCTTTGGAGCTAGAGCTTCAGGAGGAGTACATGCAATCCACAGATGCCATTACCAAGTGTGAGGTTTTAGAGGAGCAACTACAAAGGTTTGTGAAATGCTTCAATCCTATTTCAAATATTCTAGATTGATGTATATTTTAATTTCCTAAGATATGTTGAGTTCTATCTGATTTTTTTTTATAACTTCTTCAGCATGCATGTATTCAATTTCAGACCTAGGGTTTCTGAACTAATGTGAAGATGTTTAATTGGATACCAGGAAGGAACAATTTTTTGAGTATTCCTAAAGTTTTATATCAAAGGAATAAATTAGAAAGAGACTAGTATTAACTAGCCTGCTTGGAACCCCTCATATTTAATCTATGTTCTTTTCTTATTTGCTAAATATACAAGTCAAAAGTATGCATATATTACTAATTTGTGCTTGCTTTCTATTTATTCTCCATGCTAACCAATGTAAAGTTCATGGTTGAAGTACACTGACATTTTCTATTTTATCATCACAATGAGATTTAAACTATAAGATTTAGCATGAAGATTTGCTTGGCATGAAGCCATGTTTTCCTATCTTGTTTATGTAGAAGCAGATTCCACGATAATAAATGTCCAAGAATGTATCATGAATAATTGACATGACTTAAATACAGGTAAGTCTACCAGATCTTCACAATCCATGTTAAATGCTGATTTGTTTCTGGGATAAATTGTGTGACAGATTTTAGCATCAACATTTCGGATCATACTACATGATCCATCATCAGGATATGGGAGAGTAACATTGATAGATCATGTAGGATGATCCAAAAAATTGATGCTAAAAATTGTCACAAAATCAATCCACGAAACAAATTAACATTTGAGTATAGTTGCCTCAAAATGAGGTAGAACTATCCAAAAGGGACTATATACACTGAGAAAAATATGGTAGTTTTGTGATATGGATATCTAATGCAAACAACTTTCTCTCCTTTTAATATAGAGAGATAGATCCATAAGGGAAACCACACGCTTTAATTAAGCATGAAGGATTCCACACACTTAAATTGACCTGAAGGATTTGGATGTTGGTGATTTCATTTAGTTCATGGTTATCTTGGAGATTAAAAATTAAAAATCATTTATAGACTAGTGAAGAAATGAGCACGAATATGCATACTGATTTGAATAGAGAAATTTTTGGTTCACGAAGAGGTTCTTGATCCTTCATCCCTTTTTTCTACTTAAGAATGTTTTTGGTTAGAGTAAATTAGATGTGCAAATGCATTTTTAATCATAGCTTTTTCCTATCACTTCCTTGGAACAGTATTTTTTGATGAGCCGCAAGAAAATTTGAGGTGCCATATAGCCATTACAAATCAAATTCTTAGGATACAATAAATTCATCCCATATTTGTGGCTTAAACAAGCATTTTTGAAATGAGATGTATTAGAATATATGGTAATTCCTGAAAAAACTACATTTGGAGAGTGTTTGAAAATGCAAGCAACTGCACATAAGTTGAAACCCTAGTAAAAGGAGAATGGAGAAATACCAATTTGGTACTAGCCGAGCAATGTCACAAATTTAGACCTCTTCTCAAATCTTTCGTTGTCTTCTTCTTGTGTTGTTTGTAGCCAACAATGCAAGCATTATCAGAAAGGGCATTGCGGTGCATGACTCGGCCAAACAAAATAGAGAGAAATGACTCGTGGCTTGCTGCCTAGCTATGAACCAACTTACACTTCACCTAGGTTCTCACTCATGTGGTAAGCAGGTCTATGGCAAGCCCTTACCGGTGGAAAAGCTCAAGGAATCCCAGTAGTCAGTGTAAATCAGTGCATGAGGAAATGCATTACTCGTGAATGAATGAAATTTTTTCTTTTTAACCCGTGAATGAATGAAACCCTTTTTTTTTGTTATAACATTGAGTTGGTCAAAATTCAACTTAAGAATACATAGGTTGGTCAACATTTTGACCAAATCGGCCACAAAATTTTTATTTTCGACCAACGCGAGAATGAAAAGAAAAAAGAAGAAGGAATTATAGCTTTGGTCAAAAATTATGGTAGAAAAACAAGTGAAAATGTACTAGTGATTGAAACTCACTTGTCCCTCATAACAGAGAAGAAGCTAACATACCGACAAATGCCATCAGCCAATCTATAGTTATAGGTACTTCACACTCCACTAACCAAATGAGCAAAAACTTATCAACATCAACCAAGGGTAAAGCGAAAGTGGTTTGTTCGGGTCCTTTTTCTCCTTCACTGCCATCATCATCAAAAGATCCTAATCAACTACACTATGAAGAAATCGATAAACTAATGAAGGAATTTGATAGAAAGTGTAAGTTGCACCATAAAGGGGTAGGTGAGTACTTAGTCTCCCTATTTGATCCCCCACTTTCTCTGAGGTCTCATGGAAAAAAACTTCCACCAAACCATATCATGTGCATTTTATCAAAGCAAGTGGCACACCTCCAAACCAAGTGGAAGACATCAGTCAATAGAACATTGACATCTCCTCCCACCTACATGGGAAAGGCTTTGACTTAATGAAAAAGATGGGATACATGGGAGATGGTCCCTTAGGGAAAGGGAAAGGAATCATTGAACCTTTGATAGCACAGTTTAGGTCCAATAAATCTAAAATAGGGATAAGGTATGATGGATAAGACAAGAACGCAAACCTCTTCCAAAGCTCATCCAAAGAATAATGATTCTTCCTCTTCTACCTTGTTATGGGTACCCAAACAAAAGGATATTTATACCCCAGCAACAACTGATATTATAAATGTGAATTTGTCCCTCTCAAGTTCACATTCCACGAAAGAACTACCCATAAATGCCTCTAATAACGAAGGCGATGATGATTCCACTAAAAGGGAATTTGAGTCAGTATCTGAGGAATCTCTCCATGATAAAGAATGTGATGTTGTCCACATAGCCACCCTCGACAGTTTGGCTATACAAAGAAAAAATCATAGTTCCAGATCCACTTCACCAAGAAATAGAGTATGTAGCAAGATGGATTGGAAGATGAACACATTGAAGGGTTTCAATTTCAAACCTTATTCCTTGACTTCTTCCTAGTAGAAGTCAAAGATGATTACTACGAACCTCTCACAAGCTCTACTTTCCTTGACACTCTATAAGAAGTCCATGTTATAGATCTGATAGATATAGCGTATGATCCATCTAATGAAGTTATGTCTTTAAACCCCATTGAACCCTTCCCATACTACGAATCTCTTTCCCTAGTCCATCCTGAACTCATTAACTAGGATACAATCAAGCCTCATCACCTCCCTCATTTTGACATTGACTGTGAAATTTTCATCTACCTTAACATGGTTGAACCATCTCATCAATGAAGAATGGAAGAAGAGCATTTGGTCAAGTTGGGTATCAATCACCTCAGTCACACTAGAGTAGGACAAGCACCCCAACACCTTATTGACCACCACCAAGTTGTGGCTAATCTTGATAATAAAAAATGAAAACAAATAGAAGTGATGCATCCCAAGGTGAAAACCCAACTATGGTACCTATAGATGGGGTAATTGATACCTTACATGAACAGTCTGAGGAGTGATCTTCTATTTTGATTGAGCCAATGGAACCAGTCAACATCAGCATCAAACAAGAACCAAAGGTCATTTATTAGGCACAATCCTTGAACCCAAAAGAAAGGAAGGCATTCATTAAATTCTTCAAAGAAAGATAGATAAACTTCATATGGTCTTATGTGGACATGACCAACTTAGACCTGACCTTAATCCTCCACCATCATAACATCTCTCAAGAGGTCAAGCCAGTGAAACAAAAACTCAAAAAGATGCATCCTCATATAGCCCTATTAGTGAAAGTAGAATTGGAAAAATTCATTAGTACCAATTTCATTCGGCTTCTAGTGTATGCATCATGAATCTCCAACATTGTCCCCATATCAAAGAAGAATGGCAACATACACATCTATATCAAATTTTGGGATTTAAACAAAGCATGTCCTAAAGATGACTTTCCCCTCCCTAACATCAACACCATTATCGATCTCATAGCAAGTCATTCTATGTTTTCACTCATGGATTGGTTTTCTGGGTACAATCAAATCAGAATAGCACCAAAAGATCAAGAGAAAACAAATTTTATGTGTGCATAGGGTGCATTTTGTTGGAATGTAATGTCCTTTGGGTTAAAGAATGTCAGGGCTACCTATCAACATGCCATGACCACTATCTTTCATGATATGATACATATCTTCATGGAAGATTATGTGGATGATATTCTTGCCAAATTACATAGTCGAGAAGAACATCTTCCCATACTGGCCAAAATATTCACTCACCTAGAAGCATTCAAGGTTAGGCTCAATCCTAAGAAATGCACTTTTGGCATCAAATTAGGAAAGCTCCTAGGATACATTGTCTTGACCAAAGGGATAGAAGTTGACCCCGAGAAGGTATAAGCCATAATTAGTATGCAACATCCAAGGAACCTGAGTTAGTTACACTGTCTTCAAGGTAGGATTCAATCAGTTCACCGGTTTATTTCTCAATTGGCAGAAAAGTGTATACCTTTCACACACACTTTCTACATAAAGACATAAATTTCAAGAGGGATGATTAGTGTCAGAAAGCTTTTGAAACACTTAAAACCTATTTGATGAATCCACCTGCGTTGGTACCTCCGGTATCACACAAACCATTACTATAGTATATTTTTGTAATGGATAAGTCAATTGGAGCCCTCCTAGCACAAGAAAATGACCAAGGAAATGAATGAGCCATTTACTACATCAGTTGCACCTTGGTCAACTATGAGCTTAATTATTCTTTCATTGAAAAGGTTTACCTAGCTTTGTTTTTGCTTCCCAAAAATTATCTCTTGATGCACAAAGTCAAGCTCATCTCCAAAATTGATCCTCTCAAATACCTTGTTAGCAAGACAACATTAATGGGTAGATTGGCTAAATGGGTGATGATCCTAAGTGAGTTTAAAAGGACAAGCCATTGTTGATCAATTGGCAGATGCGCCTATAGAAAGTTCCAATCCTATCTTAGTTGACTTCCCTGATATGCACATCCTTCAGACAGAGCTAGTAACATGCACATTTTATTTTGATGGTTCCTACACACACCATGAGTTGGGAACCGATATTTTGTTCATCACACCACTCAATGTTACCATCCCTAAATCTTACAAACTACTCTTCCCTTGCACCAACAACATGGCCGAATATGAAGCTTTGGTCTTGGGTCTCAAGTTGGCTTTAGAATGGAAACTAACAGCCCTAGAAGTTTATGGAGACTCCCAATTAATCATCAATCAAGTTACTGATACTTATCAGACAAAAGAGGAAAAATTGTTTCCTTATAAACATATAGTTGATGCACTTAAGGCATGTTTTGCTCACATTACTTTTGAAAAAATTCCTAGAGGAAGGAATAGAGTAGAAGATTCTATAGCCAGCTTGGCCTCCTTACTTCATCTCCCAGAATAGCGCAAGCAGTATGAGTTCCTAGTGGAAGAGGTGGTTCAACCCGCATTTACTCAACCCAATTCCCTTATCGTTTGCCATCTAAACACCTCCAATTCCCTTTGGTACAATCCCATTATCACTTACCTTCATGATAACACCATTCCAGCTGACCTCTAATGTAACCAAAAATGAAATTTCATTTGCCAAGCCTCCTATTACTCCTTGGTGGCTGATATGTTGTATAGGAAAGGTCTTGATGATACTTTATTTAGGTGTCTCAAAAAGGATGAGTCTAGAGTTGCTCTACAAGAAATTTGCGTAGGGATTTGTGGGTTACACTCCAATAGTTTCACATTAGCAAAGAACATTCTTAGAATGGGCTATTTTTGGCTAACCATGGAAAAGGATTCTATTGATTTTGTCAAAACCTACAAAAAATGTCAAATCCATGGTAACCTTGTTCATGCACCAGCCCAAGAGCTAAATCCTTTGGCCGCACCATGGCCCTTTTATTATTGGGGTTTTGATTTGATTGGAGCCATCCATCCACACTCGTCCGGTGGGTATAAATGGATTATCACCACCACCGAATACTTCACAAAGTGGGTCAAAGCAGCGCAACTTGTTGACTCTATGAGAAAACAGATCTCCCCTTTTATTCTCAATCATATCATTTATTGGTTTGGCATACCTCATGCCATTCTTACAGGTAATGCCTTGTACTTTAAAAATCAAATAATTTATGAATTATGTGAAAATTTTCACATTATACACCATTCTTCATCAATTTATTATCCCCAAGGCAATGGCCAAGCAAAGGCTACCAACAAAACCATCATCATCCTCAAAAGAACCATCAATGATACTAGTAGGGATTGGCATTTCTAGCTAAACCCCACCCTTTGGGCCTATAGGATGAGTGTTATGATGCCTACAGGTGCAACATCCTTCTCTTTGGTTTATGGTTGTGAAGTTGTTCTCCCTTTAGAGGTTGAGATCCCATCCTTGAGAGTTACTCTTCAAGATGTCCTATCAGATGAGGATTACAGAGTGGCCCATATAGAATAGATAGAGTTGTTGGAAGAACATTAGCATATAATGCATGAACACCTCAAAGTTTATCAGAATAGATTATCAAGGCATTATTAGATTGGTGACCTAGTGCTCAAAGAAAATCCTAAGAACCAAGCAGCAAGGAAAAAGAAAGGAAAATGGGAGGCCAACTAGATCGGTCCTTACCTTATCATAGAATCCTTTAGGACTGGAACTTACCAACTTTCAGATTGTGATGGTACAGAATTAGCAGAACCTATCAATATCATCCATCTCAAACAATTTTATGTTTAAAAGTTTTGAGAAAAAAATATGAAATTCCAAGAAAATCAAAAGTACAAAAAAAAAAGAAGAAAAAAAATGGTACAAAAGAAGTGAGAACGCCACATCTGGTTTGAAAAGGGGTGAGAGACAACTCTTTTGGACTTCCCTAAACAACACAAGGCCTTCAATGCTAAAAAGGGGCAACAATTAAATGGTTGATTTTTTGTCTTTGAGACAAATTTTGGTTTTTTGTGGCTTTCCATTGCAATTAATAGAAGATAGGAATAAGAGAAAGGGGTTGTATTTGCAGTTGATAGATTTGGAGGTATTTAGTAGAAGATTCTTTGTTTATCTATTGTTCAGAAGCTTATAGCCTAGACTAGAGTAGTCTATCAGGCTGGTATTCGATCTAGAATTAATTTCATAAATACCCAATTCACAAAACCTTTGGGTTTTTAAATTCTACTCTGCTAATTAGTGGTTACTTAGCATTAGAAATGGATGGAAGTAGAGGTAGCTGGAGAGAAGGAAGGTTGTGGCTTGAAGGAAACATGTAGTTTGATTATGTATTGAGATACCATAGACATGAATTATAGGAAAATCAATGCACATCTCCGCCATCCCCCTTGGCCAATCACCTCCAGTATTTATTTTAGCCCTCAATCGACCCATTTGATGTCATCAACTCCTTTTATTACCTCTTTAGGTACCTCACGTGGTCCTGGTTACCCCCATATTCCACCAAATCTCGCTCAAATCCTCTGTTTCACCCCCACAGACCTAAAAATCATCTAAAAATGCCAAAAAAAATTCAAAAATAACTTAAAATTAGTTCAAAAATTCACATATCATCCAAAAATGCCAAAACAAAATTTAAAAATTGTCAAAAAAATGCTAAACAAAATAAAAAATAGCTTAAAATTACCAAAAAAATCACATATCATCTAAAAATGCCAAAAAAATTCAAAAATAGCTTAAAACTATCAAAAAATTCAAAAATTGTCCAAAAATGCCAAAAAAATTTAAAATTGTCCAAAAATGCCAAAAACATTCAAAATTGTCCAAACTTATCAAAAAAATTTAAAATAAAATCTAAAAATAGCAAAAAAATCACAACTAGCCAAAGGCATTCAAAAGGAGGGCAATTCCTATCAACAACACCCCAAAATTCCTATCAATTCCTCAATTAGGATATACAATAGGACATTAGATATTTAAACCCAACATGCCCCGTTGATATTAAGAAGAAGTGTGGTAATGTCCTAAAACATTTTGTTGCACTTTGGAAAATCTGGCACAATGCGAATAGTGCAAGAGGTGCCCCTATTTCCCTCCTCTTGTCAAGAAGAACAATTCCCCATGAATCATTAGTCTTATTTAAGTTGTAATGGCCATGATTAGTCAAGCCTCCTTCAACAATTATGTCAATGCTATCTCAGAAGCCTAGATATCCATCAGACTCTTTCATCATCATACAGTTGGGGGTACATAATAACTAAGCATAAGCACGAGAGCTTGGTCCCCCACTCTAACACCTTTTAGGCCCACACATCCTTTTGGACCCCTCTAGTGCCTTTTTAGGCTCCTCTAGCACCTTTTTCAAGGCCCAAGCATCATTTTTGGACCCCTCTAGCACCTTTTTAGGTCCATCAAGTACCTTTTTCAAGGCCCCTATTTCCTTTTTAGACCCCCTCTAGCACCTTTTTAGGCCCCTCAAATGCCTTTTTCAAGGCCCAAGCATCCTTTTTGGACCCCTTTAGCACCTTTTTAGGCCCAAAACACCTATTTAGGACCCTCGAATGACTTTTTCAGCCCAAACACCTTTTTATAAGCCCTGTTTCGCCATTTTTTTAAAGACCCCCAATGTCTTTTGGGCCCCCAACACACCTTTCTTAAGTTAAAGTGCCTTTTCAAGGCCCTTTCTTGCATACTTGAGATCCAAGTGTCCTCTTTTGGGCTCCAAATGCCTTTTCATAAGCCTCAAGAATGTCTGTCTCATCACACACCTAGAGAAACGTTCCCAAATTGGCTTTATTCTTGTTTATAATGGTTCTTAACTTATACACAGGCATTCTCAACTACTTGTCCCAGTTATCCTCACTCTACAGATTGTATTATTTCCACTTTTACAAGAGTCAAGTTGTTCAAACATTTATCACAAAATACAAAAACATTCAAATATTTATCCAACATCCCAACAACATTTAAATATTTGACAAAACCACAAAAACATCCAAATATATTTCGAAAATACACATGACAATGCATTACAATCAACATCATGATTTCCTGGATGCACGCTTGGTTTGAAAATAATGATTTCCTATGCTATCATGTGCTTTTAGTGCCTTGATGATGTACTTGACTAGAGGTACCAAGATAAATTCATGATCTTTTATTGGTTTTTCACTCTTTTATTTCAGTGATCCTATGGTTTTGCACATTATTGGTGTCCACTTATAAGTACCTCCTCTCATATGGAACACCATGTCTACCTCAACCAATTTTGTGTGATATCTTAGGTGAGATCTTTTAACTAACATGTGACTATTTGCATGCCTTTTTAAATTATTCTACGGCTATAGCTTCTGGTGCTTAATGGTTGTCATGTTTTCTTGTACATTGTTCATCTTTGCTACTACTTCTCAGTGTGACATAGTATTCATATCACTATAGCTGAGCTAGTGGTAGTTGTACTTCATCACTTTTGTTTAATTACATGCTCTATGATGACAATTAGTTTGCATCTTTTTTTAAAAACAAAGTGATAGTTAGTTGCATTCATTTAGTTTGCATATTCATCTTGGGTTCTTTCAAAACAAATTATTTGAACATAAATTAGGATACAATTCACAAACATTAGAAAACAACTTCATGACTGGTTATCAAAACATGGACAATAACATCAACATCATGACGAGCTTCTAGCACTCCAATATCATGGACTTTTTCTCTTCACAATATCCATACTAGCATTATACTTCATGCATTCACCTTCTCATTCCACTCATTGCATTATATGGCTTTCAAATCTCAAACAATTCTAGTCACTATCAAATTACACCACATCATCTGCTACCTTGCGTGGCTTTTGAATCTCAAACAATCTTGTTCCACCACATTCCATCTCCTCTGATTCATTGCATCATCTTTTCCTATCCTCCATCTCCTTTCATTTTCATTCTTTCATTTCATGGCTTTTGAACCTCACAAGTTGGCATTCCACATCATAGCCTTCGAATCTCAAACAATTTCATTTCCTTCCATTTTTCACCTTCACTCACCCTCCATGCATCACATCCCATTTTCTCACATTTCCATTTATCTTTCCACTCCTTTCATCCTATTCCTGCACTTGAACATTTCATCCCATTTCATTCTTTCATATCATCCTCTCATATATCAGTTTGTTCATTACAAGTTTCATTCCATCTCAATATTTCATATCATCCTATCATATATCAATTTTTTCAGTAACCATTTCATTCCATTTTGTTCTGTAGACACTCCATTCCCTCTCATTATCCATTTCATCACATTCCCTCATATTCTATTTCATTATATTATGTTCCATTGTCTAATTTCATTCATATCTCATTACATCACATTCTAGCTTACCACATGTCATTACATTCATATTACCAAATCACATTTTTCATTTAATCATCAGTAACATACCATCTATTCTCACTCATGATCCATCTACCTTAATCATTCACATATATATACACATCCACATCCACTGCTACCATAATCATCAAATCTAACCATCACATGCATACATCAATCCATGATATCTCAAGTGCACAAGTCTAAACATCAAGAAACTCATATATCTCATATATCAAATAGATTGAATCATCAACATCAGAAGGTCTCAACACAAAGGGTCCTCATCATAAATGACATGCATGATAAGCCAATAAAATGAAGCTCCACAAATCAAACCGGTGTCATACCACCTACATCATTTTTTTTGTGTCTAATCCGAAGATCCCTTAACACTAGGGGCACTCACCTCATCTTGAACAATTGAACACTAAACAATGATATCAATTTTTCTTCACAAGTGATCATCCTACATCAATCAAATCTCAACATTTAGCTATTTAGCTAATGGTTCTATCTTGAACCAGTTATTTGTCCTACTCTATATGTTGAGATGGACATGTTAGTTTTCCCTACTCTGTATCCTGAGGGGGGCACCTTTTCCTATGTATCAACATCACTTGATTGATTCTACCCATTACTTTGTGACTACACATTCCCTACCAACTGTTCTCATGAACACTTTTAGAAATAAAATTGGAACATTCCTATTTTGCACATCCATTTTTCCAATTTCATTTATGAGGGGGTAGTATATCCAGATCCAAGCTGGGGCATCAAAATTTTCTGAAACATCAAAAAAATCCTACCCCAGCTAAACATCAAATCAAACTGGAGCATCAAAATTTACTCAAACATCAAAAACATCCCACCCCAGCTAAAAAATTTGAAACAATCAAGCCTACCAAAACTAGGGTATCTAAACAAAAATATTGCAACGCCAAATCAACATCACAATCACATCGTCAAATCAATGACAATTAAAATCATCAAATCAATGACAATCAAATCATCAAATCAACAACAATCAAGACAACAAATTATTAATGATTAGACATCAAATCATCAACAAACAAACATCTAATCATTAGAATTTGACCTAAAATCAGAAAATCAAGATAGTCTTTGAACTAATATGCTTTACATATTAGCTTAAAGAGGGGCATTTGTAGACACCCAAAAATAGGCAAAGACCTAAATCACATAGTTCCAGTCAATCAGTGCAAATTAAAGAGAAAATCAGAAGAAACACAACAAACTTTTGAATCAAAAATATTACATTAGGTCATTAATCATCTATCAAATTAATAAGACCTAAATCAACTTCAAAAGAAGAGAAAAACAATTTAAAATCATAAAATGAAATTCAAAAAAAGGAGAGGGAAAAGACAAACTTTTGAGAATAAATGGAACTTTTATTAAATTAATAATTCCATTTATTCTCACAAAATGAAAATGCTCCTTTTATATAAAGAATTAAAAGAAATCCAAATTTAGCCATAAATCATGACTTTTTGGGCTTGTCCTTTTGTCTCTCATGAGACATTTATTTTGAAAATAAAAGTCATATTTAACCACAAATCATGACTTTTTGGGCTCCTCATTTTGTCTCTCATGAGATATTTTTGTTGAAAATAAAAGTCATATTTAGCCACAAAACATTACTTTTGAGTGCCTTTTGTCTCTCATAAGACATCTTTGTTGAAAATAAAAGTCATATTTAGCCACAAAACATGACTTTTGGGCTCCTCCTTTTGTCCCTCATAAGACATCTTTGTTGAAATAAAAGTCATATCTAGCCACAAAACATGACATTTGGGATCCTCCTTTTGTCTCTCATGAGACATCTTTAATGAAAAAAAAGTCATATTTAGCCACAAACCATGACTTTTGGGCTCCTTCTCTTGTCTCTCATGAGACACTTTTGTTGAAATAAAAGCCATATTTAGCCACAAATCATGACTTTTGAGATCTTTCTCTTGTCTCTCATGAGAGATTTTTGTTGAAATAAAATTCCCATGGAGCCTTCAATCAAGACTTTTAAACTCCTCTTCTTGTCTCTCACGAGACAATTTCAATTTCACTTCTAACCACCAAGTGAAAGGTAAAACCCAAATTCTTACCCCAACCCCTTCTAAAATCTTATAAATAGAAGGAGAATTCAAGAGCAAAAGGGACCCAAGTCTTAGGCATTTGCACTATAGGCACATTTTAATTCATCATTTTAGCATTCTCATTGTAGTATTTTCATAGTATTTTAACATTATTTTGTGTTATTTAGCATCATTTATCACTTGTTAGTTCATTAGATATTCATTTTGATAGCATATAATCTACATTTCAACATTAATCTTGCATGTATCCATCATAGATCTACATTTTAAGCATTCTCCCATTCTAGAACTATCACTAAAATGCTAGTTTGAGAGCTATTTTAGTAGTTGTAGTTAGGGAAACATGTGATGCTCATAGATATTACATTCTAATGATGATATCTTGGGTTTAGTTTCATTCATCATTAGCCCATTTGCATTCTACACCAAGGTTTCATGAATATGCGCACACCATATATATATATATATATATATATATATATATATATATATATATATATATATATATATATATATATATATATATATATATATATATATATATATATATATATATATATATATATATATTTGTGAACTTGTGTTTATGGTTCATTTATGATTAGACATGTGATATATGTACATAGTTTATGGTTAGATGTACATGATTGGTTCAATTAATGATTAGATGTGTGATATATGTATGTTTCTAGTTTATGATTAGATATACATGATTCAACATTAAAATGCATGATGAAAAATATATTTAAAGAGAGATGATTGATGAAAATGTATGTATTCAATATAAGTCCTACACATGTTACATGAAATGAGTTTATGTACACCGATACGAGTCCTAAGTAGCATGAAATGAGTTCATGTACAATGTATACACATATAAGTCCTAAGTTACATGATATAAATCCTACAAGTTATGGATATAATGAACATGTACACATGTCTACACATATACTTGTCCTAGGTTACATGAAATGAACATACATACATGAAATGTACTAAATGAAGTTACATACATACATGTACATACATTTTAACTTGATCAAAGAGTGACTTGGTAAATTTATGAAATATCTAAGCAAGTCCTAAATATGAAATATCTAAGTACATCCTAAATATGAAATATCTCAAGTGGTTCCACATTCTCCTGGAGAGAATTTAATATTCTATCATGGTCCTTTGTATCTAATCTCCACTTGCAATGATCACGTTTATTGTTTACTAGATATAGAGAAATGGAGGTGATAATAATATGGTGACTATATTGAAGCACTTTATTAGTAAATTCATCATTTAATAATAAACACACATAATTTATATATATTCAAAAAATAAACCTGTAGGGAATAATGTTCCATCGCATTCTTTAAGTTAAGTTAACTTCATCCTTTTTGTAGTGCAACACAATAAATAGTAATTCACTCCTTCTACATTTCCAATCTCAGAAATAACTACAAAGATTTTGGCTACATACAATAAATATCATACATGTAAATGTGAGTACTAAATTGTCTTTGTGATTTTAATATACATATTTATTATTTTTAAATTTTTACTTACCAATTCAAACTAATCTAGGTATACGGTTATAATCAATAGAAATCAAAGGAATGTCATCAAAGGTTTCATATTCATATCCATTAATTGTATTATTAACAACAAGTGTCACTAAATTTCATAGACCTACATAACCACAATTCTAATTGATGCATTCATTGTAATTCTCAACAGTGTAGTAACAACAAAAATATTGCTAGTCTCTTGTATACAATGTCCAATTATGATGATTGGTACTCATGATAGAATGTAAGGATCATTCTTTTTCTATGTTCTTGCAACGATGCATAGTTTTTCTATCCACACCTAAAGATACATAGCTAATATATAGAAAATAATTAGAGATAAAAATATATATTCATGTGTGTACAACTTAAATTAGATAAGAGAAAATATATACATGTGCACACATTTACCTCATATCTCCTAAAAAAGTCTACTGGTACTGCTTGACTCATTCTTGATGATTTGCCAACCCCATTTGATGCAAAATGTATCTTACACCATTCAACAATGTTATATGCATTATTTATGCAAAATCTCTTATAAATCATTTGATACTTTCATAGAGCATGTTTGATGTAAGTTCCAACACCATCATGTTCACCTTTGCCATGTGCACTTTCAAAGGAACTCCATAAATTTGTGGTATGTTTTCATTATAATGATATCAAAAAAGTGCATAAAATGATGATTTGAGTGAAGTCTATGTCGTACTACTTTACTCATTCTTGATTATTTGCCAACCCTGTTTGATGCAAAATGTATCTTGCGCCATTTAACAATGTTATGTGCATTATTTATGAGAAATCCTTTATAATTAATTTGATACTTTTGTAGAGCATGTTTGATTTAAGTTCCAACACCATCATGTTCACCTTTGCTATGTCTACTTTCAAAGAAACTCCATAAATGTGGTATGTTTTCATTATAATGATACCAAAAAAGTGCATAAAATGGTCTAGATGATTTGAGTTGTGTAGCACATCCATTTCACCAAACATAATGTTTATCCATACTTATGCCTCTTTCTTTAATAAATATAGAAAAAATATTGAAACAATGTTCTACATGATGTATATCATGTTCTCTATCATCACTTATGTAGAAGAGATATTCTTTCTTGATGACTCATGCTTCATCTATGCTTTGAATACCATTAAAATCTAATTGTGCATGATGATAACACACTTGTAACATAATAGAAGCTTGATATGAAAAGTAGTAGTCTGATTGAATAACCTTTTGATGAACAAAAGAATAATATTATGCAAAGTCAATAACTAATAAAATGGCTCCAAGTTGAAAGTTATCTCTAGGTGTTTGAAATTGTTGTGCTTTCCACTTTACAAAAAAAATATGATGAATATATGGTTGTATCAAACTTTTAAATTTTTCCATAAACTCTTCAACACTCATCTCCTCTTCAACATATTGTAATCCTTTCAATACTTTCCCAAATTTAGTTTCATTCCTTACATACTTTTAACCTTTGCAAGTTATCATTTTTGTGACATCCATATCTCAATTTTGTAAAGGAAAAAGACCCAAATTAGAACATGTGTCACATGTTCCTCTAATGCAATTAATTTGGCCAATAGGATCATCTATTTTTTCACATAAAACAAATAAGATGAACTCACTTTTTCTACTAGGAAGGACATTTTTATAACCAAAAGCTTCTTCTATAATTTTTTGATAAAATTGATAGTGGAGATCAAATTAAATATGATAATGACAGTAACAAGTTTCAAACACTTTTTTTTCTCCTAACACAATATGGCTTTGATCTTTCAAATAATGTATACCCAATCTTTATACCAAGATTTGAACTACAAAATGGGACATACATTTTATATTGTGTTATATCTAACAAATGTTTTGTATGGTGTTCGTAAAGATTGGCTCTAACCCTATGTGTGTGAACATCTCTAGTATTTGATGAAGGATGAGTATTATCATTCCAAAATGATATTACAAATTATTTTATTCTACCATCAATCCTATCGCAATGACAAGCTCTACACATAATTGCCTAATTTTCTGCCAAAGTGTTGTCATCCAAAACCATTCTCCTCTTAACATATTTTGATATGGTTTTTCTACTAAAACCAATATATGATGAAATTGAAGATATTTGTCTATTTTGGGGTAAATTTGTTGGAATTATAGGTGGAGTAACTGAGAGGGGAGGGGTGAATCAGTTACCACAAAAACTTATTCCACAATTCCCTTAGATGTCTTAAAGATCTAGTTACTGCTGATACTCGATAAACAAATGTTGTAACTCAGTAAATTAAATCTTTTCAAGCATTCATGCATGTAACTTAAAATAAAGTAAACACAAGAGACACTAGATTTAATGTGGAAACCCAATATGGGAAAAACCACCAAGTAACTAGTCACCAATTTTCACTCTTCTGAAGTGAGCCCTGTTAGGTGCCAACCCTGTTAAAGGTTACAAAACACACTATTAGGTGTGACCTTGTTTGAGGATTTAATCACCATATTAGGAGTGGCCTTGATAGAGGACTTTAGAAACAATTCAATTGAACTGTCACCTTGTGAGAGGATTTACAAAATGGTTGTTAAACAAACTCTGTTAAAAGATTTGAAGTCACTGCTACAATGGTTAGAAAGCAACAATGAATTGACCTGAACAAGATGCAACTAAATTTGTTGGCTACAGATCTCTGTTCAATAGCATTAGATCCGTCTTGATTGAATATGGCTCTGCTGCTCCTTAATGATCTCTGATCATTCGCTTCCACAATAATCAGTCTTCATATCACAATTATTCCATTTTCTTGCACTCTTGAATTCACAACTTGACCTCTTACTTATATCATTCAGTTTGTCAAGTCAGCTCATTTACAAGTTACAACAATTAAAGAAATCATTACATTAGTTGGCTACATTTATTACACGAAACAATTGAACTTAATTTCAAGACAATAAAATCCTTCACTGGCCAACCTAGTTTGGTAACCACTGTTGCAAAATGGTTTTCTAGTGTTAACCAAGTGAAGCTTGGTAAACACGGCAAACCCTACAAAAATCCTTTGGAGACCGAGTGAACTTGGTTAGCACTGACCTTCCTTTTCTGACCTTATGAGCTCAATAAAACCTAACTTTTCTTCCACATTTCCTTTGATTACTGAGTGACCTCGGTAGACATTAACTTTTCTTCATTAACCTTGGGAGCTCGATTAACACTAACTTTTTGCTACAAAATCCTTTCATGCCCAAGTGAGCTCGGTAAGAACTGCCTTTACTATGTAATGTTTAGTAATGTTTGGTAGACACTATAAATTGCTTTGCTGAACATCTGAGCTTAGTAGACTCTGTCTGATGACTGATATGACGTTTGTGTAACATCAAAGACAATACACAATTAACAATTGTATCCAAAAAAACTAAGTTACTGACAATAGATGTCAACATAACTCTTCTTTTAGTGCTCTTATCTTTACTTTGAGTTATCTTCCCTATAGAGCTCAAACCTTTCTTAACATTTTCAATAATATCACTTTGCATGTTAGGAAATTTTCTCTTTTTTGATGTTGTGTCTACAACTAGCAATTTTAATGACTATTGCATTTTTTTTTTCAAAAAGAACATGAGAAAGTACTTGAGTTTTATCAAGTAATTCCAAAATACTAAATTTACTCAATACTTCTTATACTATCTTATTTGAACCTCTTTTTTTAGAAAGACTTAATGATTTAATATCATCAAGTAATTTCAATTTATGCAGACCCATTCCAAGTAAATGATCTAAATTTCTATGAATGATATTTTGATTTACACTTCTAGCTAGTCTTATGCACTGATCCATACCAATTTAAGTAGTCGGTCTTGACTATTCTCCAACTTCCATTGCTTCATGCCTTGAATTATCATGTCCTAAATTGTTATGTCTTGAATTGTCATGACTCAAATCTTCTCCAACATGTATTTTCTCTTCTTGTGATAGTCTGTTAAGATCTACATGGATATAAATAAATAAAATAATAAAATTATTTATAAAATTGAAAATATACGTGCATATTAATTTACACGCGTACATACCTTCTCTATTTTTATGATAATTCACTAATTTTTTTTCATAATTTCTCTATTCTACACCAGGTGATCTATTTCTTACAAACTTACTTTGTCTTCCTTGTTGTTGTTCCATCTTTGGTCTTCAAAAAACTATCAAAATATTTTGAATTTTCTTTGAGACCTTAAATTTTTTTATCAAAATACTTCAAATTGTCTTCAGTGTTCTTCCTTTTCCTTAAAAAATAATGAATTCCTTGTAAGGTTGTTTTGGATTAATTTGAAAAATGAAGGTAGCATACTTGTTATATCAACCATTTTTTTTCAAAAAAATCAATATTGGCTGATATGCTTCACTCAAATGCCCCTTGGCCAACATGTATAGAAAAATTCACTTGGCACAAAGAATACATGGGGCTTCAAATGAAGCCCCTTGGAAACCCATTTCATAGATAGGGGAATTCATTTGAAGCCCTTGGTCTTACACGGGCTTCAAATGAACTCCCTTGTCCAAATCTCGATGACTATTAAGACCATTAGGAAACAACCCTAATAGCTACTGGGAAACAACCCCTATGGGCTTTGAGCAAAGCCCCCATCAAATGGTAGAAAACCACCTCGTAGACTTCACATGAAGCCTCTTTAGGCGAAGACCCCAAAATTGCTTTCACATGAAATCAACTTCGTGTAAAGCCTCCAAAAATGAAAATTTCAAAAAGCTTTCATAATTTCTAAAAAAAATTCCCCTTTAGAGGGCTCAAAAAAGGGTCAAATAGATTAACATTCTAAAACTAAATATAAAAAGTGTTATCCTCTTAATAAGATTTCCAATTAATATATTTTTAGCATATACTATGTTTATCATGATGTTTTATCTTTAGTTTTATTAAATATAGGGTTTTGGTCATTTTAGAAACATATGTTTGAAGCTTTGGGAAAAATAGTAAATAAGAGAATAATATTTTTTAAATATGATCATCAAAGCTATGTGTGTTAGATTTCTAAAAAATCAAGACACATTTTGTTTTGATAAATACAAATCAAATTATATTAATCAAAAGAAACCTATGTCTAAATTATCATTATTGTCACTTTTTCACTAAATAAAATCTATATTTTTTAACAAAATTGAACGAAGCCAAAAACACCTACTAGATATCAATGTTACTATTTAAGCCTTGAAAGATTTTTTTTAATTATCACATCTAAAAAAAAGAGTTATATTGATCAAAACACCCATCACTCTTTGAAAATGTTGATTTTCATATAAACCACTTCTCAAAGGAGAAGGAAAAATGGACTTCAAATTAAAGTTAAAAATATAAAATAAAATAAAAATTAGAAACTAAATGGAAAATTCTAAAATTCTCTAGTTTGCATTAGTGTCAAATTCTTTACACGTATTTAGTAATATGCATTTGAAAATGAAGTTCTTTAAAAACTTATCTATTTTAGTGTCAAACATGGCTAAAAAGTGGGAACCATTACCATGGTCTTACTCAAATAGCATAAAGATGGGATAGATTTTTATTTAATGGATATTAAAGTATGTTTAGCTACACCATTGCATTAGAAATTTTAACCAATGTTGAATTTTGATCACTTTCTACTGAGACTAGAGATTATTTAATCAAGAAAACCAGTTAGATTTTGTTTTAATTTTATATCATGAGGTTCTAACACATTATTTAATGAAATAATTAGAAACGTGGTGGAAAGGAAAGTTTTGAAGGATCTAAAATATTATTATTTACTTCTAAACTAAAGTTCCTTAAGAATATGTTTTTGAAGTATTAGATAGCAGCCAATAAAGATGAGGGTTGACCCCAAGTAACAAAAGGGCTGAAGAATGAACTAGAGGCAACCTCCTAGTTATCTAGACTATGTCCATAGCATAAATGATGGTATTATTGGTCCTTAATCTAACATGCATAACAAACTATAATAATAGTTCCTTAACAATATGCTATTTTTGTGACGACCAATGCAAATGTAATAGCATTGTCATTTAATTTTGGTATGTGTGTTCCAAAGTTTTAAAAAAAAACTTAATTTATAATTAGTATAAGCCATGAAGATAAATTTACCTTCATGAGACGTGTCTATTCATTAAATTGCTAAGTAATATAATATAAAATCATAGTTATATGTATATACACGTGCATATATATATATATATATATATATATATATATATATATATATATATATATATATATATATATATATATATATATATATATATATATATATATATATATATATATATATATATATATATATATATATATATATATATATATATATATATATATATCATTATTATATTAATTTCTATCATAAAAAGACTTATGTCTAATATATATAATTAAATATATAGGTTTATTCAACTAAAGATCTACCAAACATCAACACCCCCTCTTTTCTAGAGAGAATAAACAAAAGGAAGATATTACACCATCGGTAAAATTAAAGAAATGTCAAATTTTAAGGATATCTTTCACCAAAATATATCCACACTTTGATATCATGAGTATTGGTCTTCCAAAATATCAACATGTGATATTCACCAAGTACTCTATGTAGGGTTTACTATCACATATGATATAATAAGTATTGGTCTCCCAGAATATTGACATTGATATTTACCAAGTAATCAAAATGTTTTGATATCATGAGCATTGGTCTCCTAGAATACATGATATTCACCAATTAATATGTATAATGGCCCTCCAGAACATCAATTTTCATAACATTCACAATGTACTAAAAAAAATCATATAGTGTGTGCACCCACATTCTTATAATGCTTACCATATAAACATCCACCATACAAAGTATTATGTATCATGGTCTACATAGAAATTGTAAAACTAACCATCATAATAGAAAATTAAGTTATTGTAAGATCGTCGCCTTTCAATAATTTTTGCAAATATAAGTGACATCATTTGGATGTTGTCACTTCCTCATGATCTACACAGAGGGTAGGCCTATTAAAATCACATAGTCACAAGATATATTCATGAATCATAGTCCTCTTGACTACTACAATTTATTTATCACTACAAAATCCACCTCAACATGATTTACTCCCTCTCAATCAATATGATTGAGATCATTGAAGGTTGATTGAATCATATCCTTTATATAATCCCTCTCTTTCAAGATTTCCTCTAACAAAATATCAAGCTCCTTCTATATCTCAATCTCCTTCTTCATGCAGTAACATTCTCAAAGGAAAAGATTAAGGCACATAGCTCTTATAGTACACAATGAAAAATAAGAGAGAGTAATGTAATAGTCAAAGTAAGTATATATCTTTAATCTATGTTTTGACATATTATTACTTTACACACACACACACACACACAATCAACATATATTTTTGGTTATACTATCTCATATAATGTAAATCCAAAATAATTATTAATAATGACATAATAATATAGATTTGATAGATATATTCTTAGTCCCAACTGATAATATAATCAATAATGAGATATTATTAGCTGATACTATTATGAATGTATGTAAGATAGTCACATTAGTTATTATAGTGTCATTGATTTCAAAGTCTTAGTTGGCTAGACATTATGCTAACTTAGTAGAGTTCATATTATTAGATTGATAAAGAGGATTTGAAGAATTTATGATGAAGACATAAGTGATATGTAAGGTATTCAATGGGTACTTGAATGAGTTAGACAATGATAATGTAATATTGGTTTTGATTATTTTAAAATTGTGTATTGTTGTAAAGTATTGAAGAACACAAGCTTAACCAAGTGATATGGTTAATGAAGGGAGACTGTATTCACCATGAAAATAGTGTTGCCCAAGTAATTGGAAAAGTAAAATAAAAATAAAGTATTTCTCGATCAAGTCAATATTAATCGAGTGTTATGTTACCTAAGTAAATGTTATGTTTTCCAAGTGACAATAGGATGATAAAGTTTGGAAATTGGAATCTGAAGTAGACTTGTGATGAAAATTTGGAAAGTTCAAGATGTTCCAAAGTACAAGACTAATTTTTTTATGAGATCAATGATTGAAATAATCTAAGAAGGATCTAAAGATGGAGAGTGAAGAGGGATAAGGATCTTTGCAAAGTTTTGTCCAATTTATATTTTTAGAATGTCTAGATTCATTAAATGAAGTTTTTGAATCTAGAAATTTTGCATGAACCAAAGATTGATGATGGTGATTAAGAAGAAAAATATGGAAGGATTTGGAAGCTTGAAGGGAGACTATTTAGGGAGAAGAATGCAATAGTTTTAAGTTGTTGATTGATTTTGTTTGTTGTTGAAGAAAAAAGAGTGAAGAGTTAAGCCAGGTGAATAGACTAGTGAAAGGAGATAGATATGGCATGTTAATCAAACATGTCAAAGTATAGAGTGAAAGGGGATCCAAGAGATAGGTTAGACAGAGAAAGATAAACACTAAAGATCCAAACAAGGAAAGGCAGTTATTATTCTTAATAGATCATTTTTACTATTATTATTTAATAATTATAGCACAAAATATTAGAAGTATTGAGTGGACCTAACAAGACTATGGAATCCTATATGGTAACACCAAATAGTGGTGTTTGTAAGTCCTTTAAATTGGGCCACTCCTTTTAGTCAAGCATAGGGAGATATAAGGCCTAGGTGATCTTTTGGTGAAATTTCCTAACAAGGTCACATTAACAATGTTTATATGTAACCTTTAACAAGAAGGTTGGCTTCTAGCAAAGCTCACTTCACAAGAGTGAAAATTTTAGCCTGCTAGTCCCACGTAGTTTGTCCCTTCACAATGTTATTTGTGTTGCAAGTTTTTTTTAATATATTTTTACAATTTACTGCAACTCTACAATAACTTAGTTTACTGATACTCGGTAATGCAAGAACCAATCAAAGTAATTGACAGAGTTGATTAATATTTACACCAAGTGATTTACAATAAAGTTTTTGAGGTTTTCTTGGTAGTAAATTGTTCGAAGGGGGGGGGGGGGGGGTAAAACCACAAATCTATGTTGCCTTTTATAAAGAAAATGGATAATAAAATTGAAATTGTTTAACTGTAACAACATAAAAGTGTCATTTGTGTTTAGAATTTGAAGATGATGTAAACTTATGAAACGTGTAAATTTGGATGAAACTTATGCCTATAATTTTCTTTTTAAAAATTGAGACATATTTTTCATATTTTTTAAATTTTTTAAGTTCATTTTAAAATATTTTTAAAATGTTAAAAATATAGATTTTCATTCCCACCAAATAAATATATGCAAACAATCATGTTTTGCTCTAATTTTGTAATATGTTATAGTTGACATGTATATCTAGCGGACAAAAAAAGTTTGATTTATATTTTTTAAGTTATAAGTGTTCAAAGCTGAACTTACTAGAAATTGATAGTTTTTTCCCCATCAAACTTTCCCTATCAAATCTATATATTTTTAAAAGCAAGTTACATATTCTTGAAGAGGACTCTCTCCTCTAGAGGTACATATAAAGTTTTAAACTTTTAAACATAATTTAGGTTTTTTTTTTTTTGAAGAGACATGTTCTTGAATCCTAAAACACCTATTTGTAATATTTTAAAAGTATAACATATTATAACTAGTCAAAGCACTATAAAATTTGTATGACCATAATCTTGACTCCAAAACATGAAAAAGGGTATTTTTAGGTTTTGAAGAAACTTCATTTTGATGGAGAAATTAACTTTAGAAGTGATAACTTTTTTCTAAAATTATCTTTTGCTTCTATGGTGGCCTCATAGACACTTTCAGCACAAAGGGTTTTGGTTGAGACCCAAGGTGACTTTTTATACCCACTTACATGGCCTCATATAAGAGAAACATGTTTATTCATCATTTTTAAAATAGTTGTTCCAATCAAAAGTGTTACGGATGAAATCATTTCAACCGCAACCATTTTTCCACCTTTACACTATGTCGATGCCACTTTGTGCCACATGAGCTTGTATGTAACACTCTTAACCATAACCATAACGATTTTAGTTATAATCTTGCTAGATAACCTCAAGGGTGACATAACTTTGTGTTTTTACCCTAGAAATAAATAATAATTAGACATAACTAATTCACACCCCCTACCCCCTCCCTAGCTCCCAATAATTTGGTGTCAAGTTGAGTGCTTAAAGAAAGAAGTTTAAAGGAACTTGAGCTAAAGCTCAAAGATGTATAAGAGAGAGGTTCCAAGGCTGAACAAGGAGAACTTTTCATTATGTCAAGACATAATGAAACTATATCTTTTTGGTATTGGAAATAATGTCACATATTAGTTGTTGAGTGAATATACCACACCTGTTGGTCCCCCACCTATGGAGAAAATGAATAAAAAGAGAGATCACAATAGTTTGATGATTGATGTTGTATCTGCTCTGAATGGAACTATGCCAATGCTAAACAAATGTGAGATAAACTAGTCAACTAGTAAATGAAGGAGATGATAATGTAAGAAGAGCCAAAGCTAAAAGTCTCAGAGGTAAGTACAATGAATTGAAAATGAAAGAAGTCTAGAATGCTACAAAATATATAAACTAAATAAAGGCTTTTGTAAGTCTAATAAGAGTTGTTGGAGGAACAATCATGGATTCTAAAATTATAAGTAGATTCTTAAGAACTCTTATAATTTTCCATGCTATTAAAATTTCTACAATTCAAGAAGTAAGATCTATTCCTAGAAATGATTTGACACTTGATAGCTTAATCAGTTAGTTGACTACACTTTACCTAAGTAATTATGAAAATAGTATGGTTACAATGACAAATACATTTAAGCCTCCACTAACCATTGACAATTCAAAGAAATAAAAGAAGAGTAAAGAAGAAAGTGATTTGGAAACTGAAGATGATCTAGATGAGCTTGAGTTATTCCTTATTAGAAGGTTGTCAAGAGGTAAAGGTAAATACAAAATTAAACAACCCTTGATCTGTTTCAAATGCAATGATGTTGGTCACTTTTTTGCTAAATGTCCTAATAGAAGTAAGTCTAAAGAGAAATGATAAGAAAGATTTCAAGTATAAGATGAACATAGATTACAAACATAAAGGAAAGAAATCATGTTACATTTCTGAAGAACAACAAATTGAGTCAATTTTTGATGATAACAAGGAAGTAGTTGAAATGGTTTATATTGCAATCAAGGAAGATCCATATAGTGAAATGTATGACAATGAAACTGCCCCAATTTCATGTGCTAGTAAGAATGACTCATGGATTATTGATAAAGGTTTCTCACATCACATGACTTGTGATCTAAGTAAGTTTGATAAACTTAAATAAAATGATGATTATGAAATTGTTAAGTTTGGAAATGATGTTCCATACTCGGTGAAGGGTAAAGGATCACTGATTTTGATTGATAATATTAGATGTTATAATGCATATTGGGTTCAAGGACTTAAATATAATCTTTTGAGTATTGTGTAACTCAATAACTAAGGTTACAAGCTAACATATGGGGTTAGTGAAAGAAGTTGGGTCTCACTTTTGGCCAAAAGGTGGAAGTGTTTTTCCTAATTTTGAAATTTCTTGTCAACTTATGTCAAAATTTGATGCATTTAGAGATTGAATATAAAAAAACTTCAAAAATAAAAATTTTAGTGTTTCGAATCTACTTTTTGAATATGTAATTTATTTTTGTACCCATATGATAGGTTTTGTTTTTGGTATGGATCTTTAAAAACAACTTTTTCAAAATGCCTATTTCAGGACCATACCACACTCATGTAGGGACACCATAATTTGACACAAATAACTGAATTTTCCTAAATCCTTTTAAAGGGAGTTACCTAATGCACCTAAGATTGATGTCAATATTTTTTCTTAAGTTTTTATTGAATTTTTTTTTCTATTAATTATTAATTGGCTATAAAGGTAAATTTTAAAACCTCTCATGTATGGATACCATAATTTGATCAAAATTTCACTTTTTTCAAAAATTCTTTTTTTTAACCTCAAAAGAATTGTATGTAGATTGATGACATATAAATTAATTTAAGAAAAATTATAAAATAAAAAAGTTATTAAATTTTTAGTGAATTTCACTATTTTACATTTAGGTACCACCTTTCATTAAAAAAAATGCAAAAATAGTAAATAAAATCATAACACTACAAAATCTATATTTCTAAAATTAGGACAATGAGAGCTCTAATGGGTTTTTGTCTCATAAAAAAAATTGATTAGGAAGACCCTCTAAAAATTATGGCAAGGCGTGAATTTGTCAATTTAATATCTTAGCCAAATCTTGAGAGGTCAAGGCATAGGCTTGGTCTCACCAAGCCTATCCCAAACCAAAATCCAAGGTAGAAGAAAAAAATCCTGCCCAATGTTCTAAGAAATGGGCACCTATTATTTAAATTGAAAAATAGGTACCTGTTTTGAAAATGTCAAATTGGCACATAAAATTCCCCCCAAATTTTATTTTTGAAATTTTAGAAATGGGTACCCATTTTTTAGAAGTAAAAAAGGGGTATCCATTTCTAAAAAATACAAATGTTTTATATTTTCAAAAACAGGTACCCAATTTTTTAAAAATCAGGTGCTCATTTTTTAAATTTTGAATCGTGCGCCCGAACCGAAAATGGGTACCCATTTTTTAAAAATGGGTACTTGTTTCTAGAAGAGTACATTCATAATCTGCAGACTTCTATGGAATTGTGACCCAACTTTGTGCTCTTACCCGACATAGGAAAAAGATAAGAAAAAAAGTAAAACTATAACAAAAGCCTTAAAACACTTAGAGATGACTCATAAGGCTGACTTGAAACTAACAAAAAGGGCCATTTCAAAGTTGTCAACCTCTATAGGTGCAAATCTGCACTCACATGCCAAAATGCATAGCAAAACCCAAAATATTGCACCTGCGCATCTCTACAAGTGTGGAGTTATGAGAAATGTGATGATGAACTTAACAAAAAATAAAGCGCATGCAGACCTGCATAGGTGTCACACCTATGCACCTTTGTAACTACACAACTATGCAAGCTATTAACACATTGCATATTAACCCCCATATGCATAACATAGACTATGTGGTCCTAGGTACATATGCAACTCATGCATATGTGTGCAAATATGTACTTAGACAAAATAATAAAAGGAAAGAATTGGACTTGCGCACTTGAAGAGATGTGCAAGTGCAAAAAAATATGGAGGAAAAAATCAAACGACCAAAAATACTAACTTGAAACTCTACTAGACCAAGCCTCAAGTTGCACACTTTATACATGTAAAGACCTGGGTATGTGAACAACTAAAACTCAACTAACTCCCTAGTGCATACATGGACTTTGCAGACTTGCACATCTCATTAAGTTTCAAATCTATGCAGCTTTGTAGTTTCACAAGTGCACAAAGGCACTAATCAAAATGAAAGAAAAAAGGAGGAAATGTGCACATGTGGAGGTGCACAAGTGCGTAACTTTGCAAGTGCAAAAAATACTTAGACAAAAACTAAGTAATAAGAACAAAATGAAACCAATCACTTTGACCAAAAAATCTACTCGACATGACCTAGAAATTATAAACTGTTGAGGTCCCTTAGAAGTGATTGTAATTTGATAAATTGAGGAAATGAAAAATGTAGTCCCCATTATTTATGAAATTAAAAATGGGGTGTGTGTTGTGGAACCACAAAAAAAAGCCCTGACAAAAGGAATAAATGACATGAATTTCCTTATTAACAAGCAACGTCAGACTCAATCAAACAATAAACTTTAAGATTGGTCCCATGAGAGGCAACAAAGTGTCCCCAATAAAAAAATCCACGTCTTCAGTTTTCACATTCAACATGTGCACATGTTTTAATTCCTTTCGATACTTAGGTATAAGCAACCACAAGTGAGAAATAACTGAGTCCAATCCTCACCAACCATTAAGAGCTTCAACAATCTCCAAGAAATCAATTTTTGTCACTCTTAACTAGATGTGAGGATCCATTTAGAGGGCACTTTAATGAGTCAACTTTTAGCTTTTTATTTCCTGCAATTTTATAACTTCAAAGAGCTCACATACTTTTGAATTCATTACTCCTTAAACTCTTTGTAGTGGTAGGGTAAGGATTAGACTATGCTACTTTGCATAATATTTTCTTCTTCTTCTTCTTCTTCTTCTTCTTCTTGTTTTTCTTTTAAAATGCTCAGACAATACTTAGACTATAGGGGAAAAGACCTAGTAGTTTCCCAAGCTAACTTTGTACATCTGCAGTTCCTAATTTGTATGTCAAAATTTGTCATTTTTTTTTCATGAAACTCTGTAGGTGAGTGAAGATCTTAAAGATAACCTTTTGGCTTTCCTACATTTGTGAAGCTCTTTGTAGAACTAGTAGAGTACGAAGTGGTCTAAAAGTGTAGTTTTAAAACGTTCACCCAATACTCACCACTCAGACCCCCCAATAAATGTTATAGTTCTTTTTGGACAAGTAGACCAATCAAAAATAATAATAATAAATGAACGACTATTGGTATTGATGGTGATTTGTGATGGCATGTTTGTGTGCAAGTAATAGGATTTTTTTAGGTGATAATTGGGAGAAAAGGTAATGGTTAATATGTGGCTTTGCATACCTGAAGAACAACTAACTCATTTCCCCTACTTAAACAATAAAAATTATCGAGACCCTCTATCCACAATAGGGTGTTTTCCTAGTATTCAAAGAGATCTGAAGACGTGAAAAACAAAATAAAAGTTATGAAAAATTATTGCAATGCCATATATAACATCAGCCCTATCAATTTGAATTTATTAGTTCCTACCATAGGCAGGATACTATAGCATCCATGTGATGCTCATTTTAAAGTTTAATTTAGCCAATGAAATCTTTGAATTTTTACATATTCCTATTCAAATATAATGTTTCTTTATACTATCTATGTTATTCATTTTTCTAAAAATATAATTATCTGCAATTCTATTTGTTTGTACAATGAACAGTCAGTGTTCAAGATTTTAAATAAACTTTCAGTTCATAAAATAAAATCAAAAATTCCATTGAACTTTATTGTGCACACTTATAGCACAGCGGCAGACATTATTGTCAAATCTCAAAAATCAATGAAGATCTATGAATCTGTACCAAATTGAGTGGTCACAGTGTAAACATTTAATGCCCTCATTGAATCTAGGCATTTTCCATGATAAAAATCAACTAAATATCAGATTTTTGTGGATTTGAATTTCATTCTCATGTTCACTTCTATTTTTTGTACAGCCTTGTAAGACTAGGAGCAACTATACAAGCACGTTGGCACATTTCATTTATGATACCAAGAGTCGCATTAATTGTATAGTGATAGTCTTTAAAGAGCAATGCTATTTATTCTATACATTGGTTTGATGTTGATTTGCAAATATATAATGCTAGTTACAACTACAAAACATCTCACATTTAAATGCTACCAATTTAATGTGTATTGATGTCTATGTAGCTAAATTGAATTTTCATTAATATCGGTCCTCTTAAATTCTTTGTTTACTGCATACTTTAATAAATTCCTAAGGCCTCTTGTGTGTTCTAAAAGCCTTTGAACATCTTCATCTAGTTATCTCGACCACAAAGACGACATTTTTCTCATCCACGAGGAGACCTCGCTCTTCTTTTGTAGCTCCGAGGATTGAAAGGTATGAAGAACTTTGTACACTAGATTTAGATTTGTTCACTTTGTGATCTATTATCTATGTTTCAGCTTTTGATTATTGTGTTCTATCCTCTGATTTGTTGGCATTTAATTTGAACATAACAACATATCGCATTCTTCTTCAAATTTACACCAAAATGATTGCATCTTAACAATATAAGTATAATGTTTTGGGGTTTTTTTTCATAAATTTTATATTTAAAATTATCCTATTTCATTTGAATTAAAAAAAGCCATACTTTGAAATGAGAAATATGTTTGGTAGACAAATTTAGTAGAAAATGTGGTGCTCCTTATATTTGTGTACAAATTTTTATTTTCCTTAACCCAATATTTTTTTAGCCAAAAGAATGCCTATTTTCCCACAAAAATAATTATCTTTGATTTTGGGGTATGTTTAAATGAAGACTTTATTATTTAGAATCAAATATTAAATTGTTCCAAATCAACTTGTGACACTTTGATTCTGTATAACTATAAAAACCTAGAAAAATCTGCATAGAATTTTCTCTTTTAAAAGGGATTTCAACTTTTAAATGAATTGAACCCCTATAAACTTTGGAGAAAAATGTGGCCTGAAATTTGTTGCATTTTTTATAAATTCTAAAAACCATTTGAGTTAAAGAATGCCAAAAAATAGAGGATTTTTAGCATGTTGCGTTGACCGAAATGCCATAAGAGTAATTCTCCTACTCCAGGGCTTTACCTGCAACTTGCTAGATGATTTTCCCAATAGGTCCAATATGTTTTTCAACACTTCTACAGAAGGGAAGCCATAAAGTTACAAAGTGGATGTTGGACTTGGAGATCTCTGGCCCCATTACTTTCTTTATGGTTTGTAGTAGCCAACTTTCTCTATCTTCATTCCATTAATTTGTTAGAGTATTTCCTTAGATTCATGCTACCTTTTGCTTCATCCAATTCCATGGAAAATTTTGTTAGGATATTTTTGTTGCCAACACCACCATTAATTTTTATTTCAATTTCTGATTTAGCTTTTAAAAAGCAATAGATCTCATATTTCCATAGGAATTAGATTTATTCTAAATGGAATTTTGGTTGTAAAGTCAGATTAAGATACATAATTTTTATTGTACACTGTCATTTGCAATTTTTAGTAAAAAATGGTAGATCCCATTTTCAAAACAACTGAATTTTTTTTCCATTAACAAATGTTTCAGAAGAGTTGAGTTTTAGATTTGATGAAGTTAAGATAAAAAGAAATGAAGACATTGATAAATTCTTTCAAAATTTTCTATATTTTCTTTCACAATTTTTGTCAAGTTATTTGTGTAAAAGTTTATAATTTATCAAGATTTTATATGCCTGTAATACTTTTCTAATGCAGTTTTCACCACATAATTTATGATATTTTATCCAATAATTGGACAACCTATTCAAACAAATTTTCTAACTTCCCACACATTTTTTATTTTTATTTTATTCGAATAGCTTTATTTTCTATTTGCATATTTCCTATTTACCACTCAAATTAACTATAAATGCATTTGATGGTGGAAATTGGAACACGATATGATCCAATATGTCCATGTTATTGTTATAAAAAGCTCTACAATTTTCTTTTAAAAAACTTTGCATTTCTCTTTTGCCGACTGAAATGTAATGCTCATATTTGTAGTTACATTGGAATTTGAATGTAAAATTTAGAGAGAAATTGTTCCAAATAAAAGTGTAAAGAGTCACTAGTAGCTTCACACTAGTTCTCAAAGATTGCTATTTCATTTGTATCAAATCTTCGTAGCAAAGAAAAGAGTGTGAAGAGAGATTGTGGTAGCTTCATATCACTTCTCAAATACTACTACCTCTTCTCTAACAAATAGAAAGTCTTCACTTTTCTGCTAAAAAATAACTATAAATATGTTAGAATTTTTATTACAAATATTATTTGTCTTCTGGATATTTTAATTTTATGTATGTTCATAGTTCGTTAGTTACTACAATTGTATTTACAATTTGAGCTACAATACTTGTAGTTAATTGTTTCCTCCTACAACAAAGACAAGTTTAACAATTAATTGTGTCAGCCATCAATTTGCATCAGCTTAATGACATGGTCTATCTATAATCATTAATAGTACCAATTGGTTTTCATTTGTGCTACAATTATCCTATTAAGAGCTAGATAATGACTAAGGTAAACCAAATCCATCAGAAATAGAAAGAGCTAGAGATTATTACTTGATAGGGTAGTTAGAGCTAGCCTCTCCATTGCCATGATTCACAAAGTTGAGGTGCTTACTTTCTATCACTAGACATTACTACACCCTCATGACAATACTATAGCTTCTCCAGGAGCTCCAGAAGCAAAATGTTACAGGGACGCACATTTTTAGAAGCTTAGAAATTTCTATAAAAAATGGATAAAAAAAAGGAATTCATAAAGAATAAAGAATAAATGTTCTCTCTACAAATTTTAACTAGATTGTAAATATTTTGAAAAAATATGAGTGAATTAGAAACAAATGAATATTAGTCATCTGAGTTGTCTTTGCTTCAACGGGCCTTTTTGGAGATTTGGAATGACATGAATATCCACAAACCCTTAGCATGAAATAATGAAATTTTGTCTGCATAATATTCTAATTGGTAATACCAATGACGATCAAGCAAAAATTCAAGCACCAAAACCTTTGTTATGGCTCAAATAGCTAAATTTGAATTTCCACTAGGTTAGTCTCGTAATAGATGAAGACTTAAAACTAATTAATTTAAAAATATCAGAGTTTTTCTGGAATTTGATTGTGTCTAAATTTTTTAGCATCAGCATTTCGGATCACACACAATAATCCATCATCGGGATGAAAAGCAAGCGAACATTGCTAATGGATCACGGTGTGTGATCTGAAACGTTGATGCTATAAATTTCAAACACAATCAAATTCCATAAAAACTCTGATATTGCTATTGGATTGTGGAAATCAAATGACACTCAACTAATTAATTTGTCCAATCATATTTCAGAATTGTTTTTATTGTGGGAACTGTGGGAAGGAGTTGCACCTATTTCTAGGATTCTCTATTGGATGCCAATTCAGCTCCTCACTTTGCAAGTCTCCTTGATAGATACATATTACAGAGCAAGAAAATATTAGATCACTTATCTATGCAAATATTTGGAGAAGCTCGGGTGAGAACTTTATTCGTGAAATTTAAACACACTTCAAGGTGAAACTATTTATGTGACATACTCACTCTACCATATCACTAAGTGTTTAAAAAATCTTGTATTCATAATATTATTAGTATCATAATTAAGGCTAGTCTATTTTATAGTTTAATGTTTAAACATTATCTCTATTACACCTTGTTTCTCTGTCGCAACCTTAAATTTACATTACAATTATCTAAAGTTTAAGGTACTCTTTTTAAAATTAACATTATGTATTTTGATATTACATACTATTTTTAATCACTTTTAAGCTAATAGAATATTCTACTCCTTATTTGCTTCATAATTTCATATATGTGGTTAATTTATTTACAATTCTCAATAACTTAATTTCCAAATTTCTTAACCACACCAAACCTTCATTGACCAAAGGCAGGAACTTTGACGCTTGTGTTCCTTGTTTTGAGAGAGAGATGTTCATCTTAACATAGGGGTGCAAATTAAATGTAGGATTCTTATTCTAATTTTAGTAGGCCAAAGATAGAAAAAACATGGGACTCTTAAATCGTGTGGCTTAAACATCACACACTAAGCTTTGACTGCTTAGGTGTGATGTGGGCCCATTCTTTTATTCTGGTGTTCAATCATGTTTGTTTCTTTATAGAAAATAATATTTTGTTAATATTGTCATGACTGTTGTGGGTCCCCCAAATCCATCTTCTTCGTCGTTATCGTTGGTAGTTTCCATTAGCATTTATCCCACCCAAAGTTTTGTTTTTCAAAATCTTCTCTCCTGCTCATATAACACTTAATCAAATAGATTTCCGATTGCAAAAGGAATTTCTTTTTAGCTGATAGGGGTGACCAACACAACAGTTCAATACACTAAATGACATGGTTGCAACATTTGTTGAAATAGTTGTTCAGATCAAGAGGGTGGTCGTCAGCACAAAGATTGTCAAGGTAAAGGGCTCTTTCAAGCTTTCTGAGAATGGTAAGAAGGCGGCAAGCAACAAAGAAGATCATAAAGAAAACTACAAAGCCTGGAGTGAAAACCTCCTCAAAGGCTAGATCTACCTCTAAGCCGGCAAAGTCAGTGGCTGAAAAAACTAGTAAAAAGGTAGCGAGGGCCCTTACTACTGCTAGAAAGGTCGCAAAGCTTTCTATGAAGAGGTCGACTCCTCCCAATGAACTTGGTGTGGCAAAGCTAGTAAAAGGAAAAGAAGACTCCTACAAAGTCCAAGCTTGGTGGCAAGTCTCAGCCTACCAAGAAGGCAAAGAAGGTGGCTTAATGAGAGAGCTAGGTTTCTCTCTTTTTTCTTCAAGACTTGCAACAAAGGTAGAAAATTGAATGGTGCCCTCCTGCCCACATGTACATCACTGTTAAAAATTACACTTTTCTCTGTATTTATGAGATCAATAATGTTGATGAAGGTGTATTTACTTTGTAATAGTGAAATGGAATTGTGAATTTGTGATGATGAAATCATCTTGATATTTGTGGAGAATTAGGGAATTAATGTGAATTGTTTTATTTGAATTTTCTACAAAAGATTGGCTTGAATCAAGAATGAGCAACCATCTTAAAGAAAAGGGAAATGTCTTGACTTGGAATGTCTATATTATTATTTTTTTATGGAGGGTTCAGACCTGCGAGGCAACCCCTTCACCAGTAGACCAAGGGCCCATTGACAATGTCTGTATTTTTGGAGTGCTAGTTTTTTAAAATTACCAATTTTGCACATGCCCTCTTCATTGAGTTAACTCATGCTCATGGTATAATATGGAGTTATCTGAAAATATGCATTCTTTGAAAAAACATCTTAAGGTGCAAGCTCCTTTAATATTAAATTTCTTCAAAAATAGATGTTCTTTTTACAAACATTTAAAGGATTATTAATGATTTCAATGGGTTTATTAAATTTGTTTAAGAAAAATTTATCTAGATAATGTAGGTGTTTTAAATGTAAATTGCAATAATCAGATGAAATAATTCTAAATTTCCTTTCATTTCATTACAAGAGCAATTTTTAAAAAATCTAATTTAAACAAAGTATAAATCATATATTAAATTTTTTTTAGGTTGCATTTAGATAGATGGTTTGAGATATTTTGTAGTTATTAAGTTAAAGCTATATTATAATCTTTTGAATAAATGACCAAAAATATATTTAGACATTATTATACAAAGTCATTACAACCATTTTTATTTTAATAAGTACATAAATATTTAAATCATTAAATTTTATTTTATGTAAATAAGATTTTAAACAAGACTCCTGAGTAGTGAAATTCCTAAAAATGATCTGAATTATGATTCCAAATTACAACACTTAGTTAGATACATGTGGTATGGTTTAATTCTAATGTGAATAACACAATTTTAGTACAACAAATAATGCAAGCCAAAAGTGGTTCATTTCATTCAAAACTCAAGTTTATACAATGTTTGATGAATATGAAGGGTCACCGACTTCCCTTCGACAAGAAATTAATAGTTCACATGGATAAGATAAGATAATGATATTAATGTCCAACAAGAGACCAACTAGGGTCTATGGGACTAAAAGATACAATAGTGCAGAAAAGAATAACACAGCAGGAGTGCCAAGAAGGTGTCTAGGGAAAAAACAAGAAAAAGGGGGAAACAACAAGAAGAGAGAAGGATCGACAATCATTTCTGGGTATAAAGAAATCCTGCACAGAAGGATAAGGCCTAGGACAAGCCAGGGTTAGGGCTTGGCTTTGTCAATGTCTCTATGTAGTAGTGGGGATAGGGTGTCACTGTTTGAGGAACTCAAGGTGAGGTCTAACCGATCTAGTGTTTCCAAAGATGGGTGCATGTGGTCATTTCATGCCCGTAGAAGTGGTGGACATGGAAGGAAAAATTCAGTGATGAGCTGATCCGAGGTTTGGCTCTAAGGAAACAAGATCTGCAAAGTATGGTCTCTAAGCTAGGAGGCTCCTTGACATAGAGCGCTACGCACTGCTAGTTAGAATAACTAAAAAAGCCTAAGAGAGATTTGCAATCTCTAAATAGGTAGTGGAACTTGCCTCTATTCTCATAATAGATGGGGCACCTAAAGATGAAGTGAGTGTCAATCTCAGTCTTTGATATGGTGCAAAGGCGGCACACACATTCCTCTCTAGTTAGGTGGTGGTTTGTCTGGCAATGAAGTTGGTGAGATCCAACTCTAAAAGACCCCAAGGCAATGCGAAGGGCATGGCTCCAATGTTGACTCAAGTAAGAGGGATGAACAATAATACCATCGTGGATCACTAGAAATTGTTGAGAGTATAAGGCCATCCGAGGGCGTAAACCACTAGGAGGGCTAATCCAAGTCATGGAAATGTATTACCTATAAATGTCGAGTCTGACATGTTCATTCAACTCCTGTTGAGAAGGGAGGAGATGGGCGGGAGCATCCAAGGAGAACTGGTATGGTGAAAGATGATTGATGTCATTCTCTATCAAGCTTAATAAGATAGTGGCATGAGTATACCAAGAACGAGCCTTAGTCATCCCCACCAAGTTGGCTATATCCATAGATGAATAGTAAGCAGGTACAAGTATCTATGTTGGCCATCGATCGAGTCTGCAAAGCCTCTAAGGTGGTGAATGAACCAAATCAAGTCAAAAATGGCATTGAGTCAGAAAAGGTGGGTCGTGAACTTGGCTAGAACAATACTCTATGGAGTATAATGGTGGCAATAGATAATCCTACAGAGAAGAAGGGTCTACACCTGCTCAATCGATACCCAATCAAAATCAAGAAGAGACTGTCCCCAAACAACTACACCATAAAGAATTGTGGGTCTAACTAGAGAGTTCAAGAGAGATAACTTGGACATAGTGTCCTAGAAGTGGTGTCAAAAGAATTGTCTCTCTAAAAGGGCAAGGGAGCCCATGCCCTTGGCCACTCTAGGAAGGTGGTCCAGTCTCATGCTAAACTGAGGTCTAGAGAACTTCACCCCAAGATAAGTGTATGAGGAGACAATCTCAATCTGCTAACCCTGGAAGCTGAAGTTAAGATGCGACATCTTTAGACAATTGAAGACCATGACCCAAGTTTTACCCAGGTTCACCACCAACTAGCGTTGGTCACAAAATGAGGCAAAACCATCAAGAAGCCTTTGGAGCTCCTCAAGAGAGGAGGCCAAAAGGGCCACATCATCTATAAATAGCAAAGTGGAGATTAGAACTTGGTACAAGTAACAACCATCCTTAGGGAGCGAAGCCTCACGGAGGAAGACTTCAAGTTCATCAATATAGATACTGAATAACATAGGGGAGTGTGGGCAACCCTGCTTCACCCTGATGGTACTACAAATCAAATATGAAAGTCCCTCTAGAGTCCTCACTCTACCAACCACTGTCTCGTAGAGTCTCATCATCACTGTCACTAGAATATTTGGAGTACCAATATCTTCGAGTCTCTGAAAGAGAGCTTCCTGAGGTACTAAGTCAAAGGCCTTATAGAAGTCTATGAAACAATAGTAGACTTTCACAGTACAGTGTTAGGCCTCCTTAATGATAGCCCGCAAGGTGAAGATGTGATCCATAGTCTCATAATTTGTACGGAACCCCGCTTGACCTCTAGCACAACATTGTCGCATGTCAAGCTATTTGGTAAGAATAATGATCAGAACCATGGCATAAAACTTGGCAAAGGTGTACTCGATCATGATAGTCCTATAGTTACTAGGGTCCGAAGTCAAACCAGATTTGTGAATCGGATAAATCACATGCCTCCACCATGAAGGAGGGAAACTAGTACACACCACCATATTGAAGAGCACTGGGAGAATAGGGCACAAAATCATGATATCAAGCTTAAATAGCTCTGCCTGGTAGGTTTCTTTTTTGGTAGCTCTACTACATCTCATGAGTCTAACAACCTCTCCAACTAAGGATGGAGTGAAAAGATGGCAGTGGGTGGGTGAGGCAGGGTGAGTGGGTCATTGGCTTGGGATTACATAATAAAATATTAAAACTATGAAAACTATTTTTAAACTATTTCAAATTTTATGTCTACTTGTAAAAGTCATAACTTTCAGCACATAGCTAGAAAAATGTATGCTGCTTACATTGTTGGAAAGGTAATCAAAAATTTTATCTCCAAATTTCAAGATACATGACCCTTGAAGGCTTTTAGGGCCATAAATGCTCCGAAGGCCTCTGAAAATGTAAAATACTAAAATATAGAAAATATTGGAAAAAATATATTTTGGTATTTTCCCATTTCTTCTTTTGTTGACCTCCTCTAGATCATCATGGATCATGTTTTGATCATTCCTCCCCCCTTGAGAGGCAATGTGCCCCATTGCATCCACACTCTATAGTAGGTGTGGAAAATGAACATGAATTTGTTCACATGTAAGCCACTTCCCCTGATGAGAAAACCTACCTACTTTCACCACATGATACAAGTAAATAGTCTAGTTCTTCAAGTTCTTCATAGACTTCTCCACATCTTGATTAGTTTGGAGTGGATTATCCACTTCTTGATTTAATTTTGTATGGTTGATCTCCTCAGCAACATTTGCAATGTCTAATAATGAAGGAAAATAAGGCTTCAACAATTCAACATTGAAAATTGGGTGAATACCCAAGAATGGTGGCAAATTAAGTTCAAATACATTTTCACCAACTTGTTTGATAATCTTGTATGGACCATAATGAAGGGGATGAAGCTTTCTATGAGGTCCTTACAATCTCTCCTCCTAAAAATTAAACCATACCTTATCCCCAATCTAAAAATTATGAGGAGCTCGATGCTTATCATGCTTCTATTTATACTTCTTAGTGGTCTACTCCAAAATCTCATGAACTTGTTGTTGCAAATGGTGAATTCTATCGATGAACTTCATTTCTTTTTCCTTCTCTGTATCCAAGCATGAGGTCAAATTAGGCTATATAGCTTGGATAGAAATATTTATTGGTGCAAATGGCTGATATCCAAGACACACTTCAAAGGGGCTATGACCAGTTCAACTGTGAATTTCCCTATTGTAGCAATGTTTTACATAGGGAAGACTTTCACTCAATGTACAAGGATGTTTTGAGTAATACATACCCAATATTTGAATGATCATGCAATTGACAACCTTAGTTTGACCATTTTTCTGAGGATGGAATGCAATGGACTTTGTTAGTTTTGTGTCCATCATTTCCCATAATGAAGACCATAATCTACTTAGAAACTGACTATCCCTATCTGAAATAATACTGCTTGGTAGCCCAAAATGAACCCAAACATGCTCAAAGAAGAGCTTTGTTGTCTTCTATAGGAATTGTCTTTCTACAGGCTACCAAGATTGCCATTTTTGAAAATCTATCTACAACAACATATACACAATCATGCCCATGCTTAGTGGTAGGAAGGCTAGACATGAAATCCATAAAAATTAAATACCAAGGCTTCTCTAGAATGGGAAGTGATAGATATAAACCATACTTACAATTTGCAAGCTTTGGAATGACACATGTTGTACATGCTTGAATATATGAAATCACATCATTTTTCATTTTTAGTCAATAAAAATATCTTTGAAGTATAGTATTATTTTTACCTATTCCAAAATGTCTTACAACCTTGTTGTAGTGAGCTTCCCATATTAATTTCTTGCATTCTACCTCAAGTACACAGATTTGGCCAATGTGGCAAAGCATTCCATCTTGCAAATAAAAATCATTCCCATGTTTACCTTTTACAATCTGAGTATATACATCAGAAAATTCATTATCATGTTCATACAAGTGAGTCCAATTTTTGATTTCATGCCCACATGATTCTAACACCATACTTACTCATGCAATTGGGGACCTATCAAGCAATCTACTACCTTATTGGTGCTTCCCTTCTTATGGAGAATGTTGAGATGAAACCGTTGAAGATAGGCTAACCATCTTTGATGTCTATCATTCTATCATTTTTCTTGTGTTTGCAAAAATTGAAGGGGTTTGTGATCTATATGGATAATAGTTTCCTTTCCTAGATTGTAATACTTCCATTTTTTGCAAGCTTGAACAATGACATATAATTCCTTACCATGGGTGGGATAACTATGTATTGTATTAGAGAATGTTTCACTATAGTAGGCAATCAAATGTCCATGTTGCATGAGGACTACTCCTAGTGCATATTCATTTGATGAGCACCTCTTTTTGATGAGCACCTGTTTATTGTAACTCCTCAAATGCTTGTTGATGAGAACCTGTTCATTTGAATTTTTCTTACATTCCTCCTTGTAGTGATTGATTTAGAGGCCAAGATAAATGTGAAAACCAAAGCACAAATCTATGACTAAAGTAATAGACATTCAGAAAGGATATGACAAAGTAGATTGGAGGTTCTTATTTAAAGTAATGAAATCTTTAGGTTTTTCTTCTCAATGGATTAATCTTATATTCAAATGCATATCTACCCAAAATATTTTTATCCTCCTCGATAGAGCTCCTAAAGGCCTTTTTTTGAGATTTCACAAAAGATAAGACAAGGGAATCCCATCTCTCATTTTTTTTGAATCTTAGAATGGTTTTGACTATTTTGTGTCAACACACTTAGGAATTTACTAAGTTCATGCCAAGCTAGTAACACATGTTGAGTAAAATATGTATAGATGCTGAGTTGCAATGAGTGCCAAGTCACTCAAGTGCTGAGTGAATAGTTGATGCCAAGCAAGTTCAAGTGCCGAGCCAAATAGAATTATTGTAAGTGCCAAGTAATAGAATTATCAAGTGCCAAGCATTAGAGTTAACAAGTGTTAAGTAACACAGATTGGACATAGTTGTTTTTAATTGCACAAACACCTATGTAAACCATTTTTGAGCTAACCTAAGGATAGATTGTGATCTTTTGAAGATAAGGATGAATCTCATTCATAGATTCATACCTAACCCTAAGTCTCGATATCTTATTAAGGAAGATGGAACCCTAAAATCTTATGAGTGTCAGGGACAAGTGTAGAGAAGTTTGCATGCATAGACTTAGCATTCATGGAGACTTAGAAGCTATTGAGAAGGGTAGAATTGTAGAATCAGTTAGTAGAATAGAGGATTGAGGATACAGTCATTTCATATCAGATCAGAAAGGATCAAGATGGACTAAATTGAGATCTAAAATCAGCAATACCAGATTGTAAGTGTATTAGATCAAACATTCTACCATACCTTCTAACAACTGTATCAGCAGGGTGAAATCCTTTGACTAAGGTTGATTTAACAGTCATTGTCAAATCCTTTAACAGGGTGACATTCCAAGTGAATGTTCTTAAGTACTTTAACCAGGCACACTTCTAATAGGGTGTTCTAAATCCTTTAACAGGGTGGGATCTAACAATCCTTTGTAAGCTTTTAACAGGGTAGGCCTTTCATAGAGAAGATCATGAGAATGGTCAAACTATGTAACTTTAACAAGGCAACTTTATTCCTGCAGTAGTGAAGATTTGTGGGTATCATCCCCACCCCAGTTTTACCTTCTCATTGGAGGCTTTCTAGGTAATTATATCTTGTGTCAAATGTGTGATTTCTTAAATTTTTACATGCTTTAGATGTATATGCTTTACATGGTATTTCAGTTTCTCAATTGAATGTATGAGATGGATGTGTGGTGAAAATTTTTATGGGTTCATGTTTTAAATGTTGATTCACCCCACCCCGCCTCAAAAGTCTACTTTCTTAATTGTAATTCCAACAATTTTCTCTTCATCATAATGGCTAAAACCTTGGGGAGGGAAATATGTAAATCTCAATTTGAAGGGATAATTCAAGGGGTCAAGTAATGAAAGATATGGAAAATACTACTCATCAACAATTTGTTGATGACACAATATTGCCTAGTACTAAGATTGAAGTGAATTAGTTATCCTCAAGTCCAGATGTACCAATTGAACTTTTGAACTCATCAAATAACTTAGATCTTATTTTCAACTAACTTAGTCTCTATAGAAATGTATTAGTAACATAAACTTGCAATCCACTATCCCAATAATAACTAACTTGCGTAATGTAAAACATTGAATAGAAAACATCTCAAATAACATCCATACAATTAAGTCATTAGGATTTAACGTGGAAACCCAATTTGGGAAAAACAACTAGTAACATGTCACCATTCTTTCACCCTTCTAAAGTGAGCTTTGTTAGGAGCCAACACTGTAAAAGGTTTAGGTTTAGGTCAGATTCATCGAATCCTTCCATCTTTTTGTTTCCTCCTTCTTCTAGAAACTTCTCAAAACCTATGTTTGAATCCATGGCCATAAATGCTCAAACACAGTTCCTCCTACATTATATATTCCATCTCATCAATTGTTATGTTCAACACACTTTACATATTCCAAGAATTCAACTATGTTAGCCACGAATCTCAATTCCTTCACAAAATAACAAATGTTGACACTTGCCCAAAACTCTATTCTTCGACCTTAGTCATCACTAACTATCTTGCTTAGTTTACACTAACTTCACCCAGTCCAAATTTTTTGATACTCCATTTTTACTAGTGGTTAGTCGACACTATATTTTCTTGACTTCTACTATCCACTCGGTCAACACTGGCACAACTCAACTTCAACTATAAGTTTTTTAATCTTCTTCTTTGAAGCTCAATTAAGTCTATGTATTATTCTTCATTGACCATCTCTTCTAGGCATCAACTCAACTATATTCTCCACTTAGTGTTATGATTAAATAACATATTATCTTTCCAAAGTCTAATTGATCAAGTGCCCATTGTAGTTTCCTTATAACTCAACTTTTCCACTATGTCTTCTTGTTATCTCTTTTTTCCAAATCCTCTTCATCAATCATCTTGATATGATACTCCACCCAGGTAGCAACTATCTCACAAATAAGGTTTGACATCAATGACAATACAACAATTCTTCCTATTGTAGTTTCCAACAATGTAGACCTCAATGAATGTGACTCATTTATATACACATTTTTTAAAAATGTATTATTGAATCTATGCGAGATAAAAGTTGAGCTTATATGACATTCAAATTTAAAAGTCCACGTGAATTGCTTATTCACCAAATATAGTTGCAAAGTGAGATTTTGTAATTTAGTGAAAAAAAATTAAAGATAATTAATTTGTTGACTTTAATTGAGACTATTTATTTTTTGTCCAATATTCTTTGAGCAATTCTTCAACTTTGTCATATGATTAACTATTTAAGGACAAAGAATTAATTTTAGATGAAATCAAATTCATATGAAATGTTTTTTTATTTTGTGTTGACTCTCTACAAGAAAATAAAATATTTGACCACATTTCCTCTTTTAGAGAAAATGTTTAAATGACTTTTGAGATAAAGGATGTGTATGCAATTGTCACATAACGATAAATAAGTTTTAATTATATTAATTATTTCTAAATTTTCATTTACATTGTTTGAACTAATATGAATATGAATTTCAATATTTTTTTTTAGAAATAATTAATAAAATTATTATTGTAATTATGTCATATTGTTTTTTTACAATATATATTATAAAATAATATTATTTTTTCACATTACATCATAATTCAATACTTGCAAATCTAGTAACAATATTATGATACATATATTATTTTTTAATTATAATACATTACTTCTATCATCATTAATCAAATCAATTATATAAAGAAAACTATTTTTTTTTTTTTTAAAGCATACAAAATTTAAAATAAAAATTACAGCCCATTTTTTTAAATATTTGGTATTTTTTACTTTTTCATATTAAACAAATTCATTTAAATTTTAAAATCTCTAAACTAAAATATTTTTAAACTCTATAAATTATAAATTATAATTTTTCTATCACTAATATTCCACAAGGACAACAAGAGAATCATTTTAATTATAATTTATAATTTATCCTATCTAAACTATGTTCCAAAGTGCTTCTTTTGGGCACATGAGAGGATCAATGTGGAGTCCAAAAAATTTCAATTTCAACAAATGCTACAACCATGCCGTTTAACAAAACTTTGGGCAGGATAAATGCTGATGGAAACTACCAAAGGTAATAGTGAAGAAGATGGAAGAAGATGGATTTGGGGGACCCACAATAGTAACAGAAGATTTATTTTATGTCAAGAAATAGACATGATTGAACACCAATGAAAAGAAGGGCCCACATCACACCTAAGAAGTCAAAGCTTAGTGTGTGATGTTTAAGGGTGGCCTGGCCATCCTTAAACATCACACACTAAGGGAAGAACTAAGCTTGGGAAAAAAATTCAACTTTAACTATTTAACACTTTTGGTCTAGGAATTAAGCTTAGTGTATGATGTTTAAGCCGTTCCGAAGAGGGCTCCTTTAGCGAACTTCCTTGTTCACACTTTTTTCCACTCCCTTTTAGGTGGCTTGTAAATTCCATCTCTAGTAACAAAGTGTTTATGTGTAAAACTAGTATTGGTCAGATGATTGGGAGGTAACCTCCGGCTGATCCTTTAACATTTTTTTACTCCAGGTCAGCGCCCCACCCTTTTGACTGCTATCTAATACTTTAAAAACAAAGTGTTTACATAATTTTTGAATTAATATTTTTTTTGTACATGTGTTTTCACTTATCTTAATGGTTAATGATGATTAATGATTGAGTATTATCTAAAATGTTTGAAAAGAATTATTGTTGTAATATTTGTGTTATCACTGTTAACAAAATACTAGCATTCTTAGATATATTTGTATAAGGTTAAAGATGTAAAATGTTGAAGGACATTGTAAGATCACATTTTAATAATGACTGAGCTTAAAATCATCAACAAAAACAAAGATCTCTTTCATAAAAGAATATGAAAGATAATGAGCTTTGTTGAACATTGAGACATGAGATATGGGATAGTATGACAAAATGCACCGTGGAAAAAAAATGCCTAATGTGAATATTAAAAGGTGATGCATCTAGAAGTAAAATAGGTAGGCATGGTCTTATTATAACTAATAGAATGTTGCCTAGGACCTAAGTTAACATGTGAATATGTCCCCTTACTAGGCAAGTATAAGGTACAATCTACTTTGAATATTTACTAGCAACACTCACTCTAACACCCCTTCTTATGTGCAAACATGGGGAGATGGAATCATTATGCAAAAATGCAAGATGTAAAGGTTGATCTAAACAAAAAGGCCATGTTAGTTACTTATGTACAAATGATCTCTCACGAATACAATAAAAAAAATTTAAAAAAAGAGAGGAGAAAAACTAGTTGGAGAATAACCCCACCCAAAAAGAGAGTATCCAAATGTGGTTCATATTTAATAGTGATTGAATAAGTGGTGTATGGATGTCTCATGAATGTCCCCATAGACTCCTTTCATTATGAAGATAGAATTGTTGTCTCCTACATAATAGGGGCGTAAAGAGACTATGCAGACCATCATAATGAATAATCTCTTGTGACAAAGGTGTTTGAAGAAAAAGTATGAAAGGATTCTTACAAATAACTTGTTTCTACTTAGGAAAAGCTAACACAATGCACAAATACATGATTACTTCTCATTTGAGACATGAATTGAAAGATTAAAGCACAATAAAGAGTGACAGTCTGGCTAGTTTTTTCATGTACCTTCTTACTTACAAATGATAATCATCCCATAGGCAAATCAACTATATTCTCATTCAAAACTGTAGGTCACAGTCTAGAAATATACACAAAATAACATTGAAAAAACTTCAAATATGAATATGATTTCAATATATGAGTGCAATTCAGCTATCATCAAAGAGAAAAGTTAACTCCTCAAACATATCCTTTGAACATGGGTGATAGTGATTGTCCTAAAGAATAGGAATGAAGTCTCAATCAATTAAACTACACAAGGAATCAATAAAATTGAAGGTGCATCAAAGTCTATGAAGAAGAATGAGAAGTATTTGAAGTAAATTCATAATAAAATTCTTATGAAATTTCAATATACATCAAAGAGGAAAAATCTCAAATAGTACCTATTGGTACGATATTATGTAAAAAAATTTAAGAGATGCAATACAATTAAAAAAACAAGATAATTTGAGAATGGTTTATTATCTACATATTAAAAAGTTAAAAAGGAATGAGTACGTAGTCAAAGGAGAAAAAGACCCTAGCTATTTAGAGATGACCAAATGTAGAAATACAACATCACATAGGAATGACACATATTCAACCCTGGTTGAAGCATTTTTTAGATGATTTCTTTTACCCTAACCATGGTCCAAGGAGAGTGATTCCTTCTTGTAAGATGATGAAAATACAATGTGATTAAAAGCTAAGACCTAAAGGACAACTTGAGAATCTACAAAAAAGTTCAGAATTTTCACTAGTTTAGCGGCCGAAGAAAAACAATTTTATAACTAGCAGAAACAACACAAAGAACATAAGAGTGGATTAATATAAGGAAAGCAAAGGTAACACAAATAAACTATTTAAGTAAGAGGAGAGAAGAAAAGATGAAAAAGACAAAATTATGGAGGATTTAATAAAAAAAGTTCAACCCTATAATAGGTTCAACCAGATGATGTACTTAATTCTATTAAGAATTGCCATATAGATCTGTAATCTTGTTCTTTTTGAAGGGCATACCTCTTGAAATTGATTTATATAAATGATACTAGATTGAATTACCAAATAAAAGGATGAGAAATTGAAGCTTTGAGAGGGTTGGGTAAAGGTTATAATTTTTGAAAGTTTAAATGTATTGATGTTGTACCTTTAGTCATTCAATATGAAACTTAAGTAATATGTGGTTAGATTTGTTTTAATATTAAAAAGCAAGTGAAAATGGGGACTAGACTAGAAATAAAAAGCTGAAACACAACAAAAGGTCACTAGAAACACATTATCATACCCCCCACTTTCTTGATACCACAAAAACCCACACCAACATATTCTAGTTTCTAAAACTATTATAGTCAACATGTGAAGTAATATCCTAAAATTAAACATATACCAAGTCCAAAGTTTTTTTATCAATTGAAGGTATATTTATCAAATTTTAAAGATCATTTTCATTCACCAGGAAATTTTTAATTCACAGAGAGATTTGTGTGACAAATTGTATGATTCTTCAACATGCCATCGATAAATTACAAAGTGAAGTAAGTAAGGCTTGTGAATGGAGTTGAGTTGTTTTGCAAAATGGTTGAATTTGTCTTAAAACCCTATTTCAAAAATGACATCATCTACATTGTGTATTGACAAGGAAATGTTAAAAGATAACAATGCATAGATTTTCAGGAATGACAATGCCCCTTGTAAGCATTCTTTCACACCCGAGTTCTTAAAATTTGTAAATTGGTCCTGTCAAGAAATTGTTTCAGTTCCTTGTTGGTTTTTTTGGCTAAAAATGCCTTTGTAAGGATTGTTCTATGTAGAGGCAATGTCCCAATATTGTGTTTAACTTGAACTTGAACCACATGTTTCAAGTTCAAGCTCAAGTTCAAAGGTTCATATGGTTCAAGGTTCAGATTTCAAGGTTCAGAATCAAAGTTTCAGTTTTAAAACTTCAAGTTCAATATTCAAAATTGGGGCTTGTAAATGCAAAGAGTCAATTTTCAAAATTCAAAGTTCAAAGATCAAATGTTTCAAATGTAAAAATAGTTGTTCAAGCCCAAGATGAAGATTCACTGATTCAAATGTATGTACGTTCAAAGTTTCAAATGGCTCAAAAGGATGAAACAAGTTCAGATTCAGAGTTCAGTCCAAAGTCTGGATTTAAGTTTAGAGCACTAGTTTGTTGGTTTAGTAATATTGGAATAACATCAAGTTCAGTGATCCAAAAGGTGCAAATTCAATAAGCTCAAACTCCAAGGTCCAAGATTCAATTTAAAAAGAGAATCTCCATAAAATTACTAATATGAGTGACACCTATACATGGAGGACATATTTATATTTAGATCCTGATTGTCGAGATGCCAAGAAAATAAACTCAAGAACACAACTCTCAATCTAGGAGTGAAGCACTTGAGGTCCAAAACTATGAGAAATACAAAGGTTATAGGAATCATAGTATTATCATGAGAGGGAAAGTCGTCCCTAAAGGAAGTTTTGTGGAATCACTAATTGTTGGTTTTGGTCTTAGTGAGTGCATTAAGTCTCTGAAGTGCAAAGAGTGCTCTTTTCTACTGAGGTTCTTGGGACCCCACCCTTGTATTATCAATGATGGCAAGGCTCTTGTGATGATCATAACGATTTGAGACAAGATTTTCAACATTAAGATGATTGTAAATGTAAACTTTATATTCAACTATGCCTGAAAGGTGCAGAGGTTTTGTTAATGTTAAAGAGCAATACATTTGGTTGCATCTTTATCCGTGCAAGAGATGAATTAGATTGAAGATGCTCATGAATTGTGATATCAAACGACATCTCAAAGACAGACACTTCATTTTATTAGGAAGATGCTTATATGATAATGAAGTCAATTCTACTTCATGGTCCCATAGGTTGAAGCCACCTTACCTTAAACCCCAAAGCTTGTTAATCACCAAATATTCCTTCATAACTCTATGTGCTTAATCTTGAGAATGCCATCATTGTGTAGAAATTCAAAGCCAAACTTGAAATTTCCTCTTTGTACAAATTAATGAAGTCTTCACAAGTTAGCTTCAATGAGAATAGACTCTCATGGTGATCATGTGCCCATAGAGGGCAATAGAGTTGTGAGCTCTTATTTTTGAATTGGTGAGGTGAATAGACCACGTGGCTATGAAAATGATTCATATGAATTCATCTAAACTATTTGTTAAAATGCTCAAACAAAGAAAGTGACAAATGATTTGTTTCCAAAAGCTTGAGGGTGAAGATTATAAATCTTGATGGTATTCATATTACCTCAAATGTCACTAATGGAATAGCAATTAAGGGATCAAATTAGTACTTGGAAAGCGTAGTTTGAAAGGGAGTTTATAAAGGTATTATATAAAGGAATTGATCATCATATATGATTTAAACTCTGGATCCCGGTATCCTATATTATAGAGCTAATATATGATAAGAAAATAATTGTAGAAAGTCATAGAATAATAATAGGAGGTGAGCCACCGCATGAGTTATCTAACATAACTCTACCCATGTGTGGTGCAAAACATACAAGAATGAAATTGTTAAGAGCCTCACTTTGGGGTAAACCCCGATAGTGCATTTCTCCACCAAAGTCCTTAAGACAAATAGTGAAGGTCATGGCTTTTGGGTACCATGGGAGTTGAGGTTGAGGCCTATATCATAGTGGAGGATATAGTGTCAATATTGAAGATGCTTTCATTTACCATCACACACATGTAGGACATGGGTATCAGTTGGAATAAAACCATTGAGTAGTCCGACTAGACATTAAGTAGATTCCAATGGAATTGGTTGTGCAATGAGCTAGGAATCTTGTATTCTAATGGCTTAAAGAATTTATCTCCATAACATATTTCCACAAAAAGATGATAGTTTTGAGTTAAATAAAAATAATGTGTGCAAGTCAGAGGACAATGAGCATTGAGTATAGATTGGTTGGGTTTAGATACATTCAAAATGGAAAGACATTAAATGAAGATGCGAGCTCTATCAATGGTAAAATATATGTCCTTGCAACATAATAATGGTATAGGTATGATGATTTCATATTACCCAAGGATGATAGGGTTCCTCCTATTTTCTAAGCCAACAACATGCATTAATAGGCAACAGATTGAATTATAAAAATGGTGTCAAATCTATCAAGAATAGACAAGATTGGTGTCACAGGGAAAGTTACTAGTTGTCACTGGAATACTCAAGGTAGAGAGTCATAACCTCATATACTCAAAAAGCTAGAGCTTTTCCATGGATCCTATTGGGACCCAAAATTGAAGCCTTGATTTTGAGTACTATTGAGTGAATCAAGCCCTATAAGCGCTTTTGATACATGTGTACCCGACTATCTGTTTGAGGCCTAAGAGGTGTTTAATGCTTCTAACACATTTCATTTAGTACGTCTATGCCTTCCATAAAGATAAATTTTCATTCCAAGTAATTCCATGAAGTCCCATTTTGAGTAATGTCCAAATTTGCATTTTTGCCTGTGGCAAACAACGACAAGAGACCTAGTTTGCAATTGAGTATCTCACACCTAGTTATGTTTCATGATTCACCACTTTGGGAGTGTTTAGTGTCCAAACCAAAGAGCCTATGTTTTATATTTCAAGTCATTTTGATATGTTTTGACTAGGTTTTGAATCCCTCAAATTTGGTCATTTATTGTTGTCATGCTGATGCTAATTGTCTAGGATTCTGGGAGGCCCTATTTGACTTGCTACAACTTTGATTTAGTTGATCGAATTGAGAAAATTCCTTTTGCATTGCATTCTAGAGGTTAGAGGCTTGGTATGTTTCAATTTTTAGCCTATGATGAATCAACTTGATCAATTTTCGAATGCGATTGCAAATGTAATTTATTAAGTTTTACTAGTGTTAAGAAATGCAGATTGGTCAGTACCCTTGTTTGTGATGTCATATCTCTAAATTTGTGATAGGTGAGATCGAATGGATTGTATCATTGTGTTTCACTCTAAAAATACTGTAAGTGTGCCATGTTTCAAATCTTGACGAATCTATCTGCACAATTTCCTAGGTCCATTCCATTTGCAAAAACCACTTCTCTACCAATGTTTCCAACCTTGCAAATCTGAGTAGCCTGCTTTAACCACTCACCATTTTCATCCTATTATCCTCCATGAGCCCTAATCCCAGATTTATGTTGTCCTCGTGACAATGAACCAATGCCCCAATTTTCATGCCCCCAAGTGTCAGTTTGCCCTATTTTCGAAGCCAAATCCAAGCATGTTTTATTGTTTTCTAACATGTTTTCTTCCAGGAAATTCTGATAGAGAAACTTTAATAGTCAATATCTTTTGACTGAGAATTTTTCATGAGAAAAGATTCGCTAGGGTAAAAGTATATAGAACAAAGAGTTAGTGTGTTTGATCTCAGAGCCTGTCAGTTGTTTTTGTCAGTTTTTAAGGCTAGTAAAAGGACCTCCTGGCATGAAGTTTATAAGTTGTAGAAAGAGGGGGATCACACAAGCTATGATCATCTCATACAAGAGATTAGTAATATTGATGAATAGGTGATGACATTAAAAGCCCTCTCTCAGGCTTAAATGCACAAAGATTTATTCCCTTAGCTTCGATTGAATTAAAACTTGCACTTCAAACCATAGGTAGTAATTTAGGTCCTCTACAACTCCTTAAATGTGCAAAGGCTGATTCCACAATGAAAAGTGTGCATCCATCCCAAAAGTCACGCACAGAAACCCGTTTCATAGTCTATCAGAAATTGATACTTTAGGAGAATTTCTATATCTCCCAACTTATAATGAATTAGAACTTGTGCCTTGGACACAAGGAATTAATCTAGGTCCTCTTCAATCCATGAAATGGAGAACCTCTCATTCATTAATAATAATTAGTTATATAGCCTAAAATAGGCACCCAAAAACTAGAAAAATATAATTCCAACAGTAAGGTAAAAACTGCTCAAACTTCAACTCAGTCCATCCAATCTTTATGCAATCATGAGGAAAGGTTCTCTAATGTGTCTCCAACACATCCCTAACCATGAAGAGCATAACTCCACCAAAATTCAAGCTCAATGCTCCTTTTAATTCATTCAAATGAGGAGTGAGGGTGGGAGCAGCTAAAGGGCGAGTTATCCTAAGTCTATGGATAGAGCATTGAATGTGAGGTAGTTTACAGCTAGATTGTGATGAAATTGTGAATGTGTGGATAGAGCGCCGAATGTGAGGTAGTTTACACTTGGATCTTGGATAGAGTTTGAGATGAGCTAGTAGTTGTGACTCAAAAAATAAGGAGATTTCTTAGAGGGCTTGCAAGCACAAGTTTAGATTTCCTTGGTGGTTTCTTCCATATTGTTGTTATGTTATAGATCTGGGCTAGCTAGGATAGTGTATGGATTGGATCTTGAGGGATCTTGCAGAACTGATTTTGTAATTGTTGTTTGTATTTGGCCCTAACTTAGAAGGCCTTACAAAAAAGAATATTGAATGTAATCAATTATATTTTATGAATATATTATTGTAATTTGGCATTAGATCTTGCATTCTTATTGCATTATTGCTTCTTGTTATTATGTTGCCACTATGTGGTTATTTGTTGGGGGCTAGGACATCTCCTTTGGGGATTCTCCTACCCTGAATTGCTTCAGATGCTATTAAAGCATAATTGTTCCTGAGTGTGTAGACAGATCACTGAATTTGTGGCAGTTTGTACCGGGACTTGGGTTGGAGAAGTAGATCTAAGTTGATCTTGATCTGGTGGTGGATTGTTCTTTCTAGACTCCTAGATGTCTTGGTTGCAAGGTGGAAGTTCATGATTCTAACTTGCAATTGCAAAGGGCTTATAGATGGATCAATGGATGCAAAGATGGAAGACTGATCTTGTTGAGGCATGATCATAGATAGTTTTTAGATTGCAGATCAATGATCTTGGACTTGTGATGTGGTTCTTGATTGTTCATGTGAGGTAGTAGGTTGTGATATGACTTGCAAATAATTCAGTTTTATCACAAGAAGTGTGGGAAGGACTTTTTGCAGAGGGTTTAAAAAGGTCTTGGTATATGGCTCCAAGAGGATTAGACCTTGAGATGATTGTGAATCTCTGTGATGTGGTGGAGAGAAGGTTTTTTGAGATATCTGCTCGGTTTGAATCTAGTTTGGTTGATCAAACTAAAGAGGTGGTTGCTCAGTTTGAGACTAGTTTGGCTGATAGAGTTAAGGATGGGGTAAGGAAGGAATTCTATACATGTTTGTGGAGTTTGAGTTTACTGATCCAAAAGAGAGTTGTATGGCTAGTTAAGAGACTTGTTTGTGAGAGAAGATGGCATAGCAAGGTTGAGGTGGAAGAGTTTGGTTTTGTTGATCAGTTTGTGAAGTTTGATGTAGAACCTACAGAGCAATTAGAGGATGTTGTTGAAGATATTCCTATCCTTGTTGATGTTGGGACAAAGGTTTGTTTTAATGATTGGTTGGTTGAGTCTGACATGGAAATTGTAGAGTGCTCAGTCATGGATGATCCAACTGTTGTAGGTGGTGAGTTATGTATTGTAGAGCATCTTGTTATGAGCAATGAGATTGCTGGTGTTATGAGTTTGGCATGTGTTTATGGAGATCTACATATTGTTTCCGATATGGAGTTTTTTGCTACTGATGTGGATTTTTTTTTTGCTAGTGTAGATTCACTAGTTGCTGATGTGGATGAGGGATTGTTGTTGAAGCATTATGTTTAGTTTGTTCTTGGGTGTGAGCATGCTGATTGGGTTGTTGATATGTATTTGATTCTGATGTTTTAGTGGATGAAGCATAGATGGTGGATTTCTAAATTTTTTCTATTGACTTTGATGAAGTGGAAGCCTTTGGTAAAGATGAAGTTGGTTGTAGATCTTTCTTTGGGCATCAAAGTATGGGTCATACATTTCTATTTACATAGGGAGTCTGATGCAGGATAATTGAGCTTTGATTTTGGTGGAGTTATGCTTTTCATGGTTAGGGATGTGTTGGAGACACATTGGGGAACCTTTCCTCATGATTGCATAGAGGTTGGATGGATTGAGTTAAAGTTTGAGCAGTTTTTACCTTGTTATTAGAACTATGTTTTTCTGGTTTCTGGGTGCCTGTTGCAGGCCATTTAACTAATTATCCTTAATGAATGAGAGGTTGTGCACTTAAAGGATTAATAGGACCTAGAGTACTTCCTTGTATCCAAGGCACAAGTTCTAATTCATTATGGGCCCATTTGGTTGCTAGAACTAGGGGAACTAGAAGATGTCCTTGTAAAAGTTGTAGATTTGTTGGATAAATTTTAGGATATTGTATTTGATAGTGTACATGATGGATTTTCACCAATAAGAAATATTAATCATCAAATGGAGTTGATCCCTAGAGCGATTTTGGAAAATAAGGCAACCCATAAAATGATTCCAACAAGAGTGAAGAATTGAATAGACAAGTGCAAGAGTTGTTACAAAAGGTGTTGATTTGAGAGAGTATGAGCCCATGTGTGGTACTAGAAGTACTAGTAATAGAGAAAAATGTAGAATGGAGGATGTATACATATTCCTAGGCTATTAATAAGATTACTTGCAAGTATAGGTTTCCTTTGCCAAGGATGGATGGCATTATGGATTGTTTGAGTGGAGCTGATTACTTCACAAAATAGATCTAAAGAGTGGATATTACTACAGATGAAATAGATGAGATGAATGTAAAACACTCTTCAAGATAAAGGAGGGCTTTTATAAGTGGTTAATCATGCCTTTTGGGCTAACCAATGTATGGAGCACAATCATGTGACCCATAAATGAGTTGTTACGAAAATAATTGGTAAGTTTTTAATTTTTTTTTTAGAACTTAGATGATATTTTAATCTTCAATAAGACATTGGAAGAGCATATAATACATATTTGTAGGGTCTTTGAGAAGTTAAGGGAAGAAAAGTTGTAGATTAACCTTAAAAAGTACAATTATGTGGAGTTAGCGTGCTTCAGATTTTTTGTTTTAGCAAATGGTTTTAAAATGGACTTAGAGAAAGTGAAGGCTATCCTTGAATGACCCACTTTTAGGAGTGCTATTGAGGTAAGATCATTTCTTAACTTGGCTAGATTTTACAAAATGTTAAGCAATTTTTTTAGTAGTATCTATGGGCCCATAATTGAAACATGAGAGGGGATATTAAAAAGTTTTAAGTGGAATGCTAGAGAAATAAATAGTTTTGATTTGTTAAAAATAAAAGTTACAAAACAACCTAGTTTGACACCTCCAAATTTTAATTAGCTATTTCAAGCACATTGTGATGTTAGTGAGAACGCCATTAGAGCTATTGTAAGACAAGAAGGTAAACCCATTTCTTATTTGAGTGAAAAGTTGAATTATGCCAAAATAAAATATTTTGTTTATAATCAAGAGTTTTATTCTATAGCTCAAACATTAAGGAAGTGGAGACATTATCTTTTACCTAAAGAGTTTTTTGTATTTACTGATCATCAAGCTTTACAATAATTGAATTGTAAGAAAAGTTGAATCAAAGAGTTTTAAAATAGGTTGAGTTTTTTAGAAGTTGCACTTTTGTTTTGAAGCAAATGAATGATAAGTCTAGTAGAGTTGTAGATGCCTTGATTCAAAGGCAAACTTTGTTGATAGAGATGCAGATCAAATTTGTTGGGTTCTAGGAATTGAAGAGTTTATAAACTAAGGATCTTGATTTTGGTAAGGCCTGGAGAGCTTGCACAATTATTATTTCTTACTCTAGACATGACCATTGCATGGAATTCACTCAACACGGTCCCCAAATCATCAACACTAATGCTCGACATTGATTTTTGTTTGAATTCTAGGACTATTATCTCTCGTTCATACTTTTTCAATCTACTTTCCCAATTCAACAAGCCCTAGGTTGTGTGGATGACAACTTGACAAAATTAAGAAGTTCTCAAAGTCATCCTTTGGGAAGCAATTTAACCAAAATAACTCTTCCAATTTTCTATTTAGGTTGTCTACAATTACTTCATCCCTAGCCAATCTCAATGATAATAGTGACACAATTGCATTGGAGACCCCTTTTTGGATATTCTTAACCACCTTCTTGAATCAAGTGGACTCCCCATTGAAATGGTCAAACATTTCCTTTGCGATGATCGCTACACTATAACACTAGGCAAAGTCATATGCCTCTCCTTCCTTGACCACTCCACCATCGACCAACATATGTCTAGTTTTCTCCATTAAATTTTGCAGGTGTCAGATTATGGAATCTTGATAAATATGTTCATCCTTCATGCTTCATCCATGAACTGTACTCCTGAGAGAATGACCAATGCCCCTTCGTGAATTTGCACCAAGTCCTCAACAAATTTGTATTCCTTATTTTGGATGTCTTCTACCCAACCTTCTACATTTTGAGAAATGTGATTGATTCCTTCAATACCCTCAACTAACTCAACATGAAGAACTATAGGAGGAACAAAGGCTTGGTTCTCTTCTCTCACTATATGAGATATGTTGCTTTGATATTCACAAAAGGCCTTGTTCTTTCCTTTTAGTTTTTGATATTTCCATTAATTTTCTCATCATTTCCTTCATTGTATGTGAAGAGTCCTCAAACTCCCCAATGAGCTCTTGAGAGGCATGCCCCATATTGAACTATGTGACCTTGTCCCTTTTTCTTTATCGATCGTAGACACTACAAACTATAATGTTATGCATCCAAACTCTCCTCTAATGACCTTTCCAAACTTTTTGGCCTTGCATTTCTACTCTTGTTTGTTATTGACTTGGTTTAGAATTTCATACAACTCGAATGCCATTTCAACCTAAACCTCTTTCTACTAACGTTTTTGTAACCTTTTCCTTAACCAAACCAAAATGACAACATTGTGAACTAAGAACTGCTCTTGCCTTTTTACATAAGCCATGTCATGCCCAGAATTTACAAGGAAAAACACACCACTCTTTCTTTTTTTCTTTTTTTGATAACCTTTAGTATCTTACATAAGACATTGCACATTGCCAACTAGGTTATTGTTTGGCAAAGAGTGCAAGAAACCCGAATAGGGAAGATCATAAGATTACACGAACTCTCAATTCCCTAAGTGAAGTGATCCTTACTGGATTGGATAAAGGTTTAACTATAATTGGAAATGGGGATCAAGGGAGATGTGATTTGAGGAACCCTCATAGTCACTTGGAAATAGATTCAACTTCTTTATGCCTTTTGATGACGGTCTGTATTAGCATTTTTTACTAGTTGTCTTGTCACGACGTTCAATCCGGTATGAAATTTGAACTCTGCATCTGAGGTAGGGTTTTCTATGACATATGCAAAGTATTTTCTTGAGCACCGGCTATAGTGCAACTTATTTGCACCTTCGATAGCCATGCCAACTCCTGCCCTTGCCCAGCTCTCTCCCAACTTTCACACGGTTCACGGTGATGGGACAGACATGTCAGGAATTGTCAAATCCTCAAATCAATTTCCTTTAAAGCTGAACGTAATATTTATAAATGTTTTTAATCATATTCCTGTGAGAGCTGAGCATAATACTTATATGTTTATTTTAACTTGATTGAGCTATATATACTTACAAATATTTTTTTTACTTTGAATGAGCGATATATTTTTAGCTATAAAGTTTATTGTGAAACAACTCAAGCATTTTACTTTAGTTGTAATATAAAGTTCATAATTTTTAATAAATTGCATCATATTTAATATTTTGAATTTTGAATATGAAGAAATGTTTTTAGAATAAAATTTTGAAAGTAAAAAAGATTAATTTCATAAAATTATCTCAATATTTTTACAATTGAAATGAATTCAAATTTATTTTTAAAAAATATTGTAATTTATTTTTATTATAATAATAAACTTTATTATTGAATTTTATTTTGTGTCTTTACTTCAATAGTGGTACAATTAATAAAATAATAAAAGTTGTTATTATTATTTTGTGTATAGCATTCTATTTGTAAATTTTAAGATCAACATTTAGAGTCATATTCTAATGTTGTTTTAGATCACATTTTACTATGAAATAAGTACATTGTTGAATTTTTTTTAACATGTAGTTAAAACAATGTTGTGTGAATGAAATGTGCATTTTAATTTTCAAGATTTATGTGTGGAATAAGGCATTTGATGTGCAGTTGTTTATTTTAAGATAATTATTGAATGGTGATGTTGGAATCTTAGATTGGATTATGGAAATTTTACATTATGTAATTTTACTTCATTTATAACATTCTGAATGGAATCTTACAAATTTTATTTATTAAAATTTTAAAATATTCTACATTGAAAAAAAACTAAAAATTTTATTTGAACTTTAGGCTACATGTTGACAAATGTACAACACTAGATACTTCTTATACACACTTCTTATACTTTATTGAACAACTAGTATACATTCTATATCATTAATATTCATTTTTTAAAATTTTATTATCATGAATTCTAAATGTTATTTTAATTTTTAGATTGAAAAGAATATAAGTCTTCTACGGTTACTAATTTGTAGATATGAAATGTTTTCTTTTCTTTATTTGGTGAACATGTTTCCATCAAGGAATAATATAAAAACATGCATAAAAGAATCTTAAAAAGAATTCTAGACACAAATAAAAAATGCACACCAATGAAGAACTTAATACTATAACTATCTAATTTTTATAATCCAATAACGACTCTATACTTTTGTTCTATAATATAAAAAGGTTGTGAAAACATTTTTAAATGTGTTAGTTTAAATACTTAATTATTATTAAACTTTACTTAAGTTTACTTAGGAATATGCATAATCATATGAGTTGTCTTGTTGACAGCATAGGAGTTAGAAACTTATTAAAGCACATGGTGTCTAAACATCTCTTTATGAGATACACCTATGTAAATTTATCCTCTCATCATTGCACAAACTCCTGTGCTCGATGGAGGATAATCCACCTTTGTTGGACATGTGTTGAGTTGTAATCCTTATCTCTTGTATGACTTCTAGACATATTGGTTGCCCTTATATGCAGGTACCCTCTATGATGTATTCATCCAATTATTTGATATCCATTATTATTTTGATCATTATTGAGATTCTCATTTGATCATCATTAGTCTCTCTTGTGCTATCTATTGAGCTTCTTGATCTTGGTGTTGAATTATTGCTTTAGGAAAATTCTTACATGGTATTAGAGTTATACCATATTCTTACATGGTATCAGAGCCATAGGAGTTTTATTACATAGCCTTTGGAGATATTATTTTTGAAGGTCAAGATTGGAGTTTGCTGGTACAAATTAGATATTGGCATCACATTCAGAAGGTCAGAAAACTCCCAAATCAATTTTTGTTTCATCAAAATCGAACATCTGAGGTGAAATCTAGAGTCATTTGATTTTTGGAGGTGCGAGAACAGCGATTCAGGAAAAATAATTAGTGATTTTCAAACAACGATATCTCCCTCATACAGACTTATTTTTTTGAGCAATTTTTTTTTCTTTTGGGGTAGAATTTCGTGATCTACATATTGGTGCAGGGTGTTTGAGATCTTTGTTCCTAAATTTTTTTGCAAATCCCAAATCTTGATATAGCTTCATATTTATTGTTGTAACTATCAAAATCAGAAGTCCACTTACGCCCTAAATCAGCAAGTGGCCCATTGCAATTGCTTTAAATATAAAGTGCCAAATCATGCATTAGGGGTGTTTCTTTGATATTTTTTGCATTTTGGGGTGCATACATTATCTGATCTCATAGAGTCATGTCACAAGTGTCAGTTTGGTTTAAGATTCAAGTTGACAAAAAGGAATTATCGAAAATAGAGTGCTTTGATGATTGATCATCTAAGAGAACATAAGAAAGTATTTCCTTATCTATGTTGCAAAGAACTGCCTTCTTCTACTAATCAAATGGTTCTTAGAATGATTTTTCAAGCTATTTTTATAAATATCAGTATGGATTGTTTTGTTGTCCTTAGAAAGGTAAGTAATCCTTATGAACTTTGGATGTGTCTTTGGAAAGAATATGGAGAACCAAAATTCCCTCCATTCCCAGAGGACATTCTCCCTCCATTCACTCAAGTTATGGTACCTACAATTTTAGTTGAGATCATACCTCTTGATGCTCCTGTTGCTTCTACTAATCCAGTTCCAACCACAGATGCTTCAGATTCAGTGTAGTAGGAAACACCACATCTTCCTATTTCAACTTCATGGGATGACTTCCTTCTAGACATTGTAGTGTTGTCTATGGAATCTTACATTGAAGATGTGGGAGAAATTATTGATGACATCCATCTTCTCTTTGTTGAGGAGAATTCGTCTTCACTTATTGCAAGGGAACACTCTGACCCTAAACCACTTGATCTTTCTTTTGAGACTAACATGATTGTGGACACTTCTTTTCAGTAGTTGAAGGACTCTTTTACTTTAGAGGAGACATATTAGTCTTTGGAGATTCTATTCTAGTTTCCTTAGACATCATATATTTTGAGGATTCTTCCTACTAGTTGGGGAGAATTCTCTACTACACCTATGACACCACTTCTTCCTACAAGGAGGAAGATCATTCAGTTTTCATGGTGCAACTTCTTCAGTCATCAGGGAGCTTCTTTCATGGGTGTGCATTTATCATTGAGGGGAGGCTACATTGCTTCTCTTCCCATATCTTCCTATAAGGATGATTCCTTGTCTTTGGAGTTTGATTCACTTTCATACATGGACATGTTACCTTGTTTGCCACCTTCTTTTGGGCATCCACTAGATTTACTTGTAGCATCTACATTCATCAAGGACTTGTCAACATATGAGCAAACTTCAAAGGCAACATCCATAGCATACTACATAAGGATTCCTCATCCATCTTTCTATCCACAATGGGAAGTATACTTGCACCTATACTTGGTGCATCTTCTTCCTAAAGGGAGAAGTGACATTTGTAGACATTTGATACTTTTTTGTCTTCATGACATCCTTGTAGGAGATTATTCAATATGGGGGGATACCATCATGTATTTTTTCTTATGGGGGATATATGCTTGTACATGCATGAGGTATGCCATACTAGGGGGGTCTTGATTACTCCATCCTTGCATGCATCTTGTATTTCTTCATCTCTCTTTTGGGAGGAGGTTTTCCCCATGAATATTTCCCTCTTTCTCCATTTTTAGAGAGATTGCACTGCATAGCATTGTCTGTAGAGCATTGCATTTGTACATGGGTACCTAACGTGGCCTAGTAGCCAGGACCCACATTGCATCTTGCATTTAGCTTTGTGAGCTTAAGTACATCCCCCTAAGTTGCACTTAAGGCGGGGAGGGGTGTTAGTGTAAATATTTAATTATTATTACACTTTACTTAAGTTTACTTAGGAATATGCATAATCATATGAGTTGTCTTGTTGACAATATAGGAGTTAGCAACTTATTAGAGCACATGGTGTCTACAACATCTCTTTATGAGATACACTTATGTAAACTTATCCTCTCATCATCGCACAAACTCTGTGTTCAATGGAGCATAATCCACCTTTGGTGGACATGTGTTGAGTTGTAATCCTTATCTCTTGTGTGACTTCTAGACACATTTCTTGCCCTTATATACAGGCACCCTCTATGATGTATTCATCCAATTATCTGATATCCATTATTATTTTGATCATTATTGAGATTCTCATTTGATCATCATTAGTCTCTCTTGTGCTATCTATTGAGCTTCTTGATCTTGGTGTTGAATTATTGCCTTTGGAAAATTCTTACATGGTATCAGAGCTATACCAAATTCTTACAAAATGTTATTTTAAATTTTAGATTGAAAATAATGTCGTGGCTTGTATGGTTTGTTTACTCTTGAAGAGTAAATTCATATTTTGATGAAGAAAACATGATTTAAATTTATTGGACATTTAATTAAAAAATACAAGATAATATTCATTTTAACGATTTAATATGTTTTTAGATATAAAATATGTTTTTTTTCTTTTTGGTAAATATAAAAATATGTGTAAAGTTTTTCGAATTATTGAAACCCTAACATGAATTATTCTTTCTTATTTCTGAAATCAAATTTCATAAAGAATCTTAAAAATAATTCTAGACACAAATAAAAAATTCACACCATTATAATCTATAAAGACTTTATTTTTAATGTATAATATAAAAATGTTGTAAAACTACAACAAAATAGTGTGATTAAAATAACTAAAGAATTGTTCTAAGATCTAGGATATGACCAAACAAAGGATGGTTTGAATGGAAGAACACATGGTAGCTGCACATCCCTACATAAGATTAATGTTTTTCTTCAATAAATATTAGAATTCTTAAAGAATATTTGATTAAACAAACAAACAAATAAAAATTAATAATGATTTACATTTTTTTTTTCAAATAATGAATTAAATACAAAATTTGTTGCACTTTTTGGAGGTTTGCTGATAAGACCTAAACCCTCTCCACTAAAAATATAATAATAAGTAATTAAAATAATTTTGAATAAATAATAATATTTTTTATTATTTTATCAATTGTACAATTATTCAAATAAAGACACAATAGTAAAATTCAATAATAAAATGTATTATTATAATAAAAATAGAAATAGTATTTAGTTTTAAATAAATTTAAATTCTTTTTTAAATCATATTTTTTAATTTTATGAAATTAGTATTACAGAATATTATTCTAAAAACATTTATTTATTATTAATAACACTTATAATTCAAAATTCAAAATATAAAACTAAAAATATATTGCTCATTCATCAGGGTAAAAAAATCATTTGTAAGTATTATGCTTAGCTTTGACAAGAATATGGTTTGAAGATTTGATAGCCCCTAACATGCCCATTTGTGTGGATATTGACAGAGCAACCAGGCAAGGCCAGGACTGGCATGACTATCGACAGTGCAAATAAGTTGCACTGTAGCCGGTGCCATTTTCTTGCTTCTCCATACAAATTCTAGAGAAGTAGAATGTGCATCTACAAGATATGTTTTCTTATGAAGTTTAGACTACATCATATATTTGGTTTACTTCCTTCTATTACAACTATGATATTAAGGCGATTCATTTGGTGATAAGTTTGATGTTATTTTGACACTCTTCTACACATGAATAGAATTTCCAATCTATTCAAAAGCACTTGAATAAGAGTTTAACACATGAAATGCACTTCTATCAAAATCAAATATGAAACAATTAGATTTCTCTCTCATGCCTATGATGGATTTTTACATGCACTTCCTTGTTGATCTAATCCATAATGAGTCTTTTCTTCATATGATCTATTATATTGTACTGCATCTCTATGTACCAATTCATAACCTTAAAAATGAGCATGATGCAAATCAATAGCTAATCCTTTCTATTAAGCTTAAGAGTAATAGAGTTTCTAAATGAATTAAAATTCTTTACATCCCTTTAGTTATGATACATCAATGTTGGGTAAAAGCGCAAACCTGTGTCACCCTTTTGTAAATGAAAAGACTAACAAAAGTATAACTGTTCACCTTCAATGACATAAAATTGGTATTATTATTTTGAATTTGAAAATGAAGTAAACTAATGAAATGTGTAGAAATGGATGAAGTTTAGGATTGTAATTTTTAATAATTATTTGGAATAAGAATTTATATATTTTCCTAATTTTTATAGATAATTTTTTAGTTGCTAAAAAACACTGAAAATTAGGGGTCTAGTTCCTACAAGAAAACTATATGGAAATAAATTTATTTTCCTTTGATCTTAGACTATGTTATAGATAACATATATATCTAGAACAATCAAAAATAAAAATTTACTTTAAACCTATATTTTCTCTTTTATAATGATTCAAATTTTGACTCACTTGAAATCGATAGTTTTCATCTCCCACCACATTTTTCGAAACAAATCTAATCTAACCAGAAGAAAAATTATACATTCTAGAAGAGGACTCTCTCCTCTATAATTTCATATAATTTTATATTTTTATGATATAATTTAATTTATTTTCTTTCTCAAAATCGACATCTTTTCGAGTGTTAAAATACGTGTTTGTAATTTTTTTAAATTACAATATACTATATCTAATTTAAAACACTATAAAATCTATATGAGAATTTGACTCCGAGCTCTATAAAATGGTGTTCATATGCTATTAAAAAATTATCATAAAAAATAGTAAGAGTTATTGAGACACCACTTTTCTAAAATAATTTTTTTTTTTTTAATAATTGGATACAAACTAGTATAAAACATGCATTTAATAGACATTTCCAATTGGAAAAGTACGATACCATATATAACTTAGCTATAATGAATTTATCTAGATCATATTTTTAAAAAGAAAAAAAAATTAGATAGAAATACTCAAATTCAATCGTTCTGATAAGTTAGCCTAAAAGGTGACACAGCTATTAAAATTCAATCGTTCTGATAAGTTAGCCTAAAAGGTGACACAGCTTTGTACTTTTACCCTGTTATATTCCCACGCAACTAAGAATACTATTAAATCTTACAAGGTAGTTACATAGGAAAGTATCCTAGTTTCATCCTCCACAACAAGTGTCACACAACTATGAGTCCACTTTTACAATGCAATGCACCAAGGCATAGAGGAAGGGTTTACCCTTACAAGGAAATATCAATAACATAAAGAAGTATTTCATTCTTTCAACTAACATGGCCCTTTATTGCTCATCAAAACATGGAAAGACATCACACTTCTTCCTTGAATCCAAAGAGCACAAAATCTGCAATAAGAACACAAAACCAAGAACCATGGAGGCTCACCTCCCAGTCTAGGCCTCCAAAGAGGCCACCCACCAAGATGGGGAAACAAAGCTCAAATAGGTTACACTCAAGCACAAACAAAGCATACAATATATTTTTATAATACATAAACTCCCTTCCAAGGCTTAACACAATGATTCGCCATTGGAATCATGAAACAATGGGTGAAGGTGGGCTCTCCAAAGAGGAGAATTCTGTATTCATATGCACATATACATTTACAATTGTATAATTCCTCTTCAAGGCTATCAAAATACATCCTCCTCATCACATAAATACACTTATACCTCCCATAATAACAAACAAGGCATATGGCTTCAATGGAGCCCATACTCCATGAACAAACAAAACCCTCTCCAAGAGGAAAACATTTCAACTTCAATGTTGAGCCCAACTAACCCCTTCACCCAAGGCATCTCTTCCCCCCCAAGGGTGAGTGAAGCCTTCAAACCCATTAACATTCATACATTCAAAAACAAGAATAAAATTTGCAAGGGAAATCCATCACAACAATGACATATACCAACAATATCAACACAAACACATTACATGAACTTTAACACCAAATGAACATGAACAACATTATTGAGCAAGTGCAATGAGAGTTATGGAATGGGCACCAACCTTGGTCCAAGCTAAAGGCAATGATAGTCAATGAAGAGTGCCCTTGTCCTTAGTCTTTCTCCTTTTTAAAACCCTAGTTGTCTCTAAACTTATAGAGTGGGTGACCACCCAATAGTTTGTCCAAACTCCCTTAAAAAGACCTCCAACCCCACTATCTCCATTTTTGGCCAAACATGAAGCCCACTTTCTCTTACACTATTGTCCCTTCTAAACATAGGACCTTGACCAAGTGTGAAGAAAAGGTTAAAGTCATGTGACAACTCCAATTTCGAATTGGTGGAAGAATGCATTGGTTAAAGGGTCCCCTGGGCTAGCTAAGAAATAAAATGGTCAAATTTAGGCCCCTAACATGTTATGCAAACATATGGGTAGCTTATTTTCACAAAAATGGCACTTTGGGACCACATATTGACCCTCTAATATCCTTGTCAATTTTTAATTCTATTTTCCCTTGATGGTGACCCATCCTATCCTTTCTCCAAGTGGATTTGCTTAAATCTTTTGAAGGGCATTAGTTTAAGGTTAAGTGTTTCCATGACCAAAACCCTAGGTAACATGTTATCAACACATAAACAATTTCAAGTTTCAAGTGACACATTTAAAACACCTTACACATCACCATGACATGTCCCTAATGTATTTATGAGACTAAATTTATCACACACATGCAAGCTTACATTTACTAAATAAACACATCACAACAAGGCTTTTGAATCTTCCAAATATTTTCCTTGGCTAAACTATGTCCACATAAGTTTGGACCTTATTTCCCCAATTAAATTCCATGGTTCAATTGCTTGCACACTAAACTTGAGCATTAGTAGTCCAATAAAAATCATATAAAAATACATGTGTATAGATGCATGACAATTTTAACCTTTCATATAAACAACATATTTGAATTTTCATAATTAACCTTTCTTTTTCTAATCATTTTCATATACAAAGCATTCAAAACAATAAGATATCAAAATTTGCATATCAACATTAATCTTTCCCTATCATGATCAAATTAATATTCTGAATCACATTTTATTCAATTTTCTATCATGGTGATGAAATGTTTCAAATCTATATTGTTAAGTCAACCAAAATGAAAATTAGTTATGAATACATATCTTACGTCAAACTCACCAAAATGTAAACATCATGACTAGTATCCTTTGATTCAATATAGCTTAATTACTAATAGTATCCTGTTATCATTATAAGATAAAACATATAATAAGGTGTATCAATTATATCAGGTAACTCAAGAGGTTGCATAGTCACATAGTTTTCAAAATCAATCATAGAATAAATCTATTACATTTTACTAAGCCATAAAATCTTTCCTTCTGAATATCAACATATCCACCTAATACTACTTGCACAATAATTGGATTATTGCATTGCATCATATTGAGTTCTACCGTGTAGACCCTTATCTAATTTTGATAACAATTTTAATCTGTGATTATTAGAAATATTCACAGGAGTGCATGTTGATTTATCTTTCCAAAATTTAATTATCCTAATAGCCCATACTATATCATGAAACCATCAACATAGTTTCCAAATTATGACATCCTGAGCCTTTATTCCATAGGTCTTAGCTTATGAACCTACTATAATTTTGAATACGATACTTAACACAACAAATACTAAAATGTATATCAGTCCCAATAAGATCTCAGGTTCACATTGGTAAGGAAAATGCCAGTCATGGCATACTCAAATCCCAAAACCTACTTACCATCATTCTATCATAAGGTGTATGATAACAATATAAAATTCACATTCTATACACAAGAGGCAAAAACACGACATTTCATCTTCTAACTCTTCCTATATCTAATCATATTCATGTTATTAGGATTTATAATAGGGTACTGAGGAAGGGGCCTTACAAGCCACATGCAAGAAATATAGGATACACAATTATGTATTTGCTAGAGTGAAAGTGAATCTAGGCCATGAAGTAATTACAATGAGTCTTTTTTTTTAGTAACAATTTGATATAAAAATGTAGTTATCTATGGTCATCACTTAATGACCTACACTAGTGAATTTCATATAACTAGACACCTCTAGTAGAGAGTAAATTGGAAATTTACCCTAGTGCTAGAGGATTCCTTGTTATTGGTTTTCATTCTTATAATGATAAAAAATAATTTTAGCTAATAGGGAATGAGAATAGATATTGGATCTATTTATTGACCTCTTCTTTCAACTCTCTAAAAGAGTCTACTAATGTTTCTCCTATTTAGATGAGACTGCATGATCTACCCTTATATTTTCTCTACGATCCACTTATGTGAGGATAGGTGATGCTATAGATCCTTTACTAAAAGTGGATTTGATAACTACTAAATGTTGGCATAGTTCTTATGATAAATTCATAGCATATTGATCTCTCAAAATCTTTTGAAAGATATTTTAAAGCTTAATAAAATTCCTTGGACACAATCCTTTGATTATGAGTGCATTACTTTTTGTTGTAGAAGTATTTTGGTACTAGACACTTGGCCTCAAACTAACCTCACGACTCTTACATGGAAACTTATTGAACTTGGTGGATGAATGCTCTTTTTTTATCGTCTCACTAATTACTCTACTAATTAGGATGATGATTCTACTAGTTTAGAAATTCCTCTAAATCTTCTTTCTCTTGTAGCTCAAACTTTGTTTCATTTTTTTATCAACGTATGACTAGAAGTTGATTTTAATGCTCCTAAAGATCATCCTCAATCTAAAATATTCATTCTTACTACTCATCCACTAACTTCTTAGAGTGCTCCTCTACTCATGAATTTGGTTAACACAACCCTTTCCTACTCTTTTACTTATAGTTGTTAGTTTCGTTCTAGATTTTATTCTTCCTCCCATGTTAAATACTTTTATTCTTTGATGATGGATCTACTTGGATATATGCCAACATAGGAAAAGTAGTCTTACAAATAAAGTATCTTCTCCTCCAATCATGTTGTTATAAAAACAACTCAAAGATCATGTTTTTGCTTATATGTATCCTAATGTGTTCCATATCTATTATAATTTGGCTCATTTCCTTCTTCTATTGTTTAGATTTTTATTTTTTTAATACTTTTGAAATGAATTATAAAGGTTTTGGATCATTTCAAAACCCTTCTTACATAATCAATAATACATAAACATGAAAAGCGTTGGATTAGCATAAATAAGATAATTATTAAAAAACCAAGCCAATCATCCAAGAATTAATGCTTATAAGATCTCTAGCAAGATAGACTTTCTATTTCTAGTAAATATATTTGATTACCTATATTAATGCTGGAAACTTTATCATTGAGGGTGTTGGATTCTTTGTAAGAATACATCACTTCACAACTACTGAATTTAGTAATTAGTTGGTACATTTGAATAAATATTTCAAGTTTCTAATTTTAAAAAATTTTCTTTCCTAAAGTTTTGATGATTAACATAGAGTATTTTCAATCCTGAGGTCAATTATATTCTTATTAATAGTTAACTCAAGGCCCATCAATAACCATATTATCTATATTACCCAGTAATATTTTAATGGTAGCCACTAAGATTCTACTCTTAAATTCCTTAATAGTGTTAAAGTTATCGATCGATTAGGGTTGCATTAAAAAGAACCATTAATGTTTAATGTATATTAATAACTAGGCCATGCGAAGGTTCCCATATAGGTACAAAAGAAGTGAATCATCAACAAGAAAGATAAAACCAACTCCATTATCAATAGTATCATTTTATAATTAAGTGGAAGCCTAAGAGTGAGTATCATAGGCACCTTGTGCAAAAAGACTTCATTCATGCTAGGGCCTATCAGGATGGAGTTTGAGAAAATGTTGTTGTTGCATAAGGAGAAAATTGCTATAGTGGTTGAGGACCATTTATAAGTTGAAAACCTACATTATAACTTTTTATCTTGCACATAGATCTATAATAAGATATTAAAGAAGTGTATGCTTTAGAAAAAGTAAAAAATATTGATCAATAAGAGGGTTTCCAAATAGTGCTGATTATTTTTATCTTTCCATATGTTGGAGAGAATCTCCACCTTGAAAGTGTGACAAATATAGTTGAACTTATGATGGATATAATGCATATACCATGAAAGGAACATGTGTGAAGAAACTCTAATTGAGAAATCTTGAAAAAACCATGGATCAATATCCTAAGGTTTGACTACTTATGTAAAGACAAGGGAGTGTTTTATATGCCTAAATTAGATAACGTAGATCCCACAAGTACACCTTGGAAAAGAATACACCAAAGGAAATGAGATGATTATTAGTAAAACCAATCAACTAAATGGTATGAAATCTACATTGCCACAAATAGTCTAGCAAGCACATAAGTCATTACTAGCTTACCATAAAAACCATGAGAAAATAGGGAGAAAAACAACAATCTTTATGGAGTTTTTTTATTGTAAAAGATGGTTTTTGGACACAATTTTCCATATTTCCACCATGGTTGGAAAGTATTGATATAAATTTTGAGAACCCTATCAATTGGAATCATCTTCACAATTATATAAAAAGTATCACAATACAGAGTGGAGAGGTGAACTTGTCTTTAATTTCATTCCATAAATTAGAGTCATGAAAGATCTAGAGAACATATTCTATAAGTTTTGAATATTAACTTCTTGGGAAATCTAAAGCACCTACAAAATGGAACCTTTCAAAAAAGCCATCTTTATCTTACAAAATAAGGAGCCAATCCATATTTTGTTGGCCAATGGAAAGCTTGTCATTGAACATTAAACCATTCTAGAAACCTAGGGTTTTGAAGACTCACATCATAAGAAAAAAACTCCTTTAATATGAAATGTAATCTTCACGGAGAGAATGTTGGTTGAAACCTAATTCCCCTTATAAGAAATTCATCTAGAATGACAATTAGAGATAACATACAATGTCAAATCAAGATAATTAATGCTTCATTTTCACATGTGAAAAATATGAATAATCTAAATGACATTAAGTGTGAAACACTATACATACAAAGCCACAATCCTCTACCATCCTGTAGGAGACAACAAAACTTGTAAGCAATGTAATGAAAAACTCTGTAACTTTCTATTGAAGCCTAAATAAAATCACGATGACTTTTTTTTTTTCTAAATTAATATAGGGAATCTTAAATGGAGATCAACAAAAATAACAATCATGAATATAATCTTTAAACACAACTAAAATTTTCTTGGGAAAGATAGGGTTTCGACCAAAAAAAGTTGGAAATAAGAACTTGCCAATAGAAAACCTAAGTCTAGAAATAAAATATTATGTCCAAGAATATGAAACTTGGTGAGAGCAACTTGCTAATAAGAAACATACAAGTCTAGAAAGAAAATGGATAGACTAATCTCCATCCAAAATGCACTAAAGACAAAACAAAGTCAAACTTATTTTTTCCTAGATTCACGTAAATGCGGTAATTTTTTCCAAATTTTTTGTTGTTTTTGACTACACACTATGCAGGTCATTAAAATCAAATGCTGAAATTTTCAAAAAAATCCATGATGTTTTCAATTTTTTTAAAATTGTCAGCTCTATAGTTTGGATGGAAGATAGCTGCATCCGAAAGAAAATATGATGTCCAAGATTATGAAACTTCTCTTTATGAACAATCCATTTATCAACAAAGGAATTGGTCTAAAAGCAATGATCTTGGAATTCATGAAAATAAAAGTCTCCACATAGCATTGAAACTTATGCCATTCAATGATAGAACTAAAAAGCCTTTAAAATTAATTTGAAAATTGTTTGCATGATTTAGCCCTTCTTAATGAACATGAAGACAAAGTAACTATTTGTAAATTCAGTTGAAAAGTTAGATATGACTATACATTTATGTAAACCTCCAACCCTTCAAACAAAGAGTCAAGCCATGAATGATCAAACCCTTCAACCATGAATCCAAACAAATAGTTATTTTTTTAATTTTAACGTGCAAGAACCTATAATATAGGCATAAGACCATAATTAGTTTGGTCTTCAGAGCCTTTCTTTCCTGTAATTACATATATTTCAAGCAAACAAAAGCAGCCGATGAAGCAAATTATAAATACCACTTCTACAGAAATTGAATAGTTTTCAGAGTGACAGATTTACATGCGACAGCTAAACAAGGGAACGAACTGTTACAGCTAAAGGAGTTCAGGGCGAAGAGCGCGAGCAGTTCTACCAAGTACGGTTCAGTAACGGTGACACAGAACGGGAGTTAAGCTCATACGCACTAATGGGGGAGTTGTTATGGCAAACCTCATGTACAAGAGTGTTGGTAAACAGATTTATCATAGTAGAATTGGCCCAACGAAGTGTGTGGCAAACCATTCCCAACAGTTGGATAGGCCCTTGGTATGCGGCCTTCCTCTGCGTTTAGAGGGACAGCTCCCTCATATGATATAATTCTTAAAGGGTTTTTCAATTAAAGGAATCTAAAAATTCAAATTTCAAGAGAAAGTCATTCAGGATGAATGCACCACATGCCTTCACAACTTTCTTCGATAAACAAAATCAATAACAAAGGTGCTCAAGAGCTACACTTGAAAGCAACCAGTATTATTAAGCACATTCATAGTCTTTCGTAAACACTCGCATAGCACCATGAGAATGTCTACTACAGCGTATAACAATTTGGATTTTAAAATAAGAAACCCAAAGAACATCTCATTTCATTTCCTTGCACCAAGAAAGCAATAGAGATTTTTCAATTCAGAGATAAAAAGTGTACATACTTTCCAAAATTTATCCGTAGATCAAAATTTCAGCATAGTGTTCCCTTATTTTTCCAACCAAAAAAAGTCCCTTTACAAAGCCAAAAAGAGCCCTTATATAGACACAGAGGTTGATAACCACCTTTTCATGGTTAATAACTACTTCCCAAATACGTGATTTGGGTGAGGTTAATTAACCTCTACAAAATTAACCTATATGACTTGAAACTTGAACTTTAGATATTTTGAGGAGAAGATTGAATGATCAATCCTTATCGATCCTTAGATCATTTATCCAAATTACATCACTTTATTAATGAAAGCATTTCTATCTTAACAAGAAGATAAGACATATATGTGCCCGCCAAATGCTGATTTCATGTTTTGCATCTCTCTAACTGTGTCTATATCTGTCAAATATGATTTCACAGCATATGAGTCAATCACCACATTATTTTGGGTGCATCTCTGGATTGAGCCTACTGTGCATTTCGGCACATCAAAAGCATGCAATCTTGTTATTGTTGACCATGTGTAACATAATATTATGTTAAGTAGACTTTGAAAAAGCACTCCACCTTCTGTATGCACTGTTGCTGCCACAAGCCTTACTATCCAATCATTTTGAAATGATGGTATCAGTTGGCATTCATTGCATTAATCTCATAGGACAATCTTGGATAGGAAATCGACACCAGAGTGGCAATAGCCACACACATTAAAATGTTCAAATGGATGTCTTGACAAGTGCAAATGCAATGGTTAACTTCTGGCTATGGTACCAAACAAACTATTTCAGTTGCGACAGTAGGACCCCTGCTAGTTTCAGCTAGGATGTAATTCTGCAAACTTTCATACATTTCTTGCTTCTCTCGATGTATTGCCAATGCATTTCCGACTAAAAAAAAAATGTGCATTTTTCCTTTGACTTCGATCCAACTACATGCTGGTGTCTTTCTAATTCCCGTCTCTTTCATCCTTCTTTGCACATTTTCCAAGTCATCTACCTTCCAGCTGCAGCATATATGTTTGATAGCACCACATAAGGTGAGGCATTTTCAAGTTCCAACTCAAAACAAGTTTTTCGCTGCTAGTTCCCCTAAAATTAAACTCTCGAGTATATAGTAGGCGGCAAGTAAACACCACCACACTGTAATGTTAGGTTTTATATCTGCAATTTGCATTTCCTTAAAAATATCTAAGGATTTTTAGACGTAGCCATTTTGTCCATATCCAGCTACAAGTGAAGTCCATGATACTACATTTGTTAGCCCATTTTGTCAAACAACTTGTGCACCTTCTGTATCAATTCAGGAAGGTTCCAAAGCGTCATCTTCAATAGACCTAGATACGTCTTGCGAGTGTATGTCAATATCTGATCGATGTAGATTACATGACCAAAAATAGCAAATAAATGTCTAGGACAAGAACGTCTGCCAGCAACTAGTCGACTGTTCAAATTTGAAATTTTATTATGTTGCCTACTAAAAGGCAAGACTCAAGCCCCATCTATAGTGATCACAGAGGATGTTGTGCGTTTCGAAGGTGGCTGAAGTGCTAGAGTGAGTGTGCAAATATCAGTAAGACCGTCCCATTTGTATACACCGGAACAATAAGATTCCCTTGAATTTCATCACCGGCAATAGGGTTGTCCCTGACACTCCACTCTGAACTAAACCCTGAGACTGGTTTCACATCAGAATCCCCATATCCTTCAATACCATCATGTTCACTAGATCCTGTAGACTCGGACGAACAAGAAAGAACAACACTATTACATATCCTTTCTTCAACTTGAAAACATTGATTCTCTAAAACCAGCTTTTCTCTGTGAATGGTTTCTAAAACCACTTTTCTCACACATGGCATTTTATCCTCCCTTTGTCTCTCCAAAACCCCAATTATCTCCAAAAGCTCAAAGCCACTGGAAATCTTTACAAAACCATTGATCATCTACACAGAACACAATCTTTGCTGCCAATTATGCACACCACCTTATCAAGTATCTCAGCAACTGCCTTTAACAGAGTACCCACATGGGGTTTCAAAGCCAAGCCATTCTTTTTCGCAAGAGAGCAAATCAGCTGCATATGACCTACCGCTTGCGAACCCTTCATTAACAATCCTCTGGTTGCTTGCAAACATGCTTGGTTCACCAAATCTTGAGAGGCAAATTTCCATCTGGGGGTCTCCACTAGAGCATGCAAGAACCTTGGCGCTTCTCCCACTTTTTCCAAAAGAGGGCTACACAAATCCTTCATTATTTGCTGGCAGTAAACATCATGCGTCTTTTGGAGACTGTTCATCTGAGGACCCAAATCCCCACATGAATGAACATCATGATGATGTAAACTTGCAGGGTCTTTAACTTCTTCTATCAATCTCTGCTCTTTGTTCTCAGACGTACAGATGGCATAATTGGCTATAGAATGGACAAGCTTTACACAAGCTTGTTGTAAAGTCGTATTGAATCCCACCAAATTGAGTGCAGTTCTTAGCGTGCAAATTATGATTCTTGTTGGTAAACAGATTTCCAAAATCCATCAGTATGTTACTCTTCTTCTGTAACCTTCAATATGCCTTCTATCTGGGCACCCACGTTGAAGAGGTTAAGAAAAATGTGTTTTTGGATGCTATCATTAACCTTTTGAGAGGTTAATGGTTAGGAAAAACGTATTTTTGGTTGTTAACATTAACCTTTTATTTGGGGGTTAAGAAAAACACGTTTTTGGTGGTTAACATTAACCTTTTATTTGGAGGTTAAGAAAAACACGTTTTTGATGGTTAACATTAACCTTTTAAGAAGTTAAAGGTTAAGAAATATGTGTTTTTGGCGGAAATCATTAACCTTTTATATCTTGAGGCTCAGAAGCTGGATTTCAATGATCTCAAGTGTTGTGCGGAACTGCTAACAAGCCGGGGACATGGAGACTTAAAGACTTGCAGATTTCATAGATAGAATGATCAATTTAAGGCTTAAAACCAGGCAAGTTTTAAATATGAACCATGGCTCGTAGAATTGGAACAAATTCTATGGTCGGACAACAGCTGGCTCTAACTGGGGACAAGGACTGACAAGGGACGAAGCTCGAATCTAGAATGAATAAAGTAGTGCCTTATCCATTGGGCTGTGAAATAGAGTCATTTGAGGGACCAATTTACGAAAGAGGGAACAAAAACCAAAAATAGGACAACAAAAAGAAAGACCAAACAACACCAACTAACAGGAGCACAGCAAAAATGGGACAACCTATATACAAAAAGGTGTACGAACACCTTCTACTGATGATAATGTTTTAGGTGTTGCCCATTATAAGGTAAGGGCAACGGGGTACCGCTCAAGTATGACAAAATAAAAGAGTTCCTTCCGCACACCTCCTTGATCTGGAACGGGCCTCTCCATAAGGAGTCAAATTTTCCATGTAATCCTTTTGGCTCTCTGGGCTTATCCCAAAGCAAGACAAGATCGCCTTCTCAAAACATCCTCTGCTTAGCCTTTTTATCAAATAACTTCTTGACACGGGATTGATGTTCCTGAATTCTATCAACAACTATCTCTCTTTCTTCTTCCAACTTTGTCAAATACAACATTCATTTCTCAAGAGCACCTTTGAATTCAAGATTCTCAATGGCACTCTGTAATTTCCAGGTGGATAACTCTAAGGGAAGAGGAAGAGCTGGCTCAGTTCCATACAGGATCTTGAAGGGAGAAAATCCTGTTGCTCTCTTTTTAGTAGTACGATCTGCCCACAATGCATCGTACAGGTGCTTGTGCCAGGATCTTTGATTAACATCTATCAGTTTTCGCACAATGGTCATAATATTTTTATTGCTTGATTTCGCCTGACCATTTCCTTGTGCAAAATAATCAGAGGAATGAGAGAGAATAATCCCGTATTGATAGCAAAATGATGATATCTCTTGAGAAGAGAAGTTGGTAGCATTGTCAATAACAATTTTATTCGGCACACCAAACCTAACCAGAATGTTTTGTTTGATAAAATTGCACACCACTTCTGAAGTTGTTTGTTTTACTAGGGTCACTTCCACCCACTTGGTAAAATAGTTAGTTGCCATCAAAATATGAGTGTGTCCAGCAGAGGATGAAGGATGAATAGGACCTATGAAATCCAAACCCCATTGTTGAAAGGGTTCTTCGATCACCACTGGTTTCAAGGGCAGTGCAGCCAATTGAACTTTTCCTTTGAAGTACTGGCAAGAATCGCACTTCTTCACCCATTCTTCTACATCTTTGAATATCCTGAGCCAGTAAAAAAAATTTCTCAGAATTTTGTAAACTGTTACTGATGCGGAGTAATGACCTCCACATGCTTCATTATGAAATAACTGAAGCAACTCCTTTCTTTGTTCAGAATCAACACATCTCTGAAAAGTACCATCTATCCCTTTCTTGTATAAGGAGTCATTCCAAAGAATGTATTTTGCAGATTTCAATTTTAAGGTCCTCTTCTCTTTAGGTGATAAATGAGCAGGACATTCCCCATATGTCAGAAAATAGGCAATATTTGAAAACCAGTCATCAACATTACTAATGAATAAAACTAAAGGCATTTCTTCCTTTGTCCCTTCCTTAGAAGATCCTTCTGCAATTTCCTTACACAAACCTTTTCCCTTGACAAGCTTTGTAGGTTTTATATCGAGATCATATTCTTGTACTTTAGCTATCCAAGAGGCCCTTTTGTTCACGCCAATTTCTTGTTGTGTCAGAATAGTCTTCACTGCTGAGTCAGGGACAAACACCTTGGAGTGAGAGTTTAGGATGTAAAACTTGAATTGTTTCACTGCTCTAACTAGAGCATAAGCATTTTTCTCGATCAAGGAGTATTTCAATTCATGTTTCTTAAGAGGGATACTCATGAATTTTATTGGGGCCTCGGTATTGTCTTTGTCAGGTTGGGTAAGTATAGCAGATAAAGTGTTTTCGGAGGCATAAAAATACAAATGAAAATCCTTAGAAAAATTTGGATAAGAAAGGGTAGGCGCATGAGCAATTTCAGTCTTGATTTGTTCAAAAGAAGCCTTACCTTCTTTTGTCCACTTAAAATTAGTATTCCCTTTCATCATATCCACAATTGACTTTGTTATCTCAGAGAAGTCTAGTATGAACCTCCTTATAAAGTTTATCTGCCCAAAGAAAGATCTAATTCCTGGTTTACTCATGGGAAGTGACAACTGTTGGATAGCTTTCACCCGCTCAGGATCTATCCGAATGCCCTCTTTGGAGACAATATGCCCCAGTAGTTTTCCTTCTGTCACCCCAAATATAGACTTCTTAAGATTTAGTGAGATGCCTTGAGTTCGACATCGATGTAATATTGCTTCTAGATGATGCACATGATCTCTTCTCTATTTTGAAAACATTGTAAGATCATCAAGATATATAACAATGATCTTATTCTTGAAATCCTCGAATGAATGATCCATGGCCCTTTGGAAGGTGGCCCCAGCATTTATCAAACCAAAAGGCATACAATTGTAGGCAAACATACCCCATGGAGTGGTAAAAGCGGTTTTATGTTGATCTTCAGGTGCAACACTGATCTGGTTATAACCGGAGAAGCCATCTAACATTGACATGAGTTCAGAGCTAGATACCAACTGCAAAATATGATCCATGATAGGGAGTCCATAATTATCCTTGAGTGACGCCTGATTCAAATTGCGAAAGTCAACACATAATCTTATCTCACCATTCTTCTTCCTAACAGGAACAATATTAGCTACCCATGTTGAGTGGTGAATGGGATAGATAATCTTTGCTTTAAGCATCTTATCAACCTCATTGAAAATAGCGTCTGCCACCTTGGGATTGAATTTTCTTTGCTTTTGCCGAAAGGGAGTTGAACCAGGTTTCAAGGGAATCTGATGTTTAAATTTCCCATCCATGAATTCCTTTAGATCTTCATAACCCCAAGCAAAAATGTCTTGGTAAGCATTCAATAACCTTGTAAACTCTTCTCTCTCTTGAGATGTCAAATCTTTCCCTATTAGAACCATCCTTGGATTTCCCTGAGAACCAATATTTACTTTCTCATAACCCGAACAATTAGAAGGTTTAGTGTCCTCAACTTTCTCTTTCCTTTTGTCTTCTTTATTAAAAAGACTCTCTAGGGTGACTAATCCTCTCGGGATAACATTACCTTCCAATTGAATAACCTCAAGATCGTCTTCTTGTTTTCCATTATGATTGCGTGATCCTTCAAATTTTAGGTCTGAAAATGGAGGCTTCCCCTCGAGAAATGCAATTATTTTCCCATCATCATCAAAAACTTGCCAGTGTCGATCATTATCAGGCACACTGGGTCTATGAATCATCTCTACTGTATAAACATCTCTGTTGAACTCAGGATGAGGGATAAGTAGAGACGCAGAGACTGCAAGACAATCTGCCTTAGAGTTTTGTTCACGAGGAATAGCAAATAAAGAAAAAGCATCGAAATGCTTGATCTCATCCCACACTCTATTCCTATATGCCTTCAATTTTGGATTCTTTGCTTGATATTGCCTACGTACCTGGTTGACAACTAATTCTGCATCTCCTGATACCTTGAGTTGTTTGATCCCTTTTCCTCTTGCATACTCGAGACCAAGTAGGAGAGCTTCATATTCCGTGGTATTATTGGTGGTCTCAAAAGCCAACTTGTAAGCTTTTGGAAATTTCTCTCCTCGTGGTGATATCAACACTATCCCAGCACCTGAACCGGAAGAAGAAGAGCTTCCATCAAACTCCATTGACCATAATTCATTGGTTATATCAGGCATGAGAGGTTTAGTTACATCTCCTTCATTGGACGTCATCATGTACGTTCCATGCCCAGTATCAACATATAATATTTCAGCTCTGGGATCATCTGATTTCAACACTGTATATTTAGCTTTGGGTTCAGGATCAAGCTTAACCTTCTTATTTCCAATAGGGATAAGGGCATCAGACATGTCCATTTTGATTTCACCACCAAGATCTTTGCAAAAAATTCTGCTCAAAAGCATCCCATAACTGGCAGGAATATCAGCAACTAGGATGTTCAGTTTTAACTTCTTCTCAGGATGTGCTGCAAGTGCTACTTGAGCATCTTTCAACTGGCCGACTAGCAGGACTTGTTTTGCCTCCATAGAATACACTTTTCCAGAAGGTTTATTCAGAGAGAGACCCAAGGCATGTGCTACCTTTGAAGGCATGACATTATCAAATGCACCAGAATCAATGATACAATTACTTAACTTGCATCCAGCTATATAAAGAGAAACATAGAAAGGCTCAGGTTTGTCTGACAAAGACACCACAACAAAAGATTCTTTCTCAATCATGGGCCCTTCCAAATTATCTTCCACTTATAGAGAAACTCCTAATTCATGGTTGATAGTGATTTTAGGTGAACGTTTCTCTTTGCCAACACATTGGATCAACCTTTCTACTTGATGAGGGTTGGCTTTTAGGTAATCCAATTGAGAAATTTGTACTTTGGTCTTCTTGCAATGATCAATAAAATCAAAAGAGTCTTCCATGGTGGTAGGTGTTTTACCCTTATCTGTCTCCTTCGCTTGAGAAGGCTCTTCTGGAGTATGCTTACGAGACAGAATCCTCTTAGCAGTCTCATCAAAGGCTTTTTCTTTCACTTGTTTACTCCATTTTTCTTCCAATCTCTGTCTCCAACTTGGTGTAGTCGCATTGCAAGAATGATTTTTGATATCTTCAGTTTGGTCATCATCAGATTCATACTCCAAGAAATTTATGGAAGAGGTTCCAACAGCGGGTTCTGTCACATCTTCAGGAGCCACATATTCTTCTATCTTCTCTGCAATCAAATGCATTTGCATGAATCTAGCCATCTCAGGACAGTTTGCGCCATCATGATCTGTTGTTAGGTGAAAATCACACATAGCATCTTGTTTACCAGATGATGAGGGATGTTCGATGGCTAATCTTGGTGTCGATTGGGTTAGCCACTTAGTTGTTCTATTTTGTTGATATGGCAGATAATTCCTCCTTGGAATATCTTGATACAAAGGTGGAGGATTAGAGGGCAACTGCTTTTTGAGTTGTAACAGATCATTAGCCAATTTTTGATATAAAGGATCAGTGGTAGTGACAGGGGCTTGTTGACCTTTTCCCTTTTGTAGATCACGACTCCATTTTCCTGAACTAAGCAAGTCATCTTCCACCTCGATAGCCAAGGTTTGTGCAGCTGCTAGATTAACGGGTCTTGTCCTTCGTATTTGAAAACTTACATCAGAAGGTTGAGCACTGATGAAGAAATTCATTTGATTTTCTTCAGTGGGTCTTTTGTTAAAAGGAATTCGATTCACCGTCTGATTAAAACAAGCAATGAATTCTCGCATGGGTTTATGAATTTCCTTCTTCATTGAAGTCAACTGGGAAAGGAGCAAATGTTCATCTTCAGCAGTCTTAAATCTCCTCTCAAAAGCCTGAATCAAAGTTACCCAAGAGGTAATTGATCCAGCTGGTAGCTGTCCAAACCATTCAGTTGCGGCTTCGGTAAGTGTTTCGACAAAAAGACGGACAGAAACATCTTCATATTGGATTGCAAGAACACCGCTTGTTGTAAAGAATGCACTTATATGCTGATCAATAGTGACTTTTCCATCACCAAAAAACTTGGGAAGAATTTTTCGAGAACCAACGGGCATGTCATGTAGTTGGTTTCCTAAATTTAGAGGGCCAATAGCAGCTCCCGATGGGACTGGTGGCTACGGTGCTTGATGTGCCATGGTCAAAAGAATGATATTCAAGGGCTGTAAATTTATAGCTGAAGGTACAATAGTACCTGGCAAAAGAAAAGCTTGAAAGGCCGTAGGGGAAATAGTAGCCTTAGTTGGAGAAGAAGACCTACTAACAGACTTGACCTTTTTCTTCTTCTTAGGAGTAATTGGCTTAAAATCTAACTTTTGAAGGGCTTCAAAATCTTCGTCTACCAAACCCTTTTGTCTATCAACCCGAGTGTATGGTTTATCAGCTAGCTTAATTGTTATTATTTATTTGCCCTTGAATATGACCAAGATTCTGTCTGTTTCTTCTTGGAATGACCACTATTCTTTTAATAACTATAACGTCCTGACCAATAGGGGCTCTTCGCAAGATTTCTCCGAACTCTTCTTCTTCTTCAAGAACACGATTAACTTGATGATATTCTTGTACACTTCGTCTACACCTCCAGGCAAGAGTGTTCAAGTCTGAGATGATATCTTCCTGGGTGTCTTGAAAGCCAAGGTTCGGTTGGAGAACAGGAAAAATGTTCTCATGTGGAAGCACCATTGTACTTCATCGTAGGCGACTGTCAATCTTTCTATTCAATCTCCGCAGCAGAGTCACCAAAAATTTGTTGGTAAACAGATTTGTCACAGTAGAATTGGCCCAATGGAGTGTGTGGAAAACCGTTCGCAACAGTTGGATAGGCCCTTGGTATGCGGCCTTCCTCTGCGTTTAGAGGGGCAGCTCCCTCGTATGATATAATTTTTAAAGGGTTTTTCAATTAAAGGAATCTAAAACTTCAAATTTCAAGAGAAAGTCATTCAGGATGAATGCACCACACGCCTTCACAAATTTCTTCGATAAACAAAATCGATAACAAAGGTGCTCAAGAGCTACGCTTGAAAGCAACCAGTATTATTAAGCACATTCATAGTCTTTCGTAAACACTCGCATAGCACCATGAGAATGTCTACTATAGCATATAACAATTTGGATTTTAAAATAAGAAACCAAAAGAACATCTCATTTCATTTCCTTGCACCAAGAAAGCAATAGAGATTTTTCAATTCAGAGATAAAAAGTGTACATACTTTCCAAAATTTATCCGTAGATCAAAATTTCAGCATAGTGTTCCCTTATTTTTCCAACCAAAAAAAGTCCCTTTACAAAGCCAAAAAGATCCCTTATATAGACACAAAGGTTGATAACCACATTTTCATGGTTAATAACTACTTCCCAAATACGTGATTTGGGTGAGGTTAATTAACCTCTACAAAATTAACCTATATGACTTGAAACTTGAACTTTAGATATTTTGAGGAGAAGATTGAATGATCAATCCTTATCGATCCTTAGATCATTTATCCAAATTACATCACTTTATTAATGAAAGCATTTCTATCTTACCAAGAAGATAAGACATATATGTGCCCGCCAAATGCTGATTTCATGTTTTGAATTTCTCTAACTGTGTCTATATCTGTCAAATATGATTTCATAGCATATGAGTCAATCACCACATTATTTTGGGTGCATCTCTAGATTGAGCCTACTGTGCATTTCGACACATCAAAAGCATGTGATCTTGTTATTTTTGACCATGTGTAACATAATATTATGTTAAGTAGACTTTGAAAAAGCACTCCACCTTCTGTATGCACTGTTGCTGCCACAAGCCTTACTATCCAATCATTTTGAAATGATGGTATCAGTTGGAATTCATTGCATTAATCTCATAGGACAATCTTGGATAGGAAATCGGCACTAGAGTGGCAATAGCCACACACATTAAAATGTTCAAATGGATGTCTTGACAAGTGCAAATGCAATGGTTAACTTCTGGCTATGGTACCAAACAAACTATTTCAGTTGCGATAGTAGGACCCCTGCTAGTTTCAGCTATGATGTAATTCTGCAAACTTTCATACATTTCTTGCTTCTCTCGATGTATTGCCAATGCATTTCTGACTAAAAAAAAAAAATGTGCATTTGTCCTTTGACTTCGATCCAACTACATGCTGGTGTCTTTCTAATCCCCGTCTCTTTCATCCTTCTCTGCACATTTTCCAAGTTATCTACCTTCCAACTGCAGTGTATATGTTTGATAGCACCACATAAGGTGAGGCATTTTCAAGTTCCAACTCAAAATAAGTTTTTCGCTGCTGGTTCCCCTAAAATTAAACTCTCGAGTATATAGTAGGCCGCAAGTAAACACCACCACACTGTAATGTCGGGTTTTATATCTACAATTTGCATTTCCTTAAAAATATCTAAGGATTTTTAGACGCAGCCATTTTGTCCATATCCAGCTACAAGTGAAGTCCATGATACTACATTTGTTGGCCCATTTTTTCAAACAACTCGTGCACCTTCTGTATCAATTCAAGAAGGTTCCAAAGCGTCATCTTCAATAGACCTAGATACGTCTTGCGAGTGTATGTCAATATCTGATCGATGTAGATTACATGACCAAAAATAGCAAATAAACATCCAGGACAAGAACGTCTGCCAGCAACTGGTCGACTGTTCAAATTTGAAATTTTATTATGTTGCCTACTAAAAGGCAAGACTCAAGCCCCATCTATAGTGATCACAAAGGATGTTGTGTGTTTTGAAGGTGGCTGAAGTGCTAGAGTGAGTCTGCAAATATCAGTAAGACCGTCCCATTTGTATACACTGGAATAATAAGATTCCCTTGAATTTCATCACCGACAATAGGGTTGTCCCTGACACTCCACTCTAAACTAAACCCTGAGACTGGTTTCACATCAGAATCCCCATATCCTTCAATACCATCATGTTCATTAGATCCTGTAGACTCGGACGAACAAGAAAGAACAACACTGTTACATATCCTTTCTTCAACTTGAAAACATTGATTCTCTAAAACCAGCTTTTCTCTGTGAATGGTTTCTAAAACCACTTTTCTCACACATTGCATTTTATCCTCCCTTTGTCTCTCCAAAACCCCAATTATCTCCAGAAGCTCAAAGACACTGGAAATCTTTACAAAACCATTGATCATCTACACAGAACACAATCTTTGCTGCCAATTATGCACACCACCTTATCAAGTATCTCAGCAACTGCCTTTAACAAAGTACCCACATGGGGTTTCAAAGCCAAGCCATTCTTTTTCACAAGAGAGAAAATCAGCTGCATATGACCTACCGCTTGCAAACCCTTCATTAACAATCCTCTGGTTGCTTGCAAACATGCTTGGTTCACAAAATCTTGAGAGGAAAATTTCCATCTGGGGGTCTCCACCAGAGCATGCAAGCACCTTGGCACTTCTCCCACTTTTTCCAAAAGAGGGCTACACAAATCCTTCAGTATTTGCTGGCAGTAAACATCATGCATCTTTTGGAGACTGTTCATCTGAGGACCCGAATCCCCACATGAATGAACATCATGATGATGTAAACTTGCAGGGTCTTTAACTTCTTCTATCAATCTCTACTCTCTGTTCTCAGACGTCCAGATGCCATAATTGGCTATAGAACGGACAAGCTTTACACAAGCTTGCTGTAGAGTCATATTGAATACCACCAAATTGAGTACAGTTCTTAGTGTGCAAATTATGATTCTTGTTGGTAAACAGATTTCCAAAATCCATCAGTATGTTACTCTTCTTCTGTAACCTTCAATATGCCTTCTATCTGGGCACCCACGTTGAAGAGGTTAAGAAAAACGTGTTTTTGGATGCTATCATTAACCTTTTGAGAGGTTAATGGTTAGGAAAAACATATTTTTGGTTGTTAACATTAACCTTTTATTTGGGGGTTAAGAAAAACACATTTTTGGTGGTTAAGATTAACCTTTTATTTGGAGGTTAAGAAAAACACATTTTTGATGGTTAACATTAACCTTTTAAGAAGTTAAAGGTTAAGAAATACGTGTTTTTGGCGGAAATCATTAACCTTTTATATCTTGAGGATCAGAAGCTGGATTTCAATGATCTCAAGTGTTGTACGGAACTGCTAACAAGCCAGGGACATGGAGACTTAAAGACTTGCAGATTTCACAGATAGAATGATCAATTTAAGGCTTAAAACCAGGCAAGTTTTAAATACGAACCATGGCTCGTAGAATTGGAACAAATTCTATGGTCGGGCAACAAGGAGTCGGCCCACTAGTGTTAGCATCATCATTTGAACGGAGAAATTTCAAAAGACCGCAACACATAGCATGCCCAGTGATTAAATCCTGCGCAACATCATCACCCGAAATGAGACAGCTGAGAAGCCCACAGCATTCGACTTGAGACCATACCTTTTCAACAATATCATCAAAAAGGTGAGATACACCGCAAAGGTAGTGGAATCTACCCCATTTCACTACCCAATTATGGAAAAATGCGACATGAGCCAAAAAAGTAATGGCAATGATACTTTTGAAAACAACCCAAGAGAAAGTCTTAACCTTACGTTGTAGCATCATGTACAGTGCACACATAAACCCATAAGATGTGAAGCCAAAGCTGAAGCAAACAACCAAACTATTGATGGTCATGAACAGCATCTTGTCCCCTGTGGTGAGCTCTGAGCTCATCTCCCACATGATACAAACAAAGAGAGATAGAAAGAAGGATACGCAGTCGAAAATGAGGAAGAGTTTAAAAGAATTGAGGGAAATAAGATTAGGGCTCCCTCGGTCTTTCGCATCCTTGTTCGATTCGAAGCCTCCAGGGATAGTGAAAGTAGCGGCACATGTCATGGCGGCCAATAGTCCCACCACCACTAATTTTGCATTGCGTCTTGCCTTGTACGCTTCTTTCACCCCTTCCCTCGCTCTCACCCACTTTTCATTGGTGAAAAGTAGCAATTGGGAGCATCTAGAGCCAGAACAGACTTGTCATTGCATTTGGAACACTAATTCAATGAAAATCAACTATAAATTTGCCTACCTTGGGGTATAGTCAATCATGAGGCAAATTTCTTTTGCAAAACAGCACTCGGAGGCCCCAATTTGCAAGTTCTAGTATGGTCATTTTTAGATCTGCAATTTAATTCAATTCGAATCTTCTTCTTTTTCTCTTTGTATTTTCAACTATATTTTTTCAATTTTTTTTGCCTTTCAAGCAGGTAGCAAAGAAATTTTTTTTACAGGGACTAGGTTGTCATATCTCGGCCCTGCGTAGAAGAATATTCCTCTATTATTAATCGTAGGTCTGCATTTAAATTCAACGGGCTTCAACACAAATTTTTGGCCCCAAATCTAGCATAAAAGGGTATATTCTACAAAGTCTCGCCCAATACACAACAGGCTCGGTGGCTTGTATTTTATTTAAGCCCCGATCGCAACACTTTTAAACACTCAAAGGAGTGTTTCCCCATGCAATGTGGGATTAAACACCCACACATCTGGCAATGCCTAATTGAATTTTGATGCCCGTCTATCATCCCGATGGCCATCTACAAGTCTGACCTGCAAATGAAGTTTTTCGATGATGATTTTCAAATTTTAATGCTATTTGAAATCCCAACCATGTGTCAGTACTCGAGCCCAGGCCATGCAGCACCAATCAGATCATGACACGTGAACCTATAAATCTCTTCCATGCAACCCACTTATAATCTGCCACATAGACTATATCTGTAGACACCTCAGCTAAGTCAGTAGGTGTCCACGTAAGCACCTGACACGTTACCTGCCCCATCAATGCTAGTTGTGCTTTGCCATGTCAACCAATATCCATATAATTTGTACCATGTCCATACAACCGTATAGCTGACTCACCCAAGCTGTACTACTACGTCACCAAGCCGGTCTTTTTTCATTGATGTTAACATTTCACAAGGTTAAATTTGATGGTCATCTTATCGTCATTCCTAGTCATTTTTCAATAGTAGAGATGACCATTAGACCATCAATTTTAAGATAGTAGTTTCCCTGCTAGATCCCTCTCTAGATTGCTTTTTGATTTGGCAGCCTAAATTTGCGAGCCCATAACTTGGTCATCCGAACTCTAATTCAGGTGCAATGTTTTTTGAAATTGGGAAGAATTTTCTAAACTTTTCAGTGGTGGTGTTCTTTTCTAATTTTGGTGCAAGAATTTTTTAGAAATTATGGTTTTTGGCGACTATATCTACATAATCCTGCATTTTGCAACTTCAAACACTCTATACAGGCTCATCTAGACACAAAAATAGGCTCTATTTTTTTGAAAGTGCATTATCTTTTGTCTACTGTCCAGATCTATAGTCAGATTCTAGGGTTGTGTGGACAAAAATATCACTTTCAGAATTAGAGATTTTTCAGTATTGTAAAGCTTTGATTATTTTTTAGAATTGTTGTACATCTGAGCTACACTACTTAGTGACATATTTAGGCTTCAAAAGGTAGTTGTAAATGCAAAATCAAAAGTCCAATTTGTTCATTTTGACAAGTGGCCCATTGTATACGCACTACTTATAAAGTGCTAAAAGCATCTTTTTTGGGGGGGGGTCTTTTGATTGAGTGAAAAGGAGGAGTGTGTACTATGTTTCTTGTATCTATTTTGTGTGCTCTTTACATTTTCTGCATCATGGGTTCACCTAAATGTCCACCTCTAACTTCATGTAATTATTCTACATGGAAAGATATTACTTGGAGTAGGTTAATGGAAAAAGGTTACAGTCTTTATGTTGATGGTACAATTACAAAACCCATTGATGCTAAAGAACTCATTGAATGAGAAAAAATAGACAATCGGACTTTAGGAATTATCAGGAATTGTGTACAGAAGTACGCAACTCTAATTTAGCACATGGTGTTTACAACACTAAAGTATTCACTGAGTTGTCATGTAGACAACATAGTTATTCACACTCCCTTTTTAGCACATGTTGTCTACAACACTGGTTTGTGTGTTACACCCTTGTATGCTTATTCTCTCATCATCACACTTACTTGTGTGCTTAATGGAGGATAACCCATATCTGGTGGACATGTGCCTGGTTGTATGACTTATCATATAGCTGATTTTTAGGCATTCTACATGCATTTCAAAGGTCTTTATATATAGGCACTCATAGTGTACTTGAATGCATATTGAATTGAATATATTTTTATTCTAATCATACTCTTTCTAGTCTACTATTGTGCTTGTGCTTGAGTTCTCTTGATCTTGGGTGAATTTTTCCTAAGACAAATTCTTACAAAAATATATCCCAAATTTGAAGGCAAAAAATGGAAGGACAAGTGAAGAGTTTTGTTGACCAATATTTGCTCCAAAATGCTCCATAGATATTTAAAAATGCAAATTACTATGATAGGGTCAGTGCAAGAAGTTGGGTCTCACTTTTGGCCAAAAAGTGAAACTGTTTTTCCTATTTTTGAAATTTCTTGTCAATTGATGTCAAAATTTGATGCATTTAGAGATTGAATATAAAAAAACTTTTGAAATAAAAATTTTAGCGTTTTGAATCTACTTTTTGAATATGTTATTTATTTTTGTACCTATATGATGGATTTTGTTTTTGGTATGGATCTTTAAAAACCACTTTTTCAAAATGCTTGTTTTAGGACCATACCACACTCGTGTATAAACACCATAATTTGATACAAATAAATGAATTTTCATAAATCCTTTTAAAGGGAGTTACCTAATACACCTAAGATTGATGACAATATTTTTTCTTTAATTTTTCTTTAATTTTTCATTTCTATTAATTATTGATTGGCTATAAAGGTAAATTTTAAAACCTCTCATGTATGGACACTATAATTTGATCAAAATTTCACTTTTTTCAAAAAAAAAAAAAAAATTAACCTTAAAAGAATTGTATGCATATTGATGATATGTAAATTAATTTAATAAAAATTATAAAATAAAAAAGTTATTAAAGTTTTAGTGAACTTCACTATTTTACATTTAGGTACCACCTTTGATTAAAAACAATGGAAAAATAGTAAATAAAATTATAGCACTATAAAATCCATATTTTTGAAATCAAGACAGTGAGAGGTCTAATGGGTTTTTGTTTCATAAAAAAAATTGATTAGAAAGACCCTCTAAAAATTATGGCAAGGCATGAATTTGTCCATTTAATGCCTTAGCCAAATCTTGAGAGGTCAAGGCATAGGTTTGGTCTCACCAAGCCTATCCCAAACCAAAATCCAAGGTAGGAAGGAAAAATCCCGCCTAATGTTTTAAGAAATGGGCACCTACTATTTAAATTGAAAAAATGGGTACCCGTATTGAAAATGTCAAATCGGCACATAAAATTCCACCCCAATTTTTTTTTTGAAATTTTAAAAATGGATACCCATTTTTTAGAAGTAAAAAATGGGTACCCAATTCTAAAAAATACAAATGTTTTATGTTTTCAAAAATGGGTACCCATTTTTTGAAAATAAAAAATGGGTACCCGATTTTTTAAAAATCGAGTGCCTGTTTTTAAAATTTTGGATCGGGCGCGCAAATCGAAAATAATTACCCATTTCTAGAAGAGTACAATCATAATCTACAAATTTCTACAGAATTGTGACCCAACATTGTGCTCTTACCCTATGAGAAAAGGTCAAGATATTTTGTGATAAGGGAAATTTGATTTCAACAAGAACGCAAACAAAAGGTAACTTATTCTATCTTGATCCTATAGTTGAGACATGATTATTTTTAAGAATTGAGGATGTGTTGTTATGGCATAAAAGGTTGTACCATGTAAACTTTGAGAATATGGTAAAACTTAATAGAAATAAAATTGTTAAAAGCTTATCGAATTTGTAAAAGCTAGAGAGTACTATGTGCAAAGAATTTTAGCCCAATAAGTTGAAAAAGTCTACTTTTTCTAGAAAGATACATACTTCGAATAATATTCTAGAATCAATGCATGCAGACTTATGTGGTCCAATTGGTGCTGAAAGTTACGATGGTGATAAATATTTTATATTTTTTATGGATGATTATTAAATGATGGTGACTATAGTGTTCATGAAGTTGAAATCACATACTTTTGATATGTTTGAACAGTATGACGATAGCTTGTTGAAAAGGAAATTGGTAAATCTTTGAAATGTTCAATATCTGATAGAGGTGGTGAGTTTATGTTTTCTAAACTCACTAACTTTTATACTTAGAATGGTGTCATTAGATCTATCATGTATAGTAGAAGGACTTTGATGATTGAAAAAGTGGTCTCTCAAATATTTTTTTAGAGAAGCTATTTTTATTGTTGTTTATACTCTCAACTGAGTTTAATTAAAGAGAGGAACAAACAAGACTCCCTGTGAACTATGGCATGGTCATACAACAAATGTAAGTTATTTAAAAATATTTAGAAGTAGGTGTAACATTCATAAAGGTACAAAGAATAGTGAACTTGATGTTAAAGAAGATGAAAATATTTTCCTTGGTTATTCATCTAAGAGTAAAGATTATTAATATTTGAACAAAGATACTAACAAGATGATTGAAAGTACAAATGTAATATTTGATGAGTTTTTAGAGAGAAATTATGTGAAGAGAAAGAAAGAAATTGGAGACTACAAGAATTTTGTATATATCTATGAAGAGGCACCTAACAATCTAAGTTATAATACAAAGCTATAGAGAACCAGATAAGTTTTGGAAGTCTTAATTTGGAAACTAAGAAACTAAGGTGAGGGGGAGGGGTGGGTAAATTATAATCTATAACACTTTTATCTTTTAACATAGCTTAGTGCATTCACCACATTTAGCATCTCATATCTAATGCATGCATAATATAACTTGTAAAATCAAATGCTCTAACATGTAGATCTAACTATCAATCACATGTATGAAGTGAAAACACATAGCACAAAGATTTGGTTATTCAAAAACCCTCCAAGGTGAAGGTAAAATTGGGGTGGGGATGACACCCACAAATCTTCACTACTATGGTAATAAAGTTAATTTGTTACCTCCAAGGGTAAAAGCACAAACCTATGTCACCCTTTTGTAAAGTAAAAGGCTAACAAGAGTATAACTATTCACCTTCAATGACATAGAATATGTATTATTATATTAAATTTAGAAATGAAGTAAACTAATGAAATGTGTAGAAATGGATGAATTTTAGGATTATAATTTTTAATAATTATTTTGAATAAGAATTGATATGTTTTCCTAATTTTTATAGATAATTTTTTAGGTGCTGAAAAATGCTAAAAATTAGGGGTCTAGTTCCCACCACAAAACTGTATGCAAATAAACTTATTTCCCTTTGATCTCAGACTATGTTATAGATAACATATATATCTAGAACTATTAAAAATAAAAATCAGCTTTATAACTATATTTTCTCTTTTATAAGGATTGAAATTTCAACTCACCTGAAATCGATAGTTTTCATCTCCCACCACATTTTTCAAAAAAAAAAAATTCTAACCAAGATAAAAATTTTACATTCTAGAAAAGGACTCTCTCCTTGAAAATCTCATATAAATTTTAGATGTTTTGATATGATTTAATATTTTTTTCTTTCTCAAAACTGACATCTTTTCGAGTGTTAAAATACATGGTTGTAGAATTTTTTAATTTTAATATACTATATCTAATTAAAACACTATAAAATCTACATTAGAATATTATAACTTAGCTCTATAAAATGGTGTTTATATGTTATTAAGAAATATATAATAAAAAATAGTAAGAGTTATTGAAATGCCACTATTCTAAAATAATTTTATTTCTTTAGGAATTGGATACAAACTAGTATAAAACATGCATTTAATAGACATTTCCAATTAGATAAGTGTGAGACCATATATAACTTAGCTAGAATGAATTTATCTAGATCATATGTTTTAAAAAAATTGAATTTTAGATAGAAATACTCAAATTCAATCATTCTAATAAGTTAGCCTAAAAGGTGACACATCTTTGTAGTTTTACAAGACTACAACTTGATCACTTCTTATAATCTACCTTGAGAGGGGTCTACCCTGTTAAAGATGTATTAGACAATTAGGTCTCACCCTACGAGAGGATTTACACTGACAATAAAGTAAGGACTTGGTTAAGAGATTTACAAAGGTCAGTTAAAAACACTGTGTTAAGACATTATCCCTAACTCAATTTGTTAAAACTAATTTAGTATTTGACCCTCAATTTTATTATGATAAATTGGTTTCAGATCTCCTATTTTCAACATGATCTTATCTCTAATCTGATATAGCTTTACTATCCTTCATTGCTTCAAAAGATTTCTTCCTATGTTCTTCATAGTTGAGCTCTTTTACTTGCTCTACAATATATGCAGTATCACCTTGATCTGTTCTAGGATCGCACGAATATATTGTTCACTCCTTTTCGCCATATTTCAAATAGGGTTTTGATATTCTCTATATAAAGATGTTTAAAAGAGTTTTGTAGATGCTTCCACTTTGCCTCTAATTGGTTGTTCACTGCCCATAGGGATTCATGATCCGCATCATAAAATGCTAAATAATATTTGTAACAACCTTTATAAATATTAAATGTCTTGTCCGTGTCAACCTAAAATGGTTTACCTCAAAGTTTGTATCATTCTTGACTTGAATTTCAATTATATGTACCTCAACATAAACCATTTTTGATAATCAGCCTTAATTATTCTTGTTGTTGTCACTTAGTCTCTACTATACTTAGCATTCATTGTGTAACTTGACATTCATTGTACTCTAATTTCTTGGTAATCATTATGCTCGTTTTCTACTAAAAATACTTGGCAACAAAAGAATTGCTTAGCTCCTATAGAGCTTAGCATATACATGTTTATTTACAAGTCTATCACATGACTCAACCTATATAGAGTAGTTTGGTCACAATGATGACTGACTAACTTTGCCTTTTATATGACTATGTGTTTGACACTAATAGACAACAATAGTTAGAGATATCAACAAGCTCCCCCTTTAATATTAGTGGAAAAGATACTCTATCATGATTTCATCATTACAATGATAATATGAGTACTCCCCCTAAGCCTATGACTTAGTTCTTGTGGAACCTCAAAACATTTATCAGCTAACCAATCAAAGAATAAAATATACAATATGTACAAGACTCTAAATAGTTTATTTGTTCAGTGTCATACCTTGTCTATCTTCTAAACTCCAATTTGCTAAATTCCAAGTCTACCTTTTTTTATCTCACATTGCCCTTGTACCCTTTTGTCCATTCAATATGTAATCATTTCTGAACTCTAATCTACTAATTTATGACTACCTCTTCTGATATCGCACTCCCCTTATAATCTTTTGTCCATTCAATATGTATCATCATTTAATTCCTCCACTTTTTTCAATCGCTCATGGTTGTGGCTAGGGTTGAATGGGTGGAATCAAACCATATTTTTCAATAAAGGGTTTTTGAACCTAGTTAATCATGGAAATGACATGATCCCATGTGGCTCTCATTCATTCCAAAATGAGATTTTGCAACTCTAATCTAGCTACCAAATCAATCAAACTATAAACCAGTAAAAGATTGTGATCTTCTTGAATAAGATCTTGTGTTGATTTTAATTCTCACTACATGACCTCCAAATGAGGTATTAGCATATATTGGTTAGAGATCAACTTCACTCTCATGCTAATATTGAATCTACCTATAGCTCACCCAATTTTCCTTGAGAAAATAATAGCTTATTATAGTGTCTAGTATTGATTTTGGCTGTCAGTGATATTGAACTATTGGTCTGCTACATGTTAGCTTGAATTTGTTGGATGTTTTCCTGAAGATCACTAGTGAATCTTGACACATCACACAAAATTTTGTACAAATGTCATGTATTATTTATAAGCTCCTTGGTGTTTTGTATACACTCCTGCAACTCAACTTTTTACTCAAAAATGGTTGTTAAGATTTTCTCCATAGCCTTATTCTCAAATTTCTTGGCTGACCATGCCATCAACTTATCATTCACTTCAATGTCTCTAGTATTTATTTGTTCAACTATATGTACACGATGGGAAATAATTAGGGATTTCCAATCATAATTCTATATATCAAATGTATCTATGAAAATGTCCTTTATATCATGTAAAACTTGCCTTTGTTGATGCTCTCTTCTCATCTCTTCACATTTCTTCTTTTTTGCGAAAATTTCTTGCAATATAATTGTTTTCTCAAGAGTGAAATTTTCCAAATCTCATTTTGGCATCTAAATAACTTTTTCTAGACTAACCATGATATCTGGAGAGCTATCTCTCATTGGTTTCCCTTTACTTGGTAAGGGAGTGATGTTGCTTGGCACTGCTTTTGGAGTTGGTGAGGAGGTGTCACCACTCAGTCTAGCTTGAATACTATTTATTGAGACAACAATAGTAGCACTTGGCACTACTCTATTTTCATCCTTCTCTTCCTTAATGTGATGTACTCATAGATTTTTTCCTTCTTGAATGGTGGTATAAATTTCTACACTTGTTTCTTTATTTGTTTCCTCGACCTCTTTCTTCTCATTCTTTGTATCTCCAAGCTTTGGTTTCTTGACAATTGGAGTGTCAGGTGTGGCAGCATGAATAAGTGAAATATTTCCTTGCAAACTATACACACCTAAAATTTCTCTATCATTGTGATCATCTTGGGTGGTCATGGTCTCTACTTCTTTCTTTGATTCCACTCCTTTAGTGGATAGACCAAAAATGTGTTTCCATAGAAACTCATTTTGCTTAACTACAACTTCAATCTTATTTTGTAAAATCATAAAAAATATGAATTTAGGAGCAAATTGGTTCCTATACTTTTCCAAAAAAAATCCTCCTGCTCCTTTGACAAATTAGGCATAACCTTGGATAATGTGCCTTCTCTAATGTCTCTCTCTACTTGGTGCAGGAGCACCTAGGTAAGGCTATCTAAAAACCTAGGGTTCCGAGTTGATTTTTGGTTTATAGTCACCTTAGCCAAGCCACTAATGTAATAAAGGGGCTCATGAATCTTGGATTGTGTATTAGCCATTAAGAGGTCAAGTTTTGCACTTAGGGTCATGCAAGATTACTTTTCCAAAGTTGCTAGGGGAAATGTAATTGTTGTCATTCTTGCTAAAAGTGACATTTGTGCATCTAGAGGGCTAGATTGGACAACGAAGAGGTGGAATGGTTTTTTCATGTCCTAGATGACATATTAAAACATTTTTCAAAGTTTCAAAAGGCTTTGACCAACCTTTGTCCATGTAGAAAAAAAGTTGTCAAGTTGCATGATAGCATTGCAAAAATTGTAAAAGTTGTCATGACAACTTTTATTGCAAAAAGTAAAACTTCAAGAAAGAGGTTGTATAACAACCTCAACAAGGTTGGAACATGGGGAATGAGTCCAAAAAAGGCCTCCCTTGACCTTGAGCAAGGTTTGGATGGAATTGTGGAAGAATTTTGTGTAATGAGCAACCATATTTTAGTGTTCTTTTGACCACAATATAATATTTTGCTTCTTGAAGCTATTAGATAGATCAATTTCTATATTGTACCTAGTTCATGTGTTGTTAAATTTTATTATTTAGTTATGTGTGTGATTTGGTAGGTTCTTGAGCTCATTTTAGCTCCGTTTTGTAATTTTTTTTTGCTTAGTTGTTGTCCTAAATCAGGTAATTTGGGAAAATGGAGTCTCAACCCACCTTTCCACTATAGAAATGGTACAGTCTCTTGAAATATATGAGAAGAATCCTTGTACCATAGGCATGCAAGTTCTTGGGCCCTGCAAAGAATGTTTGGCCAAGTTTTAATGATGTTGTATGCAAGCCAAGAGAGCACAGTTAGGGGTCATAGAGTTAGAAACAACATATAAGGGGACTAAATACAATGAATGCTTCAATCCAAGTGGATGGATAAAAATAGATGATAGTGGAGTAGTCCAGTGCTAAGGTAGACCTTCTAGTAGCATGTTCTTATAAGGATTGAAACAAACCCTTTTGTTTTTTGTTGGCAAATTAGCAAAGCCTTGATTTTAGGCTTTAAATCAGCATCCCAATGTACATACAGATTGGGGAAGTGAGACGAGGTGAATCTCAAAGGTCTTCCAAAATGGTATATAGATATGAAGTTAGTTTCCCACCTCATTATGCCTTTTTGAAAGACTAGAGCTAAAAGGTGAGATTAGAGGCCTGATTCCTTGTAGCCCTTCTAGGCCTAAATTGGAGTAGCTTTTTGAAATTAATATAGGTTTCAATGGATTTTTTGTGGATGAGCATTGTAATGACCTTAAAAACCTAAGGGTAATCCTATCCCTTCGTGTTGAGTAGACTGTAACCATATGTGGTTGTTTGGTGTAGGTGAGCCATTAAAGCATCTAATGAGTATTGCTAGGATAAAGCTAAGTTCTATATTGGTATGGGGAAGTTGAAAGAGGAAAGATTCAAGTTGTGATCCTTCTAAGTTAGGGTTAGTGAAAGAACCCTGTGAGGCCTATGGAAAAGGCCTATAGGAGACACTAGGAGAATTTAGGGTTAAGGAGCGAGACTTGTCCTCTCATTGGAGTGGTATCAAATACCCAAAAGATTTGGGATTGTGGATAGATGTTTCAAACTATAGAAGTGTTGGTAGGTGAATTAAATATGGTGACTAATATAGAGTTAGCCAAGGAGATGGGTGTGAAAAAGGAGAAAAACAAAATCCTTGAAGAAGCAATGAAGACCAAGCTAGAAGAAGTTGTTGAAGCAACCAAGAATAAAGATGAAGAAGGTGGAAGTAGTGAAAAAGGAAACACAAAGGTTGATGAGGAGGAGACCATAGCTAAACTAGACCCTCGATTGAATGAAGAGCCATTATTAAAGGTCATCAAAGCATTAGGAGGAAAATTCCTAGAAGGAATTCCATTGTCTAATGGAAATATGGACAATGATACAGTGATGGAATGGATTGAGGGGATGGAGAACCATTTTGAATGTGAAGGTGTCACAAAGGCACATAAGCTAAAGGTTACCAAATCAAGACTCAGTGGATCAAAATTGACATGGTGAAAATACTTGTAGGATGAAAGGGTCAGTATGGGAAAGAAGCCTATAGCCAATTGGAATGCTACAGTGACCAAAATGAAAGAGAACTATCTACTAGAAGATTATGAGGTAAAATTGCATAGGAAGAGGTAAGGTCTGAAGTAGAAAGACTTGGATGTGGCCTCTTACATTGATGAATTTCAAAAACTATGCCTAAGATCCAAGATTCAAGAAGAGGAACCTATCAAAGTAGTGAGATACTTGGGTGGGCTTAAATGGAGCATCTAAGAAGAGCTAAGCCTATGGACTCCTACTACTATACAAAAGTATCATAAATTGGCTTTGAAGGTTGAAGAGAATAATAGGAAGAATGGTGGTTAAAACTTAAAAGCTAGAGGTAGAGCAAGAGACCAAAGAGGGCATAGAGCGGGATACCAAGGCAGAGGCAAGGATCAGAGAAGACAGGGTGAGTCCAAACTAGCAGCGCTGGATAGTGAAACTACTCTAAGGGGAGGCTATTAAAGAATAAAAGGAAACCAAGGATGGTCAAATAGAGGAAGAGGTAAAGGTAGAAAAAACTCATATTTTGCAAGTATGAAGTGTTATACTAGTGGTCAATTGGGGCACCCTGCCTATAGAAAGCTTGATAAAACTACTTCTTCAAGCGATGACAAGAGGGTTGCCTATGCTCATGAGGACACCATGATTTCTAAGGTACCTAATGTATATAATATTGAGTTAGAGAGAGGAGAAAACTTAATGTTCAAGAAAGTGTTGATTAGAAAACCAACCAAGGATGAACCCAAGCATAGGAGAGCCTTGTTCAGAATCAGGTGCAAGATTTTGGGCAAGGTGTGTAAGGTGAACATGGATTTAGGCTCCACACACAACATCATATTAGATGAAGTAGTGGAGAAGCTTAGGTTAGTAAAGGTACATTATGTTAACCCATACAAGGTTATATGGATGAAAAAAGGGCAGAGTGTGTTGGTGAATGAGAAAACTTGGGTTGAATTCTCAATTGCAGGCTATAAAGAAAAATTACTTTGTGATATATAGCCTATGGATTCATGCCATCTTTTATTGCAAAGACCTTGGCAATATGATAGAGGTGTTCTCTAATGGGAAGGAGAATTCTTTCTCTTTCAAGAAGGATGGAAGGATTTTCAAGAATCAGTCCTTATTAATGGAGGATGAATCACAGTCTAAAAATCCTAGTGTGTTGTTGAGCAGTGGAAAGGAGTTCATAAGGGATCTTAAACATGAATACAATGAAGGGTATTCCATTCTCCTTAAGCATAAGGAGGAAGAGAAAACTAAACAAGAGCCCTTGCCCACTAAAATCCAAGAGATGCTTGAGAAATATAAGGACATAGAGAAGGAGAGTGATAAGTCATCAAATTGACTTTGTACCTGGTGCTTCATTTCCTAATAAGGAAACTAATAAGCTTACCCCAAATCAAAATAGAGAAGTACAAAGGAAAGTGTAAGAACTCATAAATTAGGGTTTGATAGAGAAGAACATCAATCCTTGTGGATTGCCAATAGTTTTGGTTTCCAAGAAAGGGCCATGAACATGATCACTATAAGGTATAGATTTCACATACCTAAAATTGAAGACTTGATGGATTGTTTTGGAGGAGCTCAATATTTCACTAAGTTGAACCTCAAAAGTGGTTACCATTAGATAAGGATAAAGGAAAGTGATGAGTGGAAGAAAAATTTTAAGACTCTAGATGGATTTTATGAGTATCTTGTGATGCCATTTGGGCCTTCAAATGCTCCTAGCACATTGATTAGGCTCATGAATGAAGTGTTTAAGGATTAAATTAGAAGGTTTGTGGTGGTATATCTTGATGATATACTCATATTCAGTAAGACAAGATAATATTGCCTTGAACATGTAGAGATGGTGCTAAGGAAGTTGCATGAGGAGAAATTGGGAATCAATTTAGAAAAGTGTCAATTTATGAAGCAAGAGCTTGTATACCTAGGGTTTGTAGTATCCAAAGGGTCTTTGAAGATAGACCAAGACAAGGTTACAGCTATCTTAAACTATCCATCACCTACCATAGCAATAGAGGTAAGAGGTTTCCTTGGATTAACTCAATTGCATAGGAAATTTATTAGAAATTTTAGTGGTATTTGTGTACCATTTCTAGATAACATTAAGGGAGGAGTAAAAACTAAGTTTCAGTAGAATCCTCTGGTAGGGAATGTATTTGAAGAGTTGAAAGAACATGTATCCACACAACCTATCCTTAAATTGCCTATCTTTAAGAAATTGTTTACCCTATAGTTTGATGCAAGTGGGATGGTAGTAGGGGGTGTGTTGAGTCAAGAAGGTAGGCTTGTAGCCTTCTTAAGTGAGAAGCTAAATGAAGCTAAGAAGTATTCTTCCTATGAATTGGAGTTGTATGCCCTATTCCAATCTCTTAAAAAATGTAGGCATTACCTTCTACTCAAGGAGTTTGTGGTATTTAATAACAACCAAGCCATTAGCTACATCAATACCCAAGAAAAGTTAAGCAATAGGCATTTGAAGTGGAAGGAATTTTCAAGCATTCACATTCACCATAAAGAACAAGAAGGGGCAAATGAAGAAGGTTGTAGATGTATGAAGTAGGAGGATGATGACCATTTAAGAATTTTAACTCCATAGCATTGGCAAAAAGAGTTTCAAAGACCTCTACAAGGATGATGAAGAATTTGTCGAAGCTAATAGGGTATGCTCTGAGTTTCAAAATCATTTTTAGAGTTCTTTTCCTGATTATACCTTGCAGAGTGGGCTATTGTTCAAAGGAAATCAATTGTGTGTTCCTAAGTGTTCTATGAGAGAGAACCTTATCCAACAAAAGCATGATAGAAGCCTAAGTGGATATTTTGGCATCAACAAGACCCTAGAGTTAGTTCAAAGGTTCTACCACTGGCCAAAATTGTAAAGAGACATGACAAGATATGTTTAATAGTGTGTAGTTTGCATGAAGGGAAAGTGAGGAGCTAGTAATGTGGGGGTTTTTACCAACCTTTACTATTCCCTAATAGGCCATGGGAGTGTTTTAGCATAAACTTCGTTGTGGGGTTACCCAAGACAAAACAAGGATGTGATAGTATTTATGTTAAGGTGGATAGATTTAACGAGATGGGCCACTTCATACCTTGCAAGACTACCCATGATGCTTGATGAGTCCTAATAGTTCTTTGTTTTCATTAGCCTATTACCACTTACATCTCTCACTTCTTTGTCATGAAAATCCCTTTTTTCCAAATTATTGATAGGGAAGTAGAATATTTGGTACCTCTTCAAAGATGGAAGAATAATCCTAAAAGTTGTCAATTATATGAAAATGATATATTTTGATTGATGCTCCTATAGGAACTAAGGATGCATGAATGGATATGGAGCTAGCCACGTAGTTGGAGAAGTAGTTCAAAGGCTATAGTTTTGCTATACTATTTTAGGAAATTATTTTTGAGAATTTTTGAATAGATCAATTTTAAGGCCTTATGTTATTTTGGACAAGTTTATTTTGTAATCAAATATTTGTGACCAGCGGCCAAAACTATAATCTGGATTCGTCTATGTTTAGGATGAACGCCATCGACCATTATAGCTTAGTTATTAGTTAGTTAGATATTTTGAACCTATATAAGCAAGTGTTAAAATCACAAAGACAATGGATTATGATATATGAAAAGCCTTGTTTAAATTATTCTTCTAAGTTTATCATAATAGTGAAGTGAAATTTCTATAGTAGTGTGTGTTAATTCAGTTTTCACCATGTGAAGTAGAGGAAGGGCCCTCTCTTGGGAAACTTGGTAAGATCATTTTATTTATATATGTTTTTTTTCTATTTGTTGTACAATCTCTTCCATTGAATTATGAATGTATGATTATTAATTGGTCTGAATATCATTATATGCAAGAAACTAAATAATTACTTTGTCACCAAGATTAAAACATGAGACTTCATTTTTTATCCTTTCCTTACTCTACTCCAAATGTACTACAATCATTCATTCATTTTTACACCAACATTCATTATTACACCATTTTTTATTGCAACAATCTCATAATATATCATAAATCCATTAGCCATGTTGGAGACCAAACAACTTCCTATCACAAATTCTCACTCTACCTCACATAACTACCAAGCTCCTATTGCAATACTTCTCACCTCCTATCGCAAATCACTCTATTTTACTGAGTTCCTACCGTAAACCATTTCCTATCACTTTTCATTATTCAAACCATAGTACTAGAGTCTTGATTCCTATTTTAGTATTTGGTTGTATCTCTTGAGGAATTTAAGTGTGGTGATTAATAAAGCAAGTATAGATAGATGTGTAATTTATATATTAATGATTTAATCATGAATAAGATTGATAATGTTGCATAGAATAAAATCTTCATTACATATAGATTATGCTTTCATGTGATGTGTGGTTTCACTTATAGTATTCATTCATATATATTTGGTTTGTGTAGTTCCAATTCAGATATTTTCTTTGATTTGCATCTCATCCCCACTTAACTCATTTTCTTCATCCCTTTGGTAAATTGCCCCAATATCTCTCAATAGTCTATGATCTTGGATTGGCATTCAATAGGAGTAAACTAAAAATCCAAAGAAAGACCAAATATTAAGCTAATTTGAAACATATTTTTACCTAACATTTTTGGCACCATGGCCAAGGAAAGATGTTAAAGGCATGAATTTGTAGCAAGTTAAGATAGGAACGCTACGTCTATGGAAGTGACTAATCAAGGGTTGACCTTTCGTAGCCCAGTACCTAGGATTTACACTATAGTAAATCATTTTAAAGGTGCATGAATAGGCTTAGAGATAGTCAAGGTAGGTGTGTTAATAAAGAATTATTAGCTAGTTCAAAAATTCAACAACCACAAAAAGAGAAAAATCCATCGACCATCAAAACCAAACCAAAGAGAAAAGTCAAAATCCAACCATCTTCTCAATCCACCTCTCCTACTATACCTTCTAAAATTTCTTAACAATTCACAAATTCATACAAAGCTAGGTGTAGTAAGCCTCCAAATTCTGCAAAGCAACCCTTTAAGACATACTATAAACCTTGGGCAATGAAATTTATGGAAGAAGTCATGGCTGATAATACCATAAATAAAAATGCAAGAGGAAACAATGCTGAAAACAATGGTAATGCAATTGTTCAACATAATATGACCTTTGAGTTTCCTATTTAGCCTCTTGAGGATAATGCTCCTATGAAAAATATTTCTCACTTAGCACTTCATATATTTAGAGGGTCAACCTCTAAGGATCCTTATATGTTCCTATTTGAATTTGATGTTCTTTTTAATAGCTATTATTATCAAAGTGATGCACAAAAACTAAAGCTATTTCCAGCTACCTTGAAAGATGTTACATTACAATGGTTTATGAGTCTAAGGGACATTAGAGCATGGGACCGAATGAAAGATGTTTTTCTAGCAAAATATCAGGAGTACTGTAAGACCAAGGAAGTATGGGATGAAATCTTTCACATGTCTCAACGAGAAAATGATTTAGTTGAAGATTTCTTAGAATATTTTTCCTTTAGCTTATAGTACTCAAGGTGCCTTGATTTAACTATAGACACTATCAAAACACTTTTCTTAAGAGAGATTCACAAAGAAACCATGGATGCCTTAAATTTGATTGGTAAAGGTGATATTTCTAAAATGTCATTTGAAGATATTTCTGAATCTGCAGGAACTATTTGCGATCTCATAGATTGGTTCACAGACATTCTAGTAAGTTTTAAACCATGGATAATGCATCAAGTATATCTCTAATATAGAAATTAGTAACCTACTTGAAGACCTTAATACTGATTTACTAAATCATATGGGTGAGAAAATTGACACTTTGTACACTTGTAGGAAATAAGAAGAAGTTGAAAAGGCCTTGGTAGTATATTGCCCAACTTGTCGTAAGAAGCTTGGACCAAGAGATTGCTCTTATAATCAGACTCATGTAGCATTACTCAAGGAAGCTAGCAAGACTTTGACACTACAACCTCTTCCTGAAGGGATGACTCTTATGGAGTTTACCAAAAAACTAGTTTACCATGTGGCTCCACGATGCTAGTTTTTACCTAGATGGTTCTCAAATGATCATTTTTTCGGACCATCTTAGCAATTCTCTAACCAAGGTCCATGGTATGGAGGTTGGTAACAACCTCAACCTTATCAGCAATGGCCCCAAAAATTTTAGCCTAGTACACAACCATGGCATTAGGCATGGAGGCCACAATCTTCATATCCACCTCCACAACCTTATGCGAAACCTTATCTTCCACAACAATAATTTCCTCCACCACCAATGACCTTGATCATCCACCTCAGTGGCTCTCATGTAGCTTAAGACCTCAAATCCAACCAATGATTAGATCTCATTTTATGATGATAATTTGGGAGGAGACTCAAAGGCCACAACATTCAGATGCAAAGGCACACATAAAGGATTTAATAAAACAATAAAAGGTAGATCACAAGCACTGCATGTTGATCGTCCCCCACACATGCATTCAATAACCATCGAGCATTCAAGGAATCTTGAGGATTCATCATAAGCATTGGAATAGAATCTAGATTCATAGGGGATATGTGCATTGAATGTTTAACATTATGCATTAAGTCTACAATCCAAATTCATGTTTAATGGTGATCAAAGAATCATCAAAATTTGAAAGCACAAACGCTACATGTGGAAGCCCAAAATGATGTGGTCTAGTCATAATGCCAACTTGACAAGAAATCTAAAACGATGCCAAAGTCAAGTGATCACACCTTGATTCATGATGGCAATACGGGAAGGCACGTTTTGATAGAAAAATTATCTATTGTAGTAGGAAATTAATCATAGAGCTCATGAAACTCCATCCAACTCTAAGGTGATGCATTTCAAATCTAAACTTCCATCATGCAATCGAGTCTCTTGTTAGAAGACAAGGCACGAGTGTGAGTATATGCAAGACTTGACCTCCCATTGTGTAGATAGTATGGAAGGAAGGAGCCACAAATTCATAAGAAAATCAAATGTCAAATAGTAATGCTTCATTGAGGGAAGCCCAAATGGAAACAACATGATGTTAATGACCAATCTCAATGCTCTGACAATTGGCAAGATTGTTCTAGTAGTAGTATCTTCTATTGATATCAATGGTATGTGTGCCCCAGAATTGACATAACCCTCAGAATATAAGCTGAGTGTAAATGGTGCATGCAAATATATGATAGGTGTCATGGTCTGAAGATTTAGACTCAATAATCCCCAATATTATCTTTATAAAGATAATTTTGAACAAACATCAGGTCACATAAAGTGATAAAGGGGAATAGCTTCCAAATATAATGAAGAATCAATTATTATAACTAAAAAGTAATTTGAAACCCAAGAAGAGAAGAAAATATATTATTTAAGTAGGAATTTTTAGTAAAGCGGGGTTCTAGTTTTGGCTAGGGAAGACTACCTTTTTTTTGCAAACTTTGGGCTTTTGAGAGGGGGATTTTTTCTATTCTTTTATGTTTTGAGAGGGGGATCTTTTCATATATTAAGGATGAATAGTTTGTATTTTCTTTGTGTTATTTCCATAATGTAATTCTTGAATAAATGGACTTTTTGTTATTTTTTTTTATATTTCCTTTAGTTACTTAGTTTTTCATATCTATATCATGTTTGTGGATAGATGTTTGTAAACCTTTCTTGCTTTTAGGTTAAAAGCATTATCAAATCATAGTGTATAGTTGATATGTTGTAAATCATATATGGGGAGCTATACTCAGATAAATTCAGAGGGTACTTACGCTTTTCAATAGCGAAGTGACCCAACTGTTAGTGCATATTCAATCTTTCTATCTAGGATTTTTGTGGTTAATCTGTATGCTTTTCTTTGGAGGACAATCTATTCACTAATATATTTTTGGCTACTCTACTATGGATTGAAATGAAGATTTAGTGCCTACTAATTGTTTCCTTAGTTTTATGATTATCTCTATGTGCAAGAGATTGGTGAGTCTATACGAACACCAAGCCAACTATAAAAGTCATGAGAAGGCCAAGTCCAAACCCTTCTCTCATGGAACTTTATCAAATGGATGATAAATTGTTACATGAATTTATGGAAAGCTATAAAGAAAGCATCTCTTGAGTTTTCATGAACAACATAAGCAGAGAAGAGGAATCCACATATTTGTTGTTCTGGAAAAGCCTTTGTGTGAGATTTCACAAGTTGAAAGACTTGCAAGAACTTGAGGAGAAAGTGTTTCAATTGAAGAAAAATTTGGATGTGGATGATGATGATGCCCTGGTTATATCTTCATGTTTCATCTCATGTAATTATTCAATTCTAGGTGAGAAAGAAATCCAAATAACCACAACTCCTCCACAAGAAAACCAGACATGGGAGAACAAGAACACTAAAGCTAAGAGTGAGAATCTTGGTAGCAATGATAGGAAAGAGAAGGAAAGAAATCTTGAAACTAACTTCTAGCCTATGGATAACCTATTGGAAATGTTTAATGTTGCCCTTCTTAATGAAGAAGAAGAAAGGTTTCATAATCAAGAGAATCCCTCTAAGTATGGTTCAGTTATTGATCCAAGTCCAATTGAAAATAAAGAACTGAAATTTTTTCCACCATACATAGAATATGGGAAAGGAGAAGATTCTCCCAAAATTTTTGAGAAGATAGAATCACCGACTAAATATGAAAATGATAAGTTTTAGCATGATACCTTCATTCAAAATGGTAAGAATGCTGAAATAGAGATAGATCTGCTCATCTCTAAGCTGGGTAGCTTTCAAGAAGATAATCATCTTTCACTTCTAGTGGAAGCAATCTAGTTTCAACCAAACAAATCAACAACAAGAGAGATTCAAGAACATTCTAAAAAGCTAGGAGATAAGTTCTTCTGGAGTGAACAAAATCCACTATACTTACCAATGGGGTTTTGTGAAGATATTACTATCAGAGAGAATCCTTTATTTCAGCCTTATGATTCACCATTAAGTGATGAAAATCTATCCTCTTCTTTCATATTAGAAAATGTTGAAACTTTGATAGAAGGAGGAAAGGTTGGGGTTAGTTCCCAACCTATTGGCAACTTAGTTAAGACATTCGGCGATACTCTCAGCTACAAGGAAGAAGAAAACATCATATGCAGATTTTTATTGTCTATTGGGCAAGGAGATCCCTCTTTGGATAGTCAAGGTATGAATACAAAGAAAATAGGTTACACGAGTTTCTTTGGTGATTCACTTCATTCTTTTGGGTGTGATTCTATTGAAGATAATGTTGTAAAATCTAAAGATGCACTGGGAGAAAAGAAAGATCAAATGTTTTACATATTTGATGATGCCCCAATTCTTGGTAGAGTTGATTTGATAAATTTGATCCTACATTAGATTAATTCTCTTTGTTTAGTAATGTGAAATATGGTTCTCAAGATTATGAGAATAAGCAAGTTATTGTAGATTTTAGTCAAGATGTTAATGAAATTTTTTTGAATATTGTTCTCCTCAATTCAAGACCTTTCTTGATTTGAAAAATGATATAGAAGAACCATTTGAAGATGAGGAATGCTATGATGAGCAATGTTTGTTTAGGATAAAATGTTGGGTTGCCAAATTTTTGTATACTATGAGTTTGAGCTTCAGCCTTGAAGAGATCGTCATTAGAAAGTTGTCTAGAGTTGCTCCATAGCTTGTAGCTATGGAAGGGCTCTTACCTCCCCCAACTAGTAAATGGATTCATGCGAGTTCTTCTTTCTTCTAGTTCTGATGGTAGGTTCCCTTCCTACCTTTGTATATATCTTGTAAATGTTCTTTAGTGTGCATAGTGTTAGTTTAAATAATCCACAAGCTTTATGCATGTTGGTGTTTTCTTGGTTGGCTTTGCCCTGCTCCCCTCTACCCTTTTGCAAGAAACTCTTGGTTTTTCTCTTCTTGGTGACTCTATCTGTCCAATGTATAAGGCACTTGTCTTTTGCTAGAGACTTCTCAAGTTCTCTGCTTTTGAATCAAAAATAGTTCCCATAGTTAGAGCCCCTATTGGTACCCAATATAGGCCTAGTGATTAAATTTTTTTGTGTGGAATCTTGAACCTCTTTGAACTAAGGTTCAAAGTAGTTCAAAGTGGTTCGATGGTTTAGATGGTTCATCTTGTAGGTTTAGTGCAAAAGTTCAATATTTTGAGATTTCTGGTGATTTCATTCCACAATCAGGTCCAAGGTTTCATTTAAAATCACAACATGCTGATTTAGATGCTCAAGGATTCAAGTTTAACATCTCTAATTTTGAGTTCAAGGGTAAATTCAAATGTGAACTGCTTAGATTTAAAGGTTCACTATTTTCCACAAATACATTTAAGCACATCCAGAGTTCATGTTGCTCAAACTAATTCTAGAAAGCCATGTGGCCAACCTCTATAATAAATCAAGCTTGTGGTGGTGATCATTCATTCAAATCAAAGGTACATTCATGTTCCTAATTTCATGACAGTCCAATAGTCAACTCTAGTGCATTGTTATGGTTGGTTCATATAAGTTCCAAATGAATCTTTAGTTCAAAATAGGAGTCATATGTTGACAAATTAAGTTTAGTAGTATTGGAAACTTTGAAATTTCAAGCCTTTGAACCATGAAGTGGTAAATGTGTAATGAGCACATCATTGATGATTGACACTCACTAAGTACCTCCAATTGAAAACAAGATACATTGGGCCAACAAAGATCATGAAACCCAACCACATTCTCAGGTCTTCCACAACACAAGGGATCTAGCATCCTAATTTTGGGTTGTACATCATAATTCATGATGTCAATAACATTCATGGACAAGGGAAAGTTGGTTTCTCATATACATGAGCCCAGGTGTATGAATATATAAGAAATTGCAAAATGTTCTGTAAAATGATAATACCATTGCCATGACCTGAGATATAAATTATTTAACATACATGGAGGCTCACTCGATGAGAGATGATTTGAGGGATTGAATCTCAAATTCATCCTGTTGAATCTCTCTTAGATAGTAACCAGCAGTTTGAGCTCATATACACTAGATATATGTAAAAGGTTTGACAGAATGCCTCAAGTTAAGGAACTCAAGTTATTCTAGAAAGGAACTAAGGAGACCACAAAGGTGACTCTTGAGTTTTGATGAGGAATGAAGACGGGTACCTCAAGCACATGCCATTGTACCAAGCCATAATGACTTGTGGTCAATTTAAATTGTTTAAGTGCCTTGTGGTCTATGTTTGTAATGTAGTTGATAGAGAATGTAGGAATCAAAAATAATGCTCACAAATTGTTGGACAAAGTGTAGATTGGAGGTGAGGCACAAACTTCATAGGCATGTCTTAATAGTGACCTTGATCATCTACCCAAGTGGCTCTCATGTAGGTCAAGACCTCAAATCCAACTGGTGATTAGATTCTATTTTATGATGATAATTTGGGAGGAGACTCAAAGGCCACAACATTCAGATACAAAGATGTATAAAAAGGATTCAACAAAAAAATCAAAGGTAGATCACAAGCACTACATGTCAATCATCCCCCACACATGTAGTCAATAACCATCGAGTATTCAAGGAATCTTGAGGATTCATCATAAGCATTGGTGCAAAATCTAGATGCACAAGGGATATGTGCATTGAATATTTGACATTATGTGTCAAATTTTCAATCCGAATGCATACTTAATGGTTCTTAAAGCATCATCAAAAGTTTAAAGCACAAACACTGCATGTGGAAGCCTGAAATGATGTGGTCTAGTCATAATGCCAATGTGCCAGGAAATCTGAAAAGATGCCAAAGTCGGGTGATCACACCCTGATTTTTGATGGCAATACAAGGAGGCATGTTCTAATAGAAAAATTATCTATTGTAGTTGGAAATTAATCACAGAGCCTATGAAAATCCATCTAACTCCAAGGTGATGCATTTTGAATCTAAACTTCCATCATGCAATCAAGTCTCTTGTTAGAAGACAACCTGTATGGGTTCGAGTATATGTAGGAGATGACCTCCCACTGCATAGGTAGTATGGAAGGAAGGAGCCACAAATTCACAAGATAATCCAATGTCAGATAATAATGCTTCATTGAGGGAAGCCCAAATGGAAACAACATGATATTAATGACCGATCTCAATGCTTTGACAATCAATAAGGTTGTTACTAGTAGTATCTTCTACTGCTATCAAGGGTATGAGTGCCCCATAAATGATATAACCCTCAGAATATAAGCTGAGTGTAGAGGGTGCATGCAAATATATGACATGTGTCATGGTCTAAAGATTTAGACTCAATAAGCATCCCCAATATTATCTTTATAAAGATAATTTTGAACAAACATCGAGTCACATAAAGTGATAAAGGGGAATGACTTCCAAATATAATGAAGAATCCATTATTATAACTGAAAAGTCATTTGGAAGGCAAGAAGAGAAGAAAATATATTATTTAAGGAGGAATTTTTAGGAAAGTGGCATTCGAGTTTTGGCCAGGGAAGACTGGCTTTTTTCTGTAGACTTTGGGCTTTTGCGAGGAGGATTTTTTCTGTTCTTTTATGTTCTATTGTAATGCAAGGGAAGGGAATTTTTATTTCTAGATAAAAATTATTGTATAGAAATAAAAAAATATAGATTATTTTGTTGTGTTTAGAGGGGATAAATAGTTATATATTAAAAATTTGAGTTTAAATGCATGTTTTATGTTCAATATTCAACTTGGAGTGGTATTGATTTTCTCTGAATGTGTATCTATTATATTTGATCATCATCATGATTATCCTTTGGACTTGGTGCTATGGTTTTTCATGTATTTGTAATGAATAATTTTTCTTTTCTCTGCATTATTCCCATAATGTAATGTTTGAATAAATGGACTTTGTGTCATTTATTTTCAATTTCCTTTAGTTACTTATTGTTTCTGCATCTATATCATGTTTACAAGTATATGTTTGCAAACCTTTATTGCTTTCAAGTTAAAACAATTATCAAATCATAGTGTATTTGATTCATTGTAAATCATATATAGGGAACTATACCTAGATAAATTCAAAGGGCGCTTATGGTTTTCAATAGTGAAGTGACCCAACTGAACATTAGTGCATATTCAGTCTTCCTATCTTGGCTTCTTGGGGTTAATCTGTATGCTTTTCTTTGGAGGATAATATGTTCACTAACACACAGTTGAGTTGGATGGTGTACACCTCAGATTTGGGAAGGATCTTAGAGGACGTACTATTATAGAGGTCCCTGATGAACCTAAAGAAGAGTTAGAAATAGAGCCTCCATTTCTCGACTGATTCATTCATAAACCAGAGCCTAAAGAACCAACACATTTAGAGTTTGATATTTTTAATGAATTATGCAATGTTAACATCAAAATTCCTCTTTCACAGGCTCTTAAGGATATTTTAGTATATAATAAAATGGTACATGATTTATGTATCTAATGACCGAAAAATAAGGAGAATCCAAAGACTATTCAAGTTATTGGATAATTAGCATAATTAATGTTGGAGAATGTCACCATTCCAAAATATGTAGATCCTAGCAGCCCTGTTGTCTAGGTAAGTATTGGTACAATTGTTATTCCTAACACACTTGTAGATTTAGGTGTTGCTATAAACATGATGATCAATGAAACAAAAATAAAATTATCCTTGGACGGACTTAGACATACTCCTATGGTGCTTCAAATGGCTGACTAATCCTTAATCAAACCAAAGGGGTTTATAGAAGATGTTTCTCTTTCCATTGATATTTGGGATTATCCAACCAACTTTATGATTTTATAGCCAAAAGCTAAGTTGGGTGGTGGGGGGGGGGGGGGGGGGGTATCCTTTAATTCTAGGGAGACCTCAATTGTCTATTGGTAATACCTATATCAATTTTCAATCAAGTAACATGGTTATTTCTAATGGAGAACAAGAAAAACAATTGACACTTTATCCCCCTACTCAACCATTGTTAGATATGGAAGATCATGTATGGTTTAATAGTGATCTAGAAGATTTTACATTAGTCCTTACCATCAAAAAAGCACAACACCTTGAGAAACCTAATCATGACAACATTCTAGTGAACTTTCTTTAGAATATGTATGAGTCTAATGATATCCTAGAAACTATGGTTTTCCCTTCTCATGTGACTATTGATTTTCTTTTGGGAATTTTCCTTTAGTTGGAAATCCTTTATCTATTCAACACTTTCTTAAATTATATTAGCTTTTGCCACATCAGTGTTTGTATAGTCCATTATTATCTTTAGAAAAATTGGAAACATCATCGAGACTCCTCCTTAGTGCTCCTACATTGTCAAAACCTATGGAGATCCTACCTGGGCGTCTCCTCAATATTAATCCATACTTAACACCAACTTAGGTTAATGATCTCATAAGTGTGCTTAAAGAAAATAAAGATGCATTTGTGTTGGAATATCAAGATATGCGAGGTATTCCTCCAGAAACTTGTACCCATCACATTTACATAGAAGAAGGAAGTCACCCAGTTTGACAACCACAAAGAAGACTCAATCTTACATTGCATGATATCGTCAAGGAAGAACTCCAAAAAATCTTGAATGTTGGTTTCATTTATCTAATTTCACATAGCAGGTGGGTATCTCCTTTGGTTGTTGTTCCAAAGAAAAATGGTAAGTGGCATATTTGTGTTTATTATCAAGCTTTAAATAAGGCTACTAAGAAGGATCACTTTCCATTAACTTTTATTGATTAGGTTTTGGATACTCTTTCTTGGATGGATTCAACAAGTACAATCAAGTCCACACTACCCCAGAAGATCAAGACAAGACTACCTTTACTTGTCCATCGAGAACCTTTGCATACAACATTCTCCCCTTTGGGCTATGTAATGCCCCTGCTACATTCCAACACACAACATTAAGCATCTTTTCTAATCTAGTTAATGATTGTGTAGAAGTTTATATGGATGATTTTATTGTTCATGGAAATACCTTGGATGAAGCTAAAGATAACTTGGAGAAAGTACTGAAGAGATGTATCGACACTAATCTATCTCTAAGCCATGAGAAGTATCACATGTTAATGACTGAGGGAATCATATTAGGAAATTTAATCTCCTCAAAAGGTATACAAGTTTATCCCAAAAAGATTGAAATAATCTAGGACCTCCACACACCTTAGACCCAAAAATATGTTTAGAGTTTCCTTGGTCATGTTGGGTATTATAGGAGATTTATTCAAATCTTCTGTAAGATTTCTTCTCCTTTGTTATCTCAGTTAGTTAAAGATGTTACCTTCACTTGGACCCCTAAGTGTCAAGAAGCCTTTGAAACTATTAAGACCAAGCTTGTGACTACTCCTTTTCTTAGAGACCCTAATTGGGAATTACCATTCCATATTGACACCGATGGTTTTGAATTTTCAATGGGAGCAGTACTTGGACAAAAGGAAGACAACCTCTTCTATTCAATTTACTATGTTAGCAAGAACTTCACTAGTGTTGAGGTAAACTATATGGTAACTAAAAAATATTTTTTAGATATTGTTTATGCTATTAATAAATTTTTGCACTATATTATTGGTTATAAAGTGTTTGTTCATACTGATCATTCAATGATTTGATTTCTAATGAACAAACCCATAGTAACTGCTATGGTTATTAGATGGTTTTTTTTATTACAAGAATTTGATGTCACTATACTTGATAAGCCTATTCAAGAAAATGTGGTTGCATATTTCTTGTCTAGATTATAGCAACTAGATAATGAACATGTTTCTATTGATGATATACTCCTTAATGAACACCTCTTTGCCATTTTATCAAAGAGTACTTGGTATGTCAATATTGCCAACTATTTAGTTATGTGCAAATTTTTGCCACACTTCTCTCGAAGGGAATGTCATAAGTTGGTGGGCCTTAGTGGACAATATACTTAGCTCAATGGTCTTCTATTCCAAACTGGTATTGATAACATCATATGTCAGTGTATTCATGAGGAGGATGTCTTTGATATTCTCCATGCCTTTCATACTGAACCTTGTGGTGGACACTTTATTGCTCAACATACTACTCAAAAGATTCTTATTGCAGGTTATTACTGGCCTACACTCCATAAGAATTGCAAGCATTATGTTCATCATTGTGACTAGTGCTAGTGCATGGATCATCCTACATGATCCAATGAAATGACACTTCACCCTCATCTCTCTATTGAACCTTTTGAAAAATGGGGTCTTAATTTTGTTGGAACTATCAACCCACCTTCTAACAACAAGGAATATATTCTTGTTTGTATAGATTATGTTACAAAATGGGTTGAGGTGGTCATGCTTAAGCATGCTCGAGATTCCAAAGTTGTTGAATTCCTATATTCTAAGATCTTCACTCCCTTTAGTTTTCCCCCATGAGATTACTATTGATCAAGGACCCCAGTTCACTTAAGACCTCATTGTTGCATTAATCAAATAATATGAAATTCACCATAGAAAATTGTCACCTTATCATCCTCTAACCAATGGACAAATTGAAGTCACTAATCAAGAATTGGAGAATATTCTTACTAAAATCATGGTACTTCATAAGCATGATTGGACTATGTGGAAGACCACCACTAGTATGATCCCTTATGAAATTATTTATGGCAAGAAGGTTGTCCTTTCTATTGAGTTTGAGATTAAGACTCATCAAACTACCTTTCAAATCTGATTGAGTCTCTCTAATGCTCAAAAGGAACACATAACACAACTCCATTCCCTTGATGAGCTATGTCCAAAAGCACTTCTTTCCATTTAACTCGTTCAGAATCAATAAGCATTGTGGCATGACAAAAACATTCATTAGCATTCTATCCATCCTAGGGATTGGGCATTTTTATATGATTCCCAGTTTTAGGATTTCAAAGTTAAATTTCATACTCGTTGGCTAGGTCTATATGAAATTGCTCATGTATTTGACAATGTTGTTGTTCAACTCTACACTGTGGACTATAAACATTGTAAGCTACTTGTCAATGGTCATTCTCTCAAATTGTATTAGAAGCCTCTAATGAAGGATGCCTTCCCTCTCAATGTGGCCTCTGAATTCATAGTGCTTCCTTCGAGCCTCCTTTGCCCCTAATGCTCAATACACTAAAAAAAAAACACACAAAAAATAAAATAAAACTAGTTTGCAACTCCTTAGCTTCTTTATCTTCCTATAACTTCTCTCTCCTCTACTACATACTTCTTTCCACTCTTGCTACCTACTTTTAGATGGTGGCTCCTGGAACTACTCTTCCTTCTTTTTGTAGGCATGTGCTTCTTGTTGCCATTCTTTATGTCAATTCTCCTTGCTTTTTCTCCATGTTTTCCTCCTCAATGTACTTTTTTTTGTGCATCATCATTCATGGGTGCTCTTTCAAACTATGCAACATTAGTAGCCGACATCATTGGACAATCACCCTTCTACTTTTCAAGGAGTTTTCTTACCTTCTTTTTAGTCATATTTTCTATTTCTAGTTTTCTTTATCTCTAGTTTTGGTGAAATTGAGACATTTTCATGCTAAATTTGGGGGGGTGTCGTACCTCTATCTTACTCCTTTAATTTTTCTTTCCATTTAATTCTTGTCCACTTGCTATTTATGATCCTTCACATAACTTGAAATCCTATCTCCATTCATCATTATTCTCCTTGCTTTCACCATTGATGGTAGTTTTAAAAACACACTTGATTCCTCATTTGTTCACATAACCTTTCCAGTCTGGTTCAAACATGATGTTTTGTGAATTATCTATCTCTAGTTGCCATGGGTTGAAAACATAAGCGGTTTGAACTTGATTCCATGGACAAGCTACTAGCAAGTAGCAAGGCCTATTAAATTTTTTGTCATGTAGGATTACATTGCTACTTTCAAAGATTGCAAGGTTATGACCTTTCCATCAACAAAGAGTTTGCTTAGGCATTATTCTAGGACAATGTGACAATAAGGGGCATTTCATTTTTAGTAATGGTGCAGACAATGGCTGTAGTAACCAATTTTCCCCAAATTAGAGAACTGTATTTTCCTACCACCAACACTAGGGTTACAAAATTGAAAAATGGTAAAACCAACTTCTTGCAATGCAAGTCTATGGAAATCATTAAAGGACAAGGAGCTTGACGCAAGAATCTTCCTTCGCCATGGGATGCAGTAGCTCAATTCATAAGTCAGTATATTATTTACAAAGGTCATTTTAATTTTATCTGTGCACACCATTTGAAGCTCATGCTTCACCTGAGGTTAGGTCATCTTATTAATTTTCCTTATTACCTATATCATTCCTTGAAACATGCATGTAATCAATTTAGGGAAGACCATGAGAATTCTTTGGCACATCATGGTTTGATCAAATTACTGGTTATACATGGTCTTCAACTTCAAGAATCCCCCATTTCATGGGATGCATTTGCATAACCTTCTTTTAATACTACATATCACTAGCTAGAGGAGGTTGAAACTATGGATGAGGAACAACCCTATATAAACAAAAATCTAAAGAAAAGCCCTGCTAATAAATCCTTTCAAACACTAGATTAATGTCTAACTACTCCCTCCAGCACAAAAACAACTAGCTCATCTTTAGTACACTAAAACCTCCATGATTTTCTAGTCACTTAGAAGATTTAGCTAATGCTGCCCAAGTTGCCAAAACAACTAAAGTTGAAATCCTATCCAGTAGTTCCAATAAGAAATAGAAAGAAAAACCAAGTAGAGAACACTAATGTCAAACTAGACACATAGAGAAACAAAGGAATGCACCATTCCTAGATAGTTTATCAAGCCCTACTAATGAAAATGACAGTCCTGAAGAAGATAATTCTATTGAATAGAGTAACCCTCCTAATGAAATGGAAAATTTAGACGTAAATGAGGAAGTGGAAACCCTTGCAAATACAACTCTAAATTCTAGTAAAGAACTTGAGTTCCAACCTGTAGAATAAGTAAGTGCTGATAAATGTGTCAAATTTATAATGGACAACATTGATAGGGAATTAGGGAACATTGGTCAATAGACATCTGATGCAAGGGACAAACTTGACCCTGGTGTTGTATGGAAAGATGATATAATACAAAGTAATATCTAGAAGGCCTATGAACAAGGTTAACACCATCCAAAAAAAAGATGTGGAGGACATTGTTGAAATACCTCAGATGAAAAGCTTACAAGAAAAGCTACAGTTAATACAGAAAGTATATGTCACCTTGAGCCTAATGAGGCCATGTCATTACAGTCTTTGGTCATTTTTAAACTACCTCTAAAGGACTTTTCAGGTACTTCTAATATATTCTTAACCCCATTCCATTGGCAATGGAAACACCAAGCACCCCTATGGTTACTATCAATGAATTCCTCAACACTTTTATTCAGCCTTAGCAAGAACTTCAACAACATAGGGCCAGGGTAATACTACAGGACAACATGAAAAATTCACCCAGTGTAGCCATTGTCTTAAGAGATTCCAAGGAGGAGACAGAAAATAATACTCCACCTAGTTTGTATACATTATTTTCATGAGGGAATGGAAATCCTCAGTTGGGGGAAATGATGAGTCCTAATAGTGCTTTGTTTTCATTAGCCTTTTATCACTTACATCTCTCATATCTTTTTCATGCAACTCCCTTTTTACTAAATTATTTATAAGAAAGTAGAATATTTGCTACCTCTTTAAATATGGAAGAATAATTCCTAAAAGTTGTGAGTTATATGAAAATGATATATTTTGATTGATTTTGCTATAAGAGCTAAGGATGTCGGAATGGATATGGAGCCAACCTCCTAGTTGGAGAAGTAGTTTGGAGGCTCTAGTTTTGTTATGGTATTTTCAGTAATTAGTTTTGATAATGTCTGAACAGATCGATTTAAGGCCTTATGTTATTTTGGCCAAGTTTTTTTTGTAATCAAATATTTGTGGCCAACAACCAAAACTATCATCTAGATTCATCTATGTTTAGGATGAAGGCCATCGACCATTATAGCTTAGTTATTAGTTAGTTAGATATTTTGAACCTATATAAGAAACTGTTAAAAAGAAAAAGACAATGGATTATGATATATGAAAAGCTCTATAAAAATTATTATTCTTAGTTCATCGTAATAGTGAAGTGGAATTGTCGTAGCAACATGTGTTAATTTAGTTCTCATCATGTGAACTAAAGGAAGGGCCCGCTCTTGAGAAACATGGTGAGATCGTTTTAGTTATATATGTTTGTTTTCCATTTTTTTTTAAATCTCTTCCACTGAATTATGAATGTTTGATTATTAATTGGTTTGAATATCATTATATGCAAGAAATTGCATTATTATTTTGTAACCAAGATTAAAACATGGGACTTCATTATTTATCCTTTCCTTTCTCTACTCCAAATGTGCTACAATCATTCATTCATTGTCACACCATCATTCATTGTTACACCATTTTTTATTGCTACAATGCCATAATATGTCATAAATCCCTTAGCCATGTTGAAGACCAAACAACTTCCTGTCACAAATTCTCACACTACCTCACACAACTACCAAGTTCCTACTACAATACTTCTCACCTCCTGTCGTAAATCACTCTATTTTATAGAGTTCCTACCACAAACCATTTCCTATCACTTTCCATTCTTCAAACTACATTACCAAAGTCCTAATTCCTATGTTAGTATTTGGTTACATCTCTTGAGGAATTTAAGTGTGGTGATTAATAAAGCAAGTATAGATAGATGTGTGATTTCTTTATTAATGATTTAATGATGAATAAGATTGATAATGTTTTCTTAGAATAAAATCTTCATTACATATATATTATGCTTTCATGTGGTGTGTGGTTTCACTTATACTATTCATTCATACATATTTGGTTTGTGTAGTTCCAATTTAGATATTTTCTTTGATTTTCATTTCATCCCCACTTAACTTGTTACCTTCATCCCTTGGGTAAATTGCTCGAATATCTTTCAATAGTCTATGATCATGGTGCAAGAGCACCTAGGTATAGTTATCTAACAACCTAGGGTTCCTTGTTGAGTTTTGGCTTGTAGTGGCCTTAGCTAAGCCACTAGATAAGGGTATGTTCACCAAGTTGTGGTGCCAAAAAGGTGACACCTTTTTTTTTTCTTTTCAATTTTCAATAGTGCGGACGTGCTATAGTGCGTATGCACTTTTAAAAAAGAAAAATATTATAAATGGGCTACATACCTACAACCGATTCATTTTCACTATTTTTTCTTACCTCTCCTCACAACAGTGCATACACAAATTGCAAGAAATTAAACTTTTCACCACCTCCTCGATGGTGAAGTTTGAGATCACAAGCACATTGTATGTTATCTAAATTTCTTTTTTCATTGTTTGATATGTTTTTTATATTGCTTTGTAGGTTTTTTATATTGTTTCGTAGGGTTTTTATTAAAAAAAATTAGATTTATTTATTTATTTAGATTTCAATTGATTTTTTATTAGTAAATATCAATAATGAACCAGCAAATCCTTAAGAAGCTCAAAACCCTCAAGAAAATCAAAACCAAAACCCTCCACAAGAAGAACAAAAAATTCCACAGCCAAAACCAATTGCAAGACCTCCAACTGGCACACAAGAAAATATAATAAATGAAATAGAAAGAGGCAAAACTAAATTAGTAGGACTCATTGGTTGGTTGAAAGAATGTGGACAAACCAATCCAATGAGAGCTCAATTGGCATCGTCCCTCAAATCCATTAAGACCTAGATAGCTTCTGTTAGTGGTCAGTTAGATGTTTGTCTAGTTAAGAGGGATGAACAAAAAATATTTTATGCAAATAAATTGTCATATCAAGATGTTTAAAAAAAAGAAATACCAAAAGGTACAATATGTGCATTATTTAGAAAACTCGATGAACAAAATACTGTTAGAGAGGGTACTAAACAGTTCCCAATCCATTGGTGCATACATGATGCTATTAGAAATAATTTTTGGGATAGATGGTGGATGGTTTTTGATGCCCCTCCTTGCAACAATCACGAGGTCCCCATGTATTTTTAAAAGAAATTGTATTGTGAGTTTTTCCTTGGGGAGATCTCCAATTATTTTGATATATTAAACTCCAAGGGTAGAGGTGGGGGTTCATCATTTGAGAGGCTGAGAGCATGTCATGACCCTTATGTAGTTAGGACACCTATGGTCAAGCCACATGGTGAGCATGTGACTATTCCTTCAGTTGTGAAGGAACATGTAGAGGTCAGCGCTCTAGGGACCATTAATTCTTTGACACAGACCCTCATCCATGCACGAGTTGATTAGTTGAGGGGGAGCCTTCTATGCACCATTGTCGCATGTGCACATCATGTGGATCCTTATGCACATTGGCATTCATGTTGGAGATGGTGTGGATGATGGGCTCATTACTAATCAGTTCTTGAATGACACATTTGGCATTGACACACAGGTAAATTACAATTATAATTTACTAATTTGATCACATTTCATATGTATAGTGAATGATTAATTAATTAGCATCTATTGACATTGTTCAAAATTTAGGGTTAGAGTGTTGGCAGGCCTAGTAGCGATCCCCCAACCATATTTGTTTACCCCGTCCATGAGTCTAGAGGTATGTATCAATTTAATCATTTAAATTAATACATATATTTATTGAGTAATCATATTAAGGATTGACAAAAAAAATTATGCATGTGCATCAGTTCTCCACAGGACCGTCGACATTTACTATGGACTCGGAGCATAGAAATCATACGAGCTTCATAGAGGCACATTTGTTTCATGTTAATTTAATTCATTTGATTATATTTGTTTCATATTTCATGTTACATGTAATATGTATTGTATGACATGTAGCTCATGACATCAGACACTCCTCCTCATCTCTGGCAGTCAATCAATCATGGAGTGGCTACAACTATGGCTAGTTCACCACCATTGACTAAGGTATGAAATAATTTTCTTGGTTTTAGTTGTTGTTTATAATAGTTAGTATCAAAATTTCTAATGTTATTTATAAGTGATTATATTGATTAAATTTTTGAAGGGTCTTGTTACACCTAATTGTCCACGAGTGTTTGAGGTGGACTTGTAGAGTGACTATTTGATGGTGGTAAGAAAATAATTAATTTTGTGTGTACATATATTTGATTTCAATGTATAATAATTATTGATTCATATATACTTTGTTTGTATCAGCTCGAGTTAGAGAAGAGCCTCAACAAGAGGACAAGCGAGCGTGTGAGGAAGACCCCATCATTGCCACTATCTCCCTCTACATGATGATGGAAGACCTTGAGAGATTTTTTTCCTTCCCCTCATGGGAAGGAGAAGATATAGTTGATAGACATGTATATGTATAGGCATCAATGGACATATATGTTATATTTTATGTCATTGGACATATTCGATATACATTTGATGTATATATCACATTTTATATTTGATGTAGGACATTTATTTGATGCATGACATTATTAGACTTATGAAATTATTGGTTTATATATGATATGTTTGTTCATGTATGAAATTATTGGTTATCATAATATATTATTTGTTTGTTAATGTACATGACATTATTGGTTATCATTTTATATTATAGGTTTGTTCATGTATGATATTAAATTAGATATGTTCACGTATGACATTAAATTAGATATGTTCATGTATGACATTAAATTAGATATGTTCATATATGACATTAAATTCAATACCTAATTAGTTTGAAACTTTGATAGAATATTGATTAACAATAAACTTTATCACTATTTAAGCATAAGTTTATCATTTCCAATATGTCATCATGATATGATTTATGATCTTCTTCAT